>JAQPPZ010000285.1:0-440947 GCA_028583015.1 Wollemia nobilis
TCATTTGTTTAAAACCTATCTCTTGGATGCTTCAATTACAAAAATACCATTCATATGAAGAAGCTCTAGCATAGGCTAGTGTCATCGAGAAAATAAAAATTTAAAAGGGCATTCTTAAGCCTAAGAAAAAGGAATGGAAAAAAAGGTCAATATAAAAGCAATTATTTTGGCCAATCAAAATCAACACAGGCCACTCCAACCAGTAAGTCTAATCATGTTAATCAAGTGGTCATGAGCCAGTCGATAATGGATCAACAAAAATCAGTGCAATAATCACCATAAAAAATTGCTTATCATGCGGTACCCTCGATAAATAAAGCCATGCAAAACATAGTTCCAGTTGTAGAGAACCATCCCCAATGATATTTTATCTGAAAAAATCACTAATATACCCCCTTGGCTGAGTCATATGCTTATCTTTTTCAAAGGTTGTATGACACAAATAAACTTGTTTTACCCAAAATTGAACCAGATGATCCCACTAAGCATGGGAAACACTATTAAGAACATTTATTTTGTCCTTACCATAGGTAAAATGGGCATGCCATTAATAATTGCCATGTATTCAAATATATAGTTCAATACCTTATTGACTTGAGGGCCATCAAGCTTGACAACCCCCTAGCTCAACAAAACCAAAACCTTGGTATTTTTAAAACACCACTTCCTCATCAAGACCATTCATCTTCATTAACAATAACAAAAGCTTTAATTATAAAAGGTTTAGGATCTAGCAGAGGTAGCCCTAAAATAGGAAAGAGAAAAGGCTTTTGAAATAACAATGCAACATCAAGAAGTCGTTAAAAGGTGGTTTAACAAAAGAGCCATGGAGGTGGAGTACAAAGGAGACCTCATATTTAAGTGGTATGAGGATCAGGCAAAACATGAGGAGCATCAAAATTTTGATTCCTTCTTGAGAGGTTCCTACCAAATCATGAGGATCATAGGCCCGAATGACTACAAACTTGCTACCATAGATAGAGGTATGTTGCCTATTTGGACAAACAAGCAATATCTCCACCTGAATTAGCAATAAGAATCCCAACCAAAAGCATATGTAAATATGTATATATTCATTATGGCTACTATTATAAAAATTATTTCCACTCTTTCTACTACATTTCTTCTACAACTCCCTTTTGTCTAAAAACAATTCTATTGTTCTCTTCTCCTTTTCTCCTTAACATTGCCATATCATGTCAATGTCACTGTTAAAAAGAAAGTGAATTGCTTTCTATTAGTAAATGAACCATTTTTCATTTAAAGTGGATTATTCACAATAATGATCAATATTCTCTCCCTTAGACCCATCCTACGCCAATTGGTCACAAGGACTAATAGGACCTTAACGGGTCAACCACCCTACCTGACTAGCACATGCCAAGGAATGGGCATGTGTGCACTGCACATGAGGCATATAACCCTTGGGGGCCTGAAGGGACCTCACTTCTAATGCACATCATGACAAAGAAACTAAGCTACTCCCTCCACACATGCCATGTCTATTCCATTCTAAGAAAACCACCTAAAATAAAGCTAGTTAGGTAGCAGCTTCATAGAAGCTCCCTGTCCATTGGCTATAAAGTGGTAAAATTTGCTAAATTTTGGAATTTTCTAAAACACATGATGATTTTCTCATATCTAAAAACATTTCTCCAAATATGATTGCAAGTAAACCACTCTAGTCACCCCAAAAGTAAAAAAAATTCAATCCCTTGGGATGAGCGAATTGCTCAAGTTCAATAAGTGTATCACTTGAACTACCTTTGTGACTCACCAAGGCCCCTGCAGTGAGTGAATCACTTAATTTTCACAAGTTAATCACTTATTTTTCCCAAGAAAAATCAATCCTTGTAAAAACTTTTAAAGGGTCCAAAGCAAACGAATCACTCCAAAATTATGAGCAAATAACTCTATTTTTTAGGACTTAGCAAAACTTTTGTCCTTTCTCTAAATAATTACTATCAACCCTATTTTTCTTGTTTTTCATTCTAAATCACCATGGACACCAATTTTGCATATATTAGTCCCTCATTACTTGAAGCACATCCCATTTAAACACCTTCTAGTACCACTACTTTGCCCACTTCCACTCCATCTTCACCCATTCCTATGGTATCTGGTGAGACCAAACCATTAGAAGGAGAGTCACAAAAAAGAAAAAGGAAAGGCTTCTCTCCTACAAATTGACCTAAGAAATACTATGATGATCCATATCAAAAGATAGAATAAATAAATTACACAGACTTCTTCAAGCAAGTGAGAAGGGATGTAACAACCCAAGTCTACTCACCTAGTTGTCAAAACACAAATTCAAAATGTTGCTAAAAATACACATAAATGTCACACATTTACATAGATATTCCCAAATTTGTATTAGTACTATGGCATAGGAGTTCATACTTCAATACCATTACCACTGTAGATGGTATCTTAAGTGCTCGGGATCGGCCAACTTCCCGCGATATGTTACCATCTGAAAGGTCCATACTCCTCTCTTGAGTTTCCTTGACCTTTGCATGGGGTTGCCCTTCAAGGGCCAATAACACTTGGAATGGTGGATGCACTAATTGCCCGAATCAAAGCATTTAGGACTTGGATTTATAATCCTACTCTTGTCCTTATGGGTCCATTGACCTATCATTTTCTAAAGAATCATGCTTTGGGTTACTATAGCTATGTCAGTGCCTAATCATTGACTCTCAACTAAGGTTTAACTAGGGTTCACCATAACATTGTATTTGGACCAATTGTCTCAGACCCAGTTCTGGTTGATGGTAATGCTGCCCATACCATCTACCGCTGGACTTTCCAACCCCGAATCTGCTCTTCGGCCTTGGGTTTTATTGGTAATTCCACAACCGGAGTAGGTTCGTGAGCAACCTCATGTATTATTCATGTGGTAACCTTGAACAATGTCCCATTCTATCATTCATTACTATTTATAGCATAGGACCTTCATCATTTTAAAATATTGAATAAAGGTTACCTTTGATTCACAATAGTCACCACTGCGAACTATTGAAGTTGGGTGGATAACATCCTACTTGATACCATCATATGCCATATTTTGCAATGGTTTCTCTTCTTCACACCATTCTTCTCAATGGGTTATGGTATTTGATTACATCATTCTTCTTAATGGAGAAAAGTTTTAGTCTGTTGCTGATTGTGGTTAAATAGTCTCGGTGTTTTGAGTAATATGGTTTGCTCATAAAGATATGATGCTAAGAATCATTTAAATAAAATTAAAGGAAACACTTTTAAAAGACATTTAAATACATTAAATATGTACATAATCTACTCATCCGAGCTAAAAATGGTATATATATATACAACAAATGAATTTCATAATAACACCCTACTAATTTTCTTCTTAAAAGATAATTCTTTAAAGATTCTAAATATTTTTCTTATATATCCTTCCAAAAAAAAACTAATTTATTCATTATATCGAAGGAACTTTATTAGCCTAACTATAGGCTTACTCTACTTATTATAATAGCCTACCACACACTACAACATTACTTTTATTACCTATCCATTCCTAAAGGGTTTAAACCATTATCATGCATTCTTAATATTCAATTTCAAATTTGGAGTGTATATATAATAGATGCTACATTTTAATATTAGGGCTTGGTAGGTATTATTCCCATACTTTTGCTCACGGATAACCTCATTCTAGCATATAGTTTGGTTCTTATTTTATGTTATCCAAACTCTTTCCACGACACATCCAAACAGGACATTAAGGTTTTCTCTTAAGTTAATTATAAAGATACTATCTTATCTATTACATGAAGACGTCTAATTTTTCAAATTTCTTGTGTTCATGGAACACCAACCATGCCAACACAACAATTTTCCTCTAATAAACTTCTAACAAACATCCCTCGTTAAAATTTCCAATAAAATGTATATATTTTATCTTGGCTGAAAATCTACTAATAGATCTGAGTTTGTCTTACAACAACAACATTTACATGGATTTCTCGACATTCAATAGTAACATGATTAACAACCTATTGAAAAATGTGTATTTTATTTTACGTATATCTATACTCCCAAGACCCTCAAGGCTTCTCTTATATGCTACACCCTTGGAAAAGAAACATATTTATCTACCTACTATGCCCAGAGAAGGTCGTCTCACCGGTAGACAAGACACATTTATCTTAGATTTTTATTATCTTTATTTTTCTAATATTAGCAGAAATCACAATGCATGGTTTGTTTTGCATTTGGAGGTTCCTTAGGTTTTTCTACTGTGCACATCATCGTTGGTCTTTAGAAGACTCATACAACAAATCCAGGTTTAACACAGTTGTGCATTGGTAAGGAAACAATGATTTACACATTATGACATCACCTATATACAGGGACAACCACAAAAAACTCACAAACTTGCATCTCCACGCCAAAATTACTAACAATAAATATTAGCAGATTAAAAAGGTTTTTTTTTATGATTTTCTAAAGTTTTGAGACAACATTTTTCAATACGTTTGAACATGAGATAAAATGTCAACCTCATTCTCTAATTTAAAAAAATATATAAATACACATATAATGAATAAAACAAAATAAGAGAAATAACAATTTTTCCATTTTCCACAGACCCCTTGCGCGATTTGAAAACTACTAAAACAATTTTTGAAGCATATAAGTCTGAATACAATGACATTCTATAGAAACATGGGTATCACTTATAATCAACCAAACAACCTTCCCAACAGGGTCATCTCGCTCCATCGAATCCAATTCTTGCATCTCCTCATGGCAGAGAGCATTGGGTAGAGGACTATAGGGGTCAGCTTGGCCCTTTTGTGAATGCATTTATTCTACATGAATACAATTTTGAAGAAAAGCATAATAACATATAACTAAAAACAAAGGCTCTCATATCTATTTTTTTATTTTTCAAATAAAACATCCGAAAGTAAAGACAAACGCTCACACATAGTCCTCAACCAGCATTCAAATACATATTAAATATCATTATTTACAAAATAGCAAATCCATTCTTGGAAAAGTACTAGTTCTACCTGATAAGAGGTTGAAATCTTATCACTACTGGCTTGATATCAAACACGCTCGTAGGCTTGGATATTCCCATAGAAAGATTCTAGTTGTTACTTTGCCGAATGGTAATAATTTTTTCTAGGAAACTTCTTGCCAATTAAAAGAGATCAATTCTACCAATTTGACAACACATATCAAATAGACATGCAACAGTGCACCACATTGTCCGCCAGGGGGAAACGTCTTGATCTCATCCACCTGGTGGGTGGAAATAATACATGTAAATACTTAGTGTTATTATTATTATATGTGTTTTATTTTATAATACTTCCTTTTTTTTATTAAAATAGTTGATTTTTTTTAATTATATAGTTTACATTTTTAATTATTGTTTTATTATATATATATATATATATATATATTACTTAATTTATTATTCTTTTAATAAATTTCTATATATTAAGAGATACATGTATATTTTAAAATATTAATTACCATTTTCATCTAGCAAACAAAAGTAAAACATTTAATTTCACAATCAGCATATGCACGGAATGCAGCAGCAAGCAAGATGACCTATATGAGATTTTACAATGGGTTTCCATGTACCCACGGGTCAAGGTGTACGAGGCACATCATATCCCACCTTACCTTGATGCCCTCAACCTCTATCTCCATCAGGAGGTGGTATTTGCTCTATTTTCTTATGGAATGAAGACTTGTACCTGCAATCACAACACTTACAACAGTATCAAATAATGGGTATGTTACATTCTCCCCCACCAGGAATCAACACAATCCCTGTTTTAGATAACTAAACATATATTTATAAATAAAAAATCATGGATTATGCATGATTTCAAAATCCATTGTCTTATACAATAACATTAATATTTAGATATATAAATAAAACATACAAATATAATCACAATCATATTTAAGTTGTTCTTTTTGTTTAATAGTTTTCAAACAAGAAAGGGAATTGTCTTTTCATTTCTGCTACATCCTCCCAAGTAGCATTTCTCTCTGAGTAGTGATCCCACTGGACCCTACACTGGTCAAATCTTCTCTTTCTCAAATTTTTAGACCTATATCCCAAAAATTTTACCGATCGAACCTCAATGAGATGCGGATCCGATGTCTACAAGTGAGAGACATCCAAAATATATGATGGGTCAACAATATATTTGTGGAGAAGAGACATATCGAAAACACTATGGATCTTTGATAATTTTGGTGGTAGGGCGGGCTTATAAGCAACATGACTTATTTTTGCAATGATCTCAAAAGGACCAACAAATCTGGGGCTTATTTTGGTAGACTTAATGGAAATTTTAGTCAGTTTGAATCTAAAATTTATCACCAATGGAAAATTCTCAAGGGGTTCTTTTTAGATTTGCATAACTTTTTTGATGATTCGTGGCTTCACAAAGTCGCTAGCAGATTTCCTTCAATTGGACCTCTATTTATTAACAGCATCAGGACCGATCACTTCTCAATCATCCAAATTATCCCACATTAATGGTGTCCTGCACCTACGCCCATACAGGGCCTCAAAAGGGGCCATGCCCAACGTGGTATGATAGTTGTTGTTATATGCAAATTCCACCAAGAAGAGATAATATTCCCACTTGCTTTGGTGGTCCATATAATACATGTGTAACATATCCTCCAGCACCTGGTTGATCCTCTCGGTCTACCCATCCATCTCAGGATGATAGGTTGTGTTGATATTTAGCTTTGTGCCCCATGCTCGGTGCAAAGCTTGCCAAAATTTAGAAGTGAATCTCAAATCTCTATCCGAGATAATTATTTCAGAAAAACCATGCAACCTCACAATTTCTTCTGCAAACTTTTGTGCTATTGTAGGTGCATCATCATGAACGTTTCCCGATATAAAATGTGTCACCTTAGTAAATTTATCCAAAGTTACATAAATTTCAACATTTTGAAACCAAGTCTTGGGAAGACAAACTATAAAATCCATAGAAATCACTTGCCATTTTTGTTTCGGTACATCAAATAGGTGTAGTTACCCTCCACGATGTTGATGCTCAGCTTTGAATTGCTGATATTCTAGATATCTCGCAATAAATTGAACCACATACTTCTTCATTCTGGGTTAAAAATAGTCTCTTTTCAAAGTTTCTCTCATTTTATTCACACCTGGGTGAGCAGAATATGGTGCACAATGTGCCCCTTGCAAGATGGTTCTTCTTAGCCCTTCATCATTAGGTACTATTATCCTATTTCAAAAATACACCAAATCTTGTTTGATACTATAATATATGTGTCGATCTGATCCTTGCTCGACCTTAGTACAACATTAGTTACAAAATTCATCAATTTTCTACATTTCCTTAATTTGCTCCTTTAGACCATTTTGACATTTTGTGAGGGAAGCTATGTGTCTTCTTCGACTGAGGGCATCTGCTAGTTTATTTTCCTTTCCTTTGATGTATTCAATCCCAAAGTCATATTCAGCCAGGAATTCCATCCATCTTCGTTTTCTGGCATTTAGTAGAGGTTGGGTGAAAATATACCTCAAACTCTGATGATCAATCTTTAACTCAAATGGTTTTCCCAACAGATAGTATCATCAAATTTTAAGAGCATAAAATACAACAATCATATCTAAATTATGAGTAGCATAATTTATTTCATGTTTCTTGAGCTTCCTGGACTCATATGCTATTATTGCCTCATCTTGCATTAAGACACCACCTAGTCCTTCTAGAGAGGCATTGGTACAAACTATAAATGGTTTGTTGAGGTCAGGTATTTGTAGTATAGGTGTAGTTATCAGTTTTTATTTAAGGGTTCTGAAAGCATCTTCACACTGAGCCATCCACTTAAATGCTTTTCCTTTTCTTTGCATATTGGTAATAGGAAATGCAACTTTTGAAAATCCCTTAACAAATCTTCGATAGTATCTAGCCATTCCCATAAAACTTCTTACTTTAGAAACATTGGTAGGGGTTTACCAGTCTATTATGGCTTCAATATTTTAGGGTCAATAGTTATTCCTTTAGCTGAAACAATGTGCCCCATATACTAAAATTTTGGAGTATAAAACTCACACTTGGAAAAATTTTCATACAATTGGTTTTTCTTGAGGATTTCCAAAACTACCCTCATGTGTTGGTCATGTTCTTCCTTATTTTGAGAGTAGATCAAAATATCATCCAAAAATATCAACACAAAATGATCCAATTGCTCCCTGAACACATTGTTCATCAAATTCATAAATACAGTTGGTGCATTTGTTAACCCAAAAGGTAACACTGTGAACTCATAATGTCCATAGCGAGTTCTAAAAGCAATTTTAATATATCCTCTTCCCTGATTCTCAATTTATGATAACTTGACCTAAGTTCGATCTTGGAAAATATTGTTGCTCCTCTTAACTGATCAAACGGATAATCAATTCTAGGCAAGGAATACTTGTTCTTTACTATCATCTTACTAAGCATCCTATAGTCAATGCATAGTCTTAGAGACCCGTCTTTCTTTTTAACAAACAGAACCAGTGCTCCCCAAGGTGACACACTAGGTTTATTGTGTCCCTTTTCTAACAAATCTTGCAATTGGGTCTTAAGTTCTTGTAGTTCAAGGGGTGTCATTTGGTAAGGGTTTCTGACTATAAGAGATGCTCCTGGCATGAGTTCAATAGAAAATCAAACTCTCTTTTTTGAGGCAATCCAGGCAGGTCTTCAGGAAAAACATCTCTATACTCATTTAAAATAGGATATTGTTGGAATAGAGCAAAGTTGGACTCAATTTCTTCCTTTATGTTTAACTTGACCACATAAAGTCTACATCCCTTCCTTAAGGCTCTTTTGACTTGCATTGCAGTCATTAGATGGTGTTAAAAATATGCTTGATTATAATGGACATGGATTCGTTGATTAGAGTCATTTATGAAATCTAACCACCTTTCTTCAAAATTCAACAAGGCTTTGTGGGATTTTAACCAGTCTACTCCTAAGACTATATCAAAAGCATGTAAGGGAGCCACATATATGTGCCAGTTAATATTTCCCTGAAGTATATCTATTTGAGGCTCAAATAAGCATTGGTTGACCATATAGGTCTGTTTTGAACCATACTCGACTTGCCACCTATTTGCCATGATCCCGGGTTTAACTGGTATGTCCCTCAAAATACTAGTTAAAATTAAACTATTAGTAGCACCACTATCTATAAAAATTTGAACATCTCTCTTACCCGGTTTTCCTTTAAAAAGAAATGGAGTAGCTTGCCTTGAAAGGTTAGGTTTACCTATAGTAGCATAGATTCTGTGTGGAGTCTCTTCTCTAGGATTATTTTTATAAGCTCTGTGCAAGCATTGTCTTGCAAAATGATCTAAGGCTCCACATGCACAACATGTATTTGGTCCTACATTCTTCTATTTATCCCCTTATTTTGGTTGACATCTTTACTTTTATTCTGGTTATTGTTCTTCTTTTCTTGAAAATTTCTTTGTTCTAGTTGCCCCTTATTTCCCTTATACTTTCCTTTATTTCTATTATCACCCCTTATATCATCCACCATATCTAAACTTCTTATGTTGATCTCTGCCCCTATATTGCTTCGGGTATCTTCTTTTCTTGGAATCCTCTTATTCAATTTGTTGATAATAAGCCTTTGCATTATTTTGGTTTATTTATTCATAAAAAGTAGCATCATAAGCTATTGTCAGAGTTTTTGGTACATTTCTTCCAATGGATATCCCATATTTGGGATGTAATCCCATTACAAATTTTTGGACCTTGAACTCCTCATGCTTGTCATATTCAGGGGCGTACTTCAGAAGTTGTACAAATCTTTGATAGTATTCAATTATGGTCATGTTGCCTTGGCATAAGTTAGTGAATTCACCATATTTCTCAATATAGAACTATGGCGTGAGGAAACGATCCTTAAATTCTCTTTCAAATTCTTCCCATGGAATATCCACAACCTCCTTCTGAGTGATCTTCTTATAAGTGGTCCACCAGTCTCTGGTTGGATCCTCTAAATGTGCCATAGCCCATGTCGTCTTGGACTCCGAACAGAGGGGTTGGATTGAAAAATACGCTTTTGATTCACTTAACCAATTTACGTCTACTTCACCATCACCCCTTCCATAAAATTTAGAAATATTTAATTTCTTTATTTATTTTTTCAATTCAACTCCTACTTTTCTTCTTAAGGACCCTTCTAGAAACTCGCTTTCTCTTTCAATTTCCTTACCCTTAGATAGACTTTCAATGACTTTCTATATTTGAGTGATTATTTCCTATTATTAGGCCATTTGCACCCTCTACTGATCCATGTGCTCACTCGTTTGAGCTCTCTGGATCTCCATTTGCTCTCGTTGTTAATTCGGCTGCTCCTGCATTAATTGAATCATATTTGCCATATTTTCATCATTTTGTGTAGCCTTTGCAGCTACTAGCTCTTTTTCTTTCCTAAAAACACATCAAGGCACTTCTACGGTTTGCACTCTTTTTGACTCCCTCACAAGTTATCTTAGTCCCTTCCTCGAGACTTCTACAAATTCCTCTTGCAGATTAACATTGATCCTTTTGGAGGTCCCCGCCATACCTGGTGATATAAGATGTATGTTAAAACAATAATTCATGCTTTGCATCATAGGGTTTTGCAACCTAGGCTCTGATACCAACTGTAACAACCCAAGTCTACTCACCTAGTTGTCAAAACATAAATTCAAAATTTTGCTAAAAACACACATACATATCGCACATTTATGCATATATTTCCAACTTTATATTAGTACTATGGCATAGGAGTTCACACTTCAAGATCATTACCATTGCAGATGGCATCTTAAGTTCTCGGGACTGGCCAACTTCCCACGATAGGTTACCATCTACTCCTCTCTTGAGTTTCCTTGACCTTGGCATGGGGTTACCCTTCCAAGGCCCATAACATCTAGAAGGGTGGATGCACAAATTCCCTGACTTAAAGCACAGAGTACTTGGGTTCACAATCCTACTCTTGTCCTTATTGGTCCACTGACCTATCATTTTGTAAAGAATCATGCTTTGGGTTACCATAGCTATGCCAGTGCTTGATCATTGATCCTCAACTAAGGTTTAACCAGGGTCCACCATTGCATGGTTTTTAGACTAGTTATTTCAAATCTAGTTTCGGTTGACGATAATGCTGCCCATACCATCTATTGCTGGACTTTCCAACCTCGAATCTGCTCTTCGACCTTAGTTTTTATTGGAAATTCCACAATCGGAGTAGGTTTGTGAGTAACCTCATGTACTACTCATATGGTAACCTATAATGATGTCCAATTCCATCGTTCGTTACTCTTTACAACGTAGGACCTTTGTCCTTTTAAAATACTGGAGAAAGGTTACCTCCGATTCAAAATAGTCGCCACTACGAACTATCGAAGTTGGGTGGATAACATCCTACTCAATGCCATCATATGTCATATTTTGTAATGGTTTCTCTTCTTCACACCACTCTTCTCAATGGATTTTGGTCTTTGATTACATCATTCTTCTTAATGGAGAAAAGTTTTAGTCTATCATTGATTGTGGTTATATAGTCCCGGTGTTTTGAGTAATATGGTTTGCTCATAAATATATGATGCTAAGAACCATTTAAATAAAATTAAAGGAAATACTTTTAAAATACTTTTAAATACTTTAAATATGTACATAATCTAATCATACGAACTAAAAATGGTATATATATACAACTAACAAATTTCATAATAACACCCTACTAATTTTCTTCTTAAAATATAATTATTTAAAGATTCTAAATATTTTTCTTTTATATCCTTCCAAAAAAAACAAAATTATACATTATATCGAAGAAAATTTATTAGCCTAACTATAGGCTTACTCTACTTATTATAATAGCCTACCACAGACTCCGAAGTTACTTTTATTACCTATCCATTCCTAAAAATTTTAAACCATTATCATACATTCTTAATCAAAGAAAACATAATATGAGTCCAAAGAAAACACAAAAGTAGAGGAGCATCTTCTAATATGAAATACTTTGTATAAAGCTACCTTTAAGGTTTATTTAGCTATACTTACGATTTTCTTATTTTCATTGTCTAAATTTCTTTTAATTTAACTAATCAAAGCTTTTCCTCTTTAATAAAGATAAATTTCCTATCTTTTAATACATATTTATTACTCGATATGTTTTTCAAATTTAATCAATTTGTTTTATAAGCTATACTCGTTAAACCTTTACCCTTTTATTAAATCCCTTCCATATTCAATTTCGAAGTTGGAGTGTATATATAATAGATGCTATGTTTTAATATTATGGCTTGGTAGGTGTTATTCCTACACTGCCACTCGTGGATAACCTCATTCTAGTATACAGTTTGGTTCTTATTTCACGTTATCCAAACTCTTTCCACGACACATTCAAACAGGACATTAAGGTTTTCTCTTAAGTTAATTATAAAGTTGCTATCTTATCTATTACATGAAGAGGTCTAATTTTTCAAAGTTCTTGTGTTCGTGGAACACCAACCATGCCAACACAACAATTTTCCTCTAGTAAACCTCTAACAAACATCCCTCGTTAAAATTTCCAATAAAAAGTATATATTTTATCTTGGCTGAAAATCTACGAATAGATCTGATTTTATCTTATAACAACAACATTTACATGGGTTTATCGATATTCAATAGTAACATGATTAACAACCTATTGAAAAGGTGTATTTAATTTTACGTATGTCTATACTCCCAGGACACCCAAGGCTTCTCTTATGTGCTACGCCCTTGGAAAAGAAACATATTTATCTACCTACTATGCCCAAAGAAGGCCATCTCACCGGTAGACAAGACACACTTGTATTAGACTTTTATTATCTTTTTTTTCTAATATTAGCAAAAATCACAATGCACGATTTGTTTTGCATTTGAAGGTTCCGTAGGTTTTTCTACTATGCACATCGTCGCTGGCCTTCAGAAGACTCATACAAAAAATCCAGGTTTAACGCAACCATGCATTGGTAAGGAAACAATGATTTACACATTATGACATCACCTATATACAGGGACAACCACAAACAACTCACAGGCTTGCATCTCCATACCAAAACTACTAACAATAAATATCAGTAGATTAAAAAGATTTTTTTCATGATTTTGTAAAGTTCTGAGATAACATTTTTCAATACGTTTGAACATGAGATAAAATTTCAACCTCATTCTCTAATTTAATATATATAAATACATATAATGAATAATACAAAACAAAATAAATAATAGTTTTTTCATTTTCCACAGATCCCTTGCGCGATTTGAAAACTACTGGAACAATTTTCAATGTATAGAAGTTTGAATACAATGAAATTCTATAGAAATATTGGTATCAATTATAATCAACCAAACATCCTTCCCAATAGGGCCGTCTCGCTCCATAGAATCCAATTCTTGCTTATTACCTCCTCATGACAGAGAGCATTGGGTATAGGACTGTAGAAGTCATATTGGCCCTTTTGTGAATGCATTTATTCTACATGAATGCAATTTTGAAGCAAAGCATAATAACATATAACTAAAAATAAAGGCTCTCATATCTATTTTTTTTTTCAAATAAAACATCCGAAAGTAAAGGCAAACGCTCACACATAGTCCTCAACCAGTATTCAAATACATATTAAATATCATTATTTACAAAATAGCAAATCCATTCTTTGGAAAGTACTAGTTCTACCTAACAAGAGGCTGAAATCTTCTTGCTACTGGCTTGATATCAAACATGCTTGCAGGCTTGGATATTCCCACAGAAAGCTTCTAGCTGTTACTGCGTCGAATGGTAATAATTTTTCAAGGCAACTTGTTTCCAATTAAAAGAGATCAATTCTACCAATTTGATGGCACGTATCAAATAGACATGCAACAATGGAACACACTGTCTTCCAGGTGGAAACGTCTTGATCCCATCCACCTGGTAGGTGGAAATAATACATGTAAATACTTAGTATTATTATTATTATATGTTTTTTATTTTATAATACTTCCTTCTTTTCATTAAAATAGTTGATTTTTTTAATTATATAGTTTACATTTTTAATTATTGTTTTATTATATATATATATATATATATTGCTTAATTTATTATTCTTTTAATAAATTTCTATATATTAAGAGATACATGTATATTTTAAAATATTAACTACCATTTTCATCTAGCAAACAAAAGTAAAACATTTAATTTCACAATCATCATATGCACGGAATGCAACAACAAGCAGGATGACCTATATGAGATTTTACAATGGGTTTCCATGTACCTACGGGCCAAGGTGCATGAGGCACAACATCATATCCCACCTTACCTGACACCCTCAACCTCTATCTCCGTTAGGAGGTGGTATTTGCTCTGTTTGCTTATGGAATGAAGACTTGTACCTACAATCACAAAACTTACAGCAGTATCACATTCTTCCAATAAAAATAATCAAATAACGGGGATGTTACAAGAGAAACCTTTAAAAGGTTCGACATGGGCCCATAGATCAAATCATAGAGCATCAATCAGATCTAGACATTGGGGTTGTCAATAAAATTAGTATCTCAAGTTTGGAGTTGTTTGAAGCTGATGGAAATTATGGTATAGTGATATGACCCTTTAATTTGATTCTTTAGACTCCCTTAGTGGGTCAAGGATGCATTCTATGTGAGGGTAGAAGGCATAAGGAGAATGTTGAAGGCAACTAATGTCCTAACTATGTGGGTTTCTTGTAACCCAAATATTTAAAAGGATTTTTACTATAGATGCACTAGTACCTACTAGAAAGACTTCTTCATCCCACACCTAAAGAAACTGAACTTACCAATCAAACTTCAATATCTCATTAGAGTTAAACTTATAAGGAAGATTTTTATATGGTGTTGTTAGGTATATCCATGGTTCTAGGGAAGAGCAATAGCCTAAATGTCTATGAGGAGCACATAGGCCTCCTTCACAACATCCAAAACTACCCAAGTATTCAAGATGATTGACTATACCAATCACAATGCAAAGCAAATGGATAGTCAGTTGAGGGTTTAAGGAGAGAACTTAATTACACCTCCTACTTAGTTTGGTTGATCTTGCATTAAAATAAATATTGGTTTTCCACCCTACCACTAGACCAAATAGGTGCTAATGGGAAACCCCTCTCAATTATGGAGTGTACAAACAAACCCTATAGAGGAGTAAGAAAGACCTTCTACCAATTCTAAAATGAGGTGTATGAGGTCATCATGGATAGGTTCATGGGGAAGATACAAATATTGTGAGATGAGGCATAATAGCTTCTGAGTGATGGGAAATGGTTTAGAGAAGACTCCTATTTGGAGAGAACCCAATCATTTATCTACCTCTATGGCTTTTCAACCATGCACTTTGAGTTATCTACTTGTGTATACAATAACATATTCAACCTAGAATATGTATAGCAACTCAATTATGTGGACATGAAGTACTTTAAAGGGTAAAATAATAACACTTTCTACCCACTCAAGCAACCAATCATAAGCATTACCCCAAATCTAACTGAGATCCACCAAGTGGTAGAGACATAATTGAGAGATATGGGCTTAGAGCTATTGAAATTTTATTGGTTCTATGAACCACAAGGAGTCTTCAAGAAGAATTTAAGGGACAAAATGTTAAATACTATCTTTGATCATGAGAAGAATTATAATGTATAGTAGGAAACCAACCCAAGGAAAGAAACAACCTTACCACTCTAACAAGCAAACATAGATACAAATATAATATCTTGAGTTGGTACACCAACCCACTAGTGTCATGCCTTCTAAATGAACATGAAATACTATTTTATCCAGACATCAAAATGAATTGTCAAAAGTTAGGGCCGCTCAAAAAATTGGGATACATAGACCAAAAAATATTAGTGTGGTAGAGGATGAGGTACAAATTGGGTATGATCACCAAGTCTACTGGAGACAACCCACTTATGTCAAGTTCTCTACCACCTAGGACAAAAGGCATCCAAATAGTGTAAAGAGCAACAAAAAAATCAATGAAGTGATAACAAGTATCTCAACCCTCCCAAAACCCAGAAAGATGATAAAACCCAAAATTACCATTCTCATAACACCAACGACTTTGGTGATAGTCATCTCAGTAGTGAGGCAAATAGTCATCAAGGGGAAAGAAGGGTTAGATATGGATCCATGTTTGGGGAAATCATTGTAGTGGAGTAATAATAACAACAGTAGACAACTCAAATTTAGTAAGGAAAATCCCTTAAGGAGGCCCCCCTGAGTTGCAAATTGCAAGTCCTAATACCACCACTACAACCACTTCTACATCATCCATGGATCCCCCTTCTTCCTCTATCCTTTATTCTATTCCTAATCCTCTTCCTTTCCATTCTTCTATTGCACTTCTCTCAACATCCAATAGTTTATCCCATAGTTCTCCAAGAGGCTAACCACCCAAACAATATCTATTATGATTGGCACCAATACCCATCACATCCTTTCCATATACTACCATTGAAGTCATTACCATATAACCATGGATCTTGTACACCAGATCAGCTCCATTATCCATGTCATATCTTGCCAACACTCTAGTATAATTGGCATAACAACCTACTTCCACTACATTCCCTACCATCACTACACAATTCACTTCGTTGTCCACTTTCACATGCCCAACATGCCAACCATCAAGGTGACTTATTATTTAGACAACGATGCTTATTTCCCATCTCAAGGAGTTAATTCTATAGGAGTGCTCCCACAAACCAGCATGATTGCTAGGCCAAACTTGGCCTTTGCATGGAAAGTTTTAGAGATAGATATCACCAAGGCATTTGATGTCCTTGTCATTGAAGATAAGTGGAAGAAATAATACAAAAGACTCAATGAGAGGATCTTTAGAGGCTACAAAAATGGACCCTTCCAAAGTAGAAATAACTCCTACTAACTTGACTATGAAAGGGTTTGAGCTAGACATAAATAGAATGGACCCATACCAAATGGTCCTATTGAGGTGCAATTTTGTCAGGTTACAAAATCACTCGACAACTTAGAACTTTAAGTTCTCTCTTGCAAAGAAAGTTTATTTTTATCCAAGTTTCTCTATCAATGTGTTATGTATCATTTCAATAAGTGCTTGAAAAACTCTTTGTGGTTTGCATATTACTATTAACAAGGGGCCTGGGAATTATGTAAATGATTTCAAGTTCATCATGTAAAACATGCCATTTCATATCAATATTTCTATCCAATTATGAAATAAATTTTAACTTACAATTTGTATATTAAAGTGTACGAAACTTATTTCATCTTCTCAAACAAATATTTCAAAATGCTTTTAAATGAATTCATCATCAAGAGAATCTAGCATTTTTTTAAGATTAAATTTCAATTGACTTTAAAAAAATTAAAGTCATTGAAATTTAATGAGACTCATAAACCTTTAAATGTAATGACTATAATTCAAGGTCTATTTCATAGAATATGTTTATTCCATCTATTTACGAGATTATATAAGAAATATCCTAGTGAGTGGATAAATGGAATAATGTCTTGCCCAACTTTATAAAATATTAAAACTTTATTGGTAATAAAGAATAGGGCTTAATATAAACTTAATTTATAAACTTTGGATTTTATGATAAAATAAAGCTTATAAATCATATTTTCTTGTAACGTTTACCCTTTAAAATATTTATGAAATTAAATATTTTTAAGGAGTAAATGTGATCTCTGATTTGAAATTTGATTTTCTAAAATAAATAGTACTATATTAAAATCAAATTCAAATTGAATTTTAAAGATATCAATTCTAGTTCCCCAACCTTATGAAATTAAGGTGGGAATTAGAATATTCATTTATCATTCTTAAATTTATTAAATCAAAAATTAATTAATGTAATATCCAAATAATAAATTTAATTGCAATCTAGCCATATAATTTCACTTTGTAAAAGATTATGCTAGATTAAAATATATAATTCTCATAATGAAATAAAACAATAAAAGATTTAAGCTTTAGAAATTAAACTAATATTTTAGACAAATATTTCAAAAAATAAAATAATTACAGAGCATTCAAAACTAAACTAATATATGATCCACCAGATTGACACAATGTAACCATAAGCTAATGCAATCTTCAATGGAGTTTTATAAATCTGAAAGACATTATATCAAATACCTTATTCAATCCAAATACAGATTTACACATAATTGAATCATAAAGTAATTTGATATAAATTATTTCTCTTACAATACTATGAAATCTCTACAACATATATTTCATGCCTCTTCCTTTAACTTTGGCCTCTTCCAGTTCCTCCGTCTCTCTTCAACCTGTAAATGTCTGACCTCTTCTTTGGCTTCTCATTTCCTATTTATAACTTGTAAAATTTGTTACATTTTGTTTTCATCTCGTTGATAAATTCGTTCGTTATCATTCTATATTTACTAACCATCCCTTTCATCACAACTGGTGCCCAAACCTGTTACGAAAATATTAATAAATATTTCATCGTTTCAATATTTTTTACAACTACCTTTATACCAAAGCCATCCTATTTTATTTCGATTTCATTAATACTTCTTTTAATAACTATCGAAACATACTTTATCCCCATAATAAAATCATCAAACCAAAATATATCCTTGGTAATTATTTAGAATACTCGTAACCGGTGAATACCCCACTTATTTCTTATGAAACGAATATAAATTTTAACCTTCGCTAAAGTTAAAAATTAAAATTGATGAGAACTATGGTGAATGCGTCCCCTCACCTAGGGTTGTTGCCATTTTACATCCTTCATTTTTTACAGCTACCAGACCTTATTTAAACATTTGTGACTGTAAATATCCATATCTACCTTATCATGCATCCCAATGACTGAATGACAATATCATCTTCTGGTACACAACCATAACACCCTTCGACAAGTGGTATTGGTGCCCTCTCGTGTTCTATTTCTAGTTTTATTATATTTGCAATCCACATTATTCGAGCCTACACACCCAATTTACTTTAGAAATCGATATTAGGACCTGATGTGCTCATCTAAAACGTTCCCATATGATATCCACATCACTGTAATTATCTTCATTGTTGCAGATATTTAAATCATGTATAGCGTAACGACATTAAAGATACAACAATATAAACTTGAGCGCCTTGCATCAAATCAAATCCCTTATTCAACTTTACCTGCCAAACTTCAATTAATCTTGTGTATAACCCAAAACGTAGCTTCTCTTTATTTATTGTGCGCATGTGTATTCTCATCAACACCATATTATTATAACCATGAGACCACTAGCAGAATTTTATCAAATGATTACCTCCCTTTATGATTTTCTTTCACATGGAATTTTATAATCGCAGACAATGTTATCTGATTGGTAGACGGGTACTTAAGCCATCTTATGGCAGCGATGTTTGCATACAGACAGTATCTCTCGATGCCCTGACGCCATCCTCTTCAAAATAACCATTATAATCCCATGCTGCTACTAAAACATAGAATTCAAAAAATGTTCCTTGTCGTCATTACCTTCGTTATTTTCTACTTCCCAGGATTTGCATCTGCGTTTTACATGCAACTTCTTAGATCCGAGACACCTCGAACCTTACCCCTTAAATGTCGTAACACTTCCCAATTTTGAGCGACATGTTTAGATCAACCATAGCTCATCTCCTTGGGAAGCCCTATCTTGGATATTATTAAAAAAAAAATGACTGCAAGCTTGTGTTAAGTGTTAGGGTAAGGTTCTACCATTTCCATTGCATCTGCCACGTAATACACCAATCACTGGTCAACACCTCCCTCCCACTTTATAAAATGTGTATGCTTCATTAAAATCCTCCAATATAAGCATTGATCCCCCTTTCACGTTCTTCAAACTCTCGAATATCGTGACCCTATGCTTTACCATAATCTTTGAATCACAAATCGTGATTCTTATCATCAAATGTAGATATTTCCTCATATGATTAAAGCTTCAGCTCTAATCTTCACATGAGAAATCGGACCTGTCTTCTCCCACCTTGGAAACCTGCAAAAGCATATCAAAAAAATTATTAGCGCAAAACTATATTATGGAAACAAAATAATGTGAAACACATTAAAACCCTATTTGACTTCAGATAAAACTTTAACATTATATAAAACATACTAACTAGAAAAAATGACCACACATACTAATTAAAACTTAAAATTATAAAAAATAAAATAAAATATAAGAACATATGATCTAAAACAAACGTTGAACACACGAAAATAACATAATACATGACAATACATATATGAACAAGAAAACATAAAACAAAAAAAATAAACACAAATAACAATAATACTAACATATAACACAAACTAACATAAAACATAAATATAGAAACTTGACATAATTACATAACAAAAAAAAAACAAAAAGACTAACATAACATAAAAAAAAATAGAAACTTGACATAATTACATAACAAAAACAAAAGACTAACATAACATAAAAAATAGAAACTTAACATAATTACATAACAAACACCTACCACACTATGTCATAACAAAAACAAACAGATGATTATATAACTAAACATACATCCTGACACACACGTTACATAACAAGATAACAAAATATAAATAACACATAACAAGGACAAGCTAAACATAATCAAAATTGTAAAACATAACATGACCACATATAAAAAAAAGGTAATAAACATAACATTAATAATATTACAATATCACCTTTATAAACTAAACAAAATAATGAAACATATATATCACAAAAAAATAATACAATGACATAAAATAACGAAAACACAACTTTGAACAAACCTATAGATTAAAAGAATTTAATCAAAAATGGTTTTGGCAAGCACAACTCAGAACAACCCTGCATCATTAAGTGAATTTTAACAATGAATTCTGCTATACAAATATTCACATGAAAATAAACCCTTTTGATATTTCAATGACGACAATGGTAAACCCAGGACGTAAACAATTGTTTGAAACAAGCTTTCAAATTTCAAGTGGGTCCCCAAATTTTGGGGTCATTTTGAAGGAGTCACAACAAATGGCGACTCTGCTGGTAAATGTCCCCAAACATTTTGGACTCAAAAACCAAACTCTAAAAACACACAAAACCTAAATATTAGAATTACAAGCATCAATAAGTATCCAAAGAATGAGAATAGACCAATTCAAACATGAACTACCAGAATCATTCAACAATCAGCTCAGTGTGTGCGAAGTGATTCATTCCTTATCACCTGAAACCATTCAAAATTCCATCGCCAGTTCCATATTTTAGGATATGAACAATCCCTTTTTGAAAGGTAAAACCTATACCCAATTCTCTTTAGATCTTGCTCTACTACCAATCGAGCGTCTATAGCTCCGGTAGAGATTATCTGAAATACCCAGATATTAGGTGGATGTAGTGTTTCCTTGATTCTAAATATTACTTCACTTCCATCCGAACGTCTATAGCTTCGGTGAAGATTACTTAGTTCTGGATGATAGATTTATCGTTATAGCTCTTCATAAATTTCTTTAGACCTTGCTTCACTGCCAGTCGAGCGTCTATAGCTTCGATGAAGATTGTCTTACTTTTTTTTAGTAATAGATTTGACTCTATTTCCAACTCTCTTTTTTTATCATTCTCATTTTTTTTATATCTCTATTTTATTTTATCTCACTCTCCTTTTACATCTGGTAGAATGGTACTTGCAACAAATCCACCTGCCACCTGGGTTAGAGATGAGGTAAGGCTGAAAAGAGTATATAAGATATTTTGCCATAATTTTTAAAACAAGCAACTTCATGCATCCCAATTAGGACATAAACCAACCTCTCATTTTCCTTTTTCTCTAGGTTTCAAAGGTTTTCAAAATAGGTAACCTCATCCTATTCAGTCCAGGATCAAAAACCAAAAATAGCCAACAAATGACCAGTATCTCATTCACAAATACCTTACTTTTGGAACATCCACCTAATATTTGTGTCCATTTAAATCACATCAAAGTCATGAAACTCCAACAAAATTTGGCCAAGTCAATTTGTCATTAAGCTCAACAAAATACACCCAAAAAGTAACAAAACATACGAAGACTAACATAATGACAACATCAACAACACAACATCAATACATAAAATCAAACAACAACAACACAACAAATCCAAAAAAAACTATTTACAAAAAATATATATAATATACAAGACACTACCAAAATGTTTACCATAATTTTCCTGGATCCCATACATGATAGACACACCTTAAAATACATATATCATGATTTGCATTCCAAGCTTTACATAATTTTAACCAAAAGAAGATTAGGCCAAACCATGCAACCTTCGTTTTTCCTTTCACACCCCACTGATTTGATTCAAACTTATAAGTAATTCTATTTTTAATATTTGATTCATTAACCTTACAAGAAAATACACGATCTTCCATGATCTTATGCTTATTCAACAAGGTAGGAATTTCAAACCCTGATTCATCATTTTGACCTAAATTCTCATTTTCACAAGTATATAGGATTTTTTTCAAATATGAAGCAACTTCTAAAAGTTTTAAAGCAATATCATCATCCATGTTTATAGGCCAATCATATTCATGTAACAATTTGCAAGAATCTAGGATATTTACAAAATAAGAATCATTATAGTTTTGTATCCTAGGTTGAATTATTAGTTGTTGATGAACTTGGTTCAATGATTCAAGCATATCCTCTTTTTCATTTAATAATGTAATCCTATTGGTGGTGGGAATGAGAATCCTTTCTATTGCTTCATCGACCTCTAATGACATATCATCATAAACAACAGTAGAAGCCAATAACTGGTTATGTAAAAATTTACCTGATTCTTGAATGTTTGAATATAAAGGATAAGATTCTACCTTTTGTACGCTTTCATTTACCACTGCTTGATAGGCCATTATAGTCTTTTTTCTTCTTCAATATTTCTATCATCATCATCATTTCGTATTCCTTCATCAATGACCATTTCTTCTCTTCCTATTTCAGCAAAATTTTCCATAGGCTCATGTTCAAAGTAATCAAATCTTGGAATTTGTTCTATTTCTGAAATTAACATATCATTTTCTAATTGCATATGAATTACGAAATTTTCTTTTGAAATAGAAGTTTCAACATCCTGCATAGCAAGTGAAACAAAAATTTTATCCGTAGGAGTGTGAGAAAACAATGATTCACCATACATATCCCATCCATTATAAAAATTATCTTCTAAATCTAAAGGGTGAGATTCAACCATATCTTCACATTTTGTAAATTCGACAATTGAATGCTTTTCAAATTCATTTTCTTCACTTTTGAAAAATCTATCCTCAATAAGAAATTCATCTTCCTCAAGTAATAAAATTTTATGATCATTCATAATGAAACTTCCTCTAGAATATTTCAATTTTGGAGCTTCAATTGTTTCATTCAACTCTATGGAAGATTCTATTCTATCATATGTTTCAAAGCTAGTTAAATCTAAAACTCCTCCAATATCTAAAGACTCATGCATTTCTGTATTTTGATAAACTTGATTACTACAATCCTCATCAATGGCTATTGGCTTTGAAACTTTCACTTCTTCTTGGATAATATCGAAAGTGGCTAAAAACTAGGACATTCAATTTCATTCGATGATGTCGAAAAACGTGTATCATGACTCATAGGTAGTAATTGATTTGAAACCTTAGGGTGATGTAATTATAATCTACCCACATCAATTCCTTTTAAAATTAACCATTGCTCTACAACTACTGCCCCACCATACACGCTAGATAAGGATAAATCCTTAGGAAACGTTTCTAAACACTTAACTATAAAAGGATCTAAAGCTTCCAAATATATTTGAACAACTTCTTCTAAAATAATAAAATGTGTCTCTATTTCAGCTTATAACTTATAAAACCTATCGTTAAAATGACTCATGGATTCATTAGGCTTTTTACAAATAGAGGCAAATTGATTTGATAACAAATCTGTGTCGACCAATTTTCTAAAGTGTTCAAGGAACGTTGTTTCTAGTTGATTCCAAGAAGCGGTAGAACCTGCAGGTAAATTGATAAACCAATCTTTAGCAACTTAATCCAATGTGTATAGAAACATTCTACAGAAAACATCTTCCTGTATAATTTAAAAATGAAGCATAATATTTTTATATGCTTGAATATGTTCTTTTGGCGTAATCGTTCCATCATGCTTATAAAATGGTAAATCATTTTCTGCCATTAAATCAACTTTAATATGCAAGGCTATGTATGAAAGTTCACAAAAATTGCATCATAACCTAATTTTTCGAATTTATGATAGATTAACATTAATGCAGCATAAATTGAAAATTTCAAACATTTTTTTGTTCTTTTTATAACAAATTGCAAATGCTAAAATTAAAATTATTTACCTTTCATGCCCTCCTTCTAGCGCCAATTTTTTGAGGTGCAATTTTTCAGGTTTCAAAATCACTCGATAGCTTAGAACTTTAAGTTCTCTCTTACAAAGAAAGTTTATTTTTCTCCAAGGTTCTCTATCAATGTGTTATGTATCATGTCCATAAGTGTTTGAAAAACTCTCTATGGTTTGCATATTACTATTAACAAGAGGCCTGGGAATTATGTAAATGATTTCAAGTTCATCATGTAAAACATGCCATTTTATATCAATCTTTCTATCCAATGATGAAATAAAGTTTACCTTACGATTTGTATATTAAGGTGTACGAAACTTATTTCATATTCTCAAACAAATATTTTAAAATGCTTTTAAATGAATTCATCATCAAGAGAATCTAGCATTCAATTGACTTTAAAAAATTAAAGTTACTAAAAGTTAATGAGACTCATAAACCTTTAAATGTAATGACTATAATTCAAGGTCTATTTCATAGAATATGTTTATTCCATCTATTTACGAGATTATATATGAAATATCCCAATGAGTGGATAAATGGAATAATGTCTTGCCCAACTTTATAAAATATTAAAACTTTATTGGTAATAAAAGAGAAGGGCTTTATATAAACTTAATTTATAAACTTTGGATTTTATGATAAAATAAAGCTTATAAATCATATTTTCCTCTAACGTTTACCCTTTAAAATATTTATGAAATTAAATATTTTTAAGGAGTAAATGTGATCTCTGATTTGAAATTTGATTTTCTGAAATAAATAGTACTATATTAAAATCAAATGCAAATTGAATTTTAAAGATATCAATTCTAGTTCCCCAACCTTATGAAATTAAGGTGGGAATTAGAATATTCATTTATCATTCTTAAATTTATTAAATCGAATATTAATTAATGTAATATCCGAATAATAAATTTAATTGTAACCTAGCCATATAATTTCACTTTATAAAAGATTATGCTAGATTAAAATATATAATTCTCATAATGAAATAAAACAATAAAAGATTTAAGCTTTAGAAATTAAACTAATATTTCGGACAAATATTTCAGAAAATAAAATAATTGCAGAGCATTCAAAACTAAACTAATCTATGATCCACCAGATTGACACAGTGTAACCATAAACTAATGCAATCTTTAATGGAGTTTTATAAATTTGAAATACATTATATCAAATACCTTATTCAATCCAAATATAGATTTACACATAATTGAATCATAAAGTAATTTGATATAAATTATTTCTCTTACAATACTGTGAACTCTCTACAACATATATTTCATGCCTCTTCCTTTAACTTTGGCCTCTTCTAGTTCCTCTATATCTCTTCAACCTACAAATGTCCGACCTCTTCTTTGGCTTCTCATTTCCCATTTATAACTTGAAAAATTCGTTACATTATGTTTCCATCTCGTTGATAAATTCGTTCGTTATCATTCTATATTTACTAACCATCCCTTTTGTCACAATTGGTTCCCAAACCTGTTACAAAAATATTAATAAAAATTTCATCGTTTTAATCGTTTTTACAACTACCTTTATACCAAAGCCATCCTCTTTTATTTCGATTTCGTTAATACTTCTTTTAATAACTATCGAAACATACTTTATACCGAGAATAAAATCATCAAACCAAAATATATCCTTGGTAATTCTTTAGAATACCCGTAACCGGTGAATACCCCACTTATTTCTTATGAAACGAATATGAATTTTAACCTTCGCCAAAGTTCAAAATTAAAATTGATGAGAACTATGGTGAATGCGTCCCCTCAGCTAGGGCTATTGCCATTTTACATCCTTCATTTTTACAGCCGCCATACCTTATTTAAACATTTGTGACCGTGAATCTCCATATCTACCTTATCATGCATCCCAATTACTGAATGACAATATCATCTTCTGGTACATAGCCATAACACCCTTAGACAAGTGGTACTAGTGCTCTCTCGTGTTCTATATCTAGTTTCATTGTATTTGCAATCCATATTATTCGAGCCTACACACCTAATTTACTTCGATAATCGGTATCAGGATCTGTTGTGCTCATCTAAAATGTTCCCATATGATATCCACATCACTGTAATTATCTTTGTTGTCGCAGATATTTAAATCATATATAGCGTGATGACATTAAAGATACAACAATATAAACTCGAGCGTCTTGCATCAACTCAAATCCCTTATTCAACTTTACCTGCAAAATTTCAATTAATCCTATGTATAACCCAAAACATAGCTTCTCTTTATTTATTGTGCGCATGTGTATTCTCATCAACACCATATTATTATAACCATGAGACCACTAGCAGAATTTTATTAAATGATTACCTCCCTTTACGATTTTCTTTTACATGGAATTTTATAATCACCGACAATATTATCCGATTGGTAGACGGGTACTCACGACATCTTCTAATAGCGATGTTTGCATACAAACAGTGTCTCTCGGTTCCCTGATGCCATCCTCTTCAAAATAACCATTATAATCCCATGTTGCTACTGAAACATAGAATTCAAAAAACATTCCTTGTCGTCATTACCTTCGTTATTTTCTACTTCCCAAAATTTGCATTTGCATTTTACATGCAGCTTCTTAGATCCGAGACACCTCGAACCTTACCCCTTAAATGTCATAACACTTCCCAATTTTGAGCGACGTGTTTAGATCAACCATAGCTCATCTCCCTGGGAAGCCCTATCCCGGACATCATTAAAAAAAATGACTGCGAGCTTGTGTTAAGTGTTAGGGTAAGGTTCTACCATTTCCACCACATCTGCCACGTAATACACCAATCACTGGCCAACACCTCCTTCCCACTTTATAAAATGTGCCTTCTTCATTAAAATCCTCCAATATAAGCGTTGAGCCCCCTTTCACGTTCTTCAACCTCTCAAATATCATGACCCCATGCTTTACCATAATATTTGAATTGTAAATCATGATTCTTATCATCAAATGTAGACATTTCCTCGTATGATTAAAGCTCCACCTCTAATCTTCACATGATAAATAGGACCCGTCTGCTCCCGCCTTGGAAACCTGCAAAAGCATATCAAAAAAATTTATTAGCGCAAAACTATATTATGAAAACAAAATAATGTGACACACATTAAAACCCTATTTTACTTCAGATAAAACTTTAAAATTATAAAAAACATACTAAAAAAAAATAACGACAATACATATATGAACAAGAAAACATAAAAATAAATAAATGACACAAATAACAATAATACTAACATATAACACAAACTAACATAAAACATAAATATAGAAACTTGACATAATTACATAACAAAAAAAAAACAAAAAGACTAACATAACATAAAAAAAATAGAAACTTGACATAATTACATAACAAAAACAAAAGACTAACATAACATAAAAAATAGAAACTTAACATAATTACATAACAAACACCTACCACACTATGTCATAACAAAAACAAACATATGATTATATAACTAAACATACATCCTAACACACACGTTACATAACAAGATAACAAAATATAAATAACACATAACAAGGACAACTAAGCATAATCAAAATTGTAAAACATAACATGACCACATATAAAACAAAGGTAATAAAACATAACATTAATAATATTACAATATCACCTTTATAAACTAAACAAAATAATGAAACATATATATCACAAAACAATAATACAATGACATAAAATAACGAAAACACAACTTTGAACAAGCCTATAGATTAAAAGAATTTAATCAAAAATGGTTTTGACAAGCACAACTCAAAACAACCCTGCATCTTTAAGTGAATTTTAGCAATGAATTCTGCTATACAAATATTCACATGAAAATAAACCCTTTTGATATTTCATTGATGACAATGGTAAACCCAGGGCGTAAACAATAGTTTGAAACAAGCTTTCAAATTTCAAGTGGGTCCCCAAATTTTGGGGTCATTGTGAAGGAGTCACAACAAATGGCGACTCTGCTGGTAAATGTCCTCGGACATTTTGAACTCAAAAACCAAACTCTAAAAACACACAAAACCCAAATATTAGAATTACAAGCATTAGTAAGTATCCAGAGAATGAGAATAAACCGGATTAAACATGAACTACTAGAATCATTCAACAATCAGCTCAGTGTGTGCGAAGTGATTCATTCCTTATCACTTGAAACCATTCAATATTCCATTGTCAGTTCCACATTTTAGGTTATGAACAATTATTGTTTGAAAGGTAAAACCTATACCCGATTCTCTTCAGATCTTGCTCTACTGCCAGTTGAGCATCTATAGCTCTAGTAGAGATTATTTAAAATACCCAGATATTAGGTGGATGTTGCATTTTCTTGATTCTAAATATTTCTTCACTACCAGTCGAGCGTCTATAGCTCCGGTGAAGATTATTTAGTTCTAGATGATAGATTTATCTTTATAGCTCTTCATAACTTTCTTTAGACCTTGCTTCACTGTCAGCCAAACGTCTATAGCTCCGGTGAAGATTGTATTACTTTTTTTTAGTAATAGATTTGACTCTATTTCCAACTATTTTTTGATCATTCTAATTTTTTATATCTCTCTTTTCTTTTATCTCACTCTCCTTTTACATCTGGTAGAATGGTACTTTGCAACAAATCCACCTGCCACCTAGGTTAGATATGAGGTAAGGCTAAAAAGAGTATATAAAATATTTTGCCCTAATTTGCAAAACAAGCAACTTCACACATCCCAATTTCAAACAATATACTTTAATGTGTTTTGTGGTACTCATGGAGCTTTTGCAATACAATTCCAATTTTTTATATCTACCTTATCTTAGTTCACATTCATGAGGACATAAACCAACCTCTCATTTTCCTTTTTCTCCAAGTTTCATAGGTTTTCAAAATAGGTAACCTCATCATATTCAGTCCAGGATCAAAAACCAATCATAGCCAACAAATGACCAGTATCTCATTCACAAATACCTTACTTTTGGAACACCCACCTAAGATTTGTGCCCATTTAAATCACATCCAAGTCATGAAACTCCAACAAAATCTGGCCAAGTCAATTTTTCATTAAGCTCAACAAAATACACCCGAAAAGTAAGAAAATATATGAAGACTAACATAATGACAACATCAACAACACAACATCAATACATAAAATCAAACAACAACAAAAACACAAATCTAAAAAAAACTATTTACAAAAAATATACATAATATACAAGCCACTACCAAAATGTTTACCGTCATTTCCCTGGATCCCATACACGATAGACACACCTTAAAAGACATATATCATGATTTGCATTCCAAGATTTACATAATTTTAACCAAAAGAAGATTAGGCCAAACCATGCAACCTTCGTTTTTCCTTTCACACCCCATTGATTTGATTCAAACTTATAAGAAATTCTGTTTTTAATATTTGATTCATTAACCTTACAAGCAAATACACGATCTTCCATGATCTTATGCTTATTCAACAAGGTAGGAATTTCAAACCCTAATTCATCATTTTGACCTAAATTCTCATTTTCACAAGTATATAGGATTTCTTTCGAATATGAAGCGACTTCTGAAAGTTTTAAAGCAATATCATCATCCATGTTTATAGGCCAATCATATTCATGTAACAATTTGCAAGAATCTAGGATATTTACAAAATAAGAATCATTATAGTTTTGTATCCTAGGTTGAATTATTAGTTGTTGATGAACTTGGTTCAATGATTCAAGCATATCCTCTTTTTCATTTAATAATGTAATCCTATTGGTGGTGGGAATGAGAATCCCTTCTATTGCTTCATCGACCTCTAATGACATATCATCATAAACAATAGTAGAAGCCAATAACTGGTTATGTAAAAATTTACCTGATTCTTGAATGTTTGAATAAAAAGGATAAGATTCTACCTTTTGTACGCTTTCATTTACCACTGCTTGATAATCCATTATAGTCTTTTCTTCTTCTTCAATATTTCTATCATCATCATCATTTCGTATTCCTTCATCAATGACCATTTCTTCTCTTCCTATTTCAGCAAAATGTTCTATAGACTCATGTTCAAACTGATCAAATCTTGGAATTTGTTCTATTTCTGAAATTAGCATATCATTTTCTGATTGCATAGGAATTGCGAAATCTTCTTTTGAAATAGAAGTTTCAACATCCTGCATAGCAAGTGAAACAAAATTTTTATCAGTAGGAGTGTGAGAAAACAATGATTCACCATACATATCCCATCCATTATAAAAATTATCTTCTAAAGCTAAAGGGTGAGATTCAACTATATCATCACATTTTGTAAATTTGACAATTGAATGTTTTTCAAATTCGCTTTCTTCACTTTTAAAAAATCTATCCTCAATAATAAATTCATCTTCCTCAAGTCATAAAATTTTATGATCAGTCATAATGAAACTTCCTCTGGAATCTTTCAATTCTGGAGCTTCAATCATTTCATTCAACTCTATGGAAGATTTTATTCTATCATATGTTTCAAAGCTAGTTAAATCTAAAAATACTCCAATATCTAAAGACTCATTCATTTCTGCATTTTTATAAACTTGATTACTACAATCCTCATCAATGGATATTGGTTTTGAAACTTTCACTTCCTCTTGGATAATATCAAAAGTGGTTGAAAAACTAGGACATTTAATTTCATTCGATGATGTCGAAAAACGTGTATCATGACTCATAGGTAGTAATTGATTTGAAACCTTAGGGTGATGTAATGATAATCTACCCACATCAATTCCTTTTGAAATCAAACATTGCTCTACAGCTATTGCCCCACCATACACGCTAGATAAGGATAAATCCTTAGGAAACATTTCTAAACACTTAACCGTAAAAGGATCTAAAGCTTCCAAATATATTTGAACAACTTCTTCTAAAATTATAAAATGTTTTGGTTTCGAGGTGTAGACCAATTGGTTCATCCAAACCCCATAAGGGGCGGAGGTCCAAGGTTCAAATCTCAGGCCTTGTCGGACTAACGCTTGTCCCTTTCTTGGTGCTTTCAGTGGCGTAAAAGGTTTAAAATGATTGTGGCATGGTGTTTATAGGGGCGGACGTGCGAAGATCCGTGTGGCGGAACGGGCGGACAGGCGAATCCGTGGCGGCCATAAAAAGTTGGACAACCTGCCCAGATTCGTGGCGGCTACCGATTCCACCATGTAAATTCAAAAAAAAAAAATTATAAAATGTGTCTCTATTTCAGCATATAACTTATGAAACCTATCGTTAAAATGACTCATTGATTCATTAGGCTTTTTACAAATAGAGGCAAATTGATTTGATAACAAATTTTTGTCGACCAATTTTCTAAAGTGTTCAAGGAACGTTGTTTCTAGTTGATTCCAAGAAGTGGTAGAACCTGCAGGTAAATTGATAAACCAATCTTTAGCAACTTCATCCAATGTGTATAGAAACATTCTACAGAAAACATCTTCCTGCATAATTTAAATATGAAGCATAATATTTTTATATGCTTGAATATGTTCTCCTGGCGTAATCGTTCCATCATGCTTATAAAATGGTAAATCATTTTTTGCCATTAAACCAACTTTAATATACAAGGCCATGTATGAAAGTTCACAAAAATTGCATCATAACCTAATTTTTCAAATTTATGATAGATTAACATTAATGCAGCATAAATTGAAAATTTCAAACAATTTTTTTTCTTTTTATAACAAATTGCACATGCTAAAATTAAAATTATTTACCTTTCATGCCCTCCTCTAGCGCCAATTTGTTGAGGTGCGATTTTCTCAGGTTACAAAATCACTCGACAACTTAGAACTTTAAGTTCTCTCTTGCAAAGAAAGTTTATTTTTCTCCAAGGTTCTCTATCAATGTGTTATGTATCATGTCAATAAGTGCTTGAAAAACTCTGTGGTTTGCATATTACTATTAACAAGAGGCCTGGAAATTATGTAAATGATTTCAAATTCATCATGTAAAACATGCCATTTCATATCAATATTTCTATCCAACGATGAAATAAATTTTGCCTTACAATTTGTATATTAAAGTGTACGAAACTTATTTCATCTTCTCAAGCAAATATTTCAAAATGCTTTTAAATGAATTCATCATCAAGAGAATCTAGCATTTTTTTTTTTCAAATTAAATTTCAATTGACTTTAAAAAAATTAAAGTTACTGAAATTTAATGAGACTCATAAACCTTTAAATGTAATGACTATAATTCAAGGTCTATTTCATAAAATATGTTTATTCCATCTATTTACGATATTATATATGAAATATCCTAGTGAATGGATAAATGGAATAATGTCTTGCCCAACTTTATAAAATATTAAAACTTTATTGGTAATAAAGAATAGGGCTTAAAATAAACTTAATTTATAAACTTTGGATTTTATGATAAAATAAATCTTATAAATCATATTTGCTTGTAACGTTTACCCTCTAAAATATTTATGAAATTAAATATTTTTAAGGAGTAAATGTGATCTCTGATTTGAAATTTGATTTTCTAAAATAAATAGTACACCCGCTCATGTAGAGGAGTTGGAGAGCAAGTGGGTGGTTAAAACTCTCCAGTTATCGAGAGGCCCAGGTTCAAATCTCTCCCCTCACATGTTGCGGATATGTTGTATATAAAAGGTTCCTCATCAAAAAATAAATAAATAAATAGTACTATATTAAAATCAAATTCAAATTGAATTTTAAAGATATCAATTCTAGTTCCCCAACCTTATGAAATTAAGTTGGGAATTAGAATATTCATTTATCATTCTTAAATTTATTAAATCGAATATTAATTAACGTAATATCCGAATAATAAATTTAATTGTAACCTAGCCATATAATTTCACTTTATAAAAGATTATGCTAGATTAAAATATATAATTATCAGAATGAAATAAAACAATAAAATATTTAAGCTTTAGAAATTAAACTAATATCTCGGACAAATATTTCAGAAAATAAAATAATTACAGAGCATTCAAAACTAAACTAATCTATGATCCACCAGATTGACACAATGTAACCATAAACTAATGCAATCTTCAATGGAGTTTTATAAATATGAAAGACATTATATCAAATACCTTATTCAATCCAAATACAAATTTACACATAATTAAATCATAAATTAATTTGATATAAATTATTTCTCTTAAAATACTGTGAACTCTCTACAACATATATTTCCTGCCTCTTCCTTTAACTTTGGCCTCTTCTAGTTCCTCCATCTCTCTTCAACCTGCAAATGTCCAACCTCTTATTTGGCTTCTCATTTCCAATTTATAACTTACAAAATTCGTTGCATTTTTTTTCCATCTTGTTGATAAATTCGTTCGTTATCATTCTATATTTACTAACCATCCCTTTCGTCACAATTGGTGCCCAAACTAGTTACGAAAATATTAATAAATATTTCATCGTTTCAATCATTTTTACAACTACCTTTATACCAAAGCCATCCTATTTTATTTCGATTTCGTTAATACTTCTTTTAATAACTATTGAAACATACTTTATCCCCAGAATAAAATCATCAAACCAAAATATATCTTTGGTAATGTTTTTAGAATACCCATAACCGGTGAATACCCCACTTCTTTCTTATGAAACGAATATGAATTTTAACCTTCGCCAAAGTTCAAATTTAAAATTGATGAGAACTATGGTGAATGCGTCCCCTCAGCTAGGGCTATTGCCATTTTACATCCTTCATTTTGTACAACCGCTAGACTTTATTTTAAACATTTGTGACCGTGAATCTCCATATCTACCTTATCATGCATTCCAATGACTGAATGATAATATCATCTTTTGGTACACAGCCATAACACCCTTTGGCAAGTGGTATTGGTGCTCTCTTGTGTTTTATGTCCAATTTCATTGTATTTGCAATCCATATTATTCGAGCCTACACACCCAATTTACTCCGACAATCGGTATCATGACCTACTATGCTCATCTAAAACGTTCCCATATGATATCCACATCACTATAATTATCTTCGTTGTCATAGATATTTAAATCATATATAGTGTGACGACATTAAAGATACAGCAATATAAACTCGAGCGCCTTGTGTCAACTCAAATCCCTTATTCAAATTTACCTACAAAACTTCAATTAATCCTATGTATAACCCAAAACATAGCTTCTCTTTATTTATTGTGTGCATGTGTATTCTCATCAACACCATATTATTATAACCATGAGACCATTGACAGAAGTTTATTAAATGATTACCTCCCTTTACGACTTTCTTTCACATGGAATTTTATAATCGTCGACAATGTTATCCAATTGGTAGACGGGTACTCACGGCATCTTCTGGCAACGATGTTTGCATACAAACAGTGTCACGCCATCCTCTTCAAAATAACCATTATAATCCCATGCTGCTATTGAAACATAGAATTTAAAAAACGTTCCTTGTCGTCATTACCTTCATTATTTTCTACTTCCCAGAATTTGCGTCTACATTTTACATGCAGCTTCTTAGATTTGAGACACCTTGAACCTTACCCCTTAAATATCGTAACACTTCCCAATTTTGAACGACGTGTTTAAATCAACCATAGCTCATCTCCCTAGGAAGCCCTATCCTGGACATCATTAAAACAAAACGATTGTAAGCTTGTGTTAAGTGTTAGGGTAAGTTTCTACCATTTCCACCGCATCTGCCATGTAATACACCAATCACTGGCTAACACCTCCTTCCCACTTTATAGAATGTGCCTCCTTCATTAAAATCCTCCAATATAAGCGTCGATCCCCCTTTCACGTTCTTCAACCTCTCGACTATCGTGACCCCATGCTTTACCATAATCTTTGAATCACAAATCCTGATTCTTATCATCAAATGTAGACATTTCCTCGTATTATTAAAGCTTCACCTCTAATATTCACATGAGAAATCGGACCCGTCTATTCCCACCTTGGAAACCTGCAAAAGCATATCAAAAAAATTTATTAGCGCAAAACTATATTACGAAAACAAAATAACGTGACACACATTAAAACCCTATTTTACTTCAGATAAAACTTTAAAATTATATAAAACATACTAACTAAAAAAAATGGCCACACATACTAATTAAAACTTAAAATTATAAAAAATAAAATAAAATATAAGAACATATGATCTAAAACAAATGTTCACACGAAAAATAACATAATACATGACAATACATATATGAACAAGAAAACATTAAAAAAAAAAAAAAAATGACACAAATAACAATAATACTAACATAAAACATAAATATAGAAACTTGACATAATTGCATAATAAAAAAAAAACAAAAAGGCTAACATAACATAAAAAAAAAATAGAAACTTGACATAATTACATAACAAAAACAAAAGACTAACATAACATAAAAAATAGAAACTTAACATAATTACATAACAAACACCTACCACACTATGTCATAACAAAAACAAACATATGATTATATAACTAAACATACATCCTAACACACACGTTACATAACAAGATAACAAAATATAAATAACACATAACAAGGACAAGCTAAACATAATCAAAATTGTAAAACATAACATGACCACATATAAAACAAAGGTAATAAAACATAACATTAATAATATTACAATATCACCTTTGTAAACTAAACAAAAGAATGAAACATATATATCACAAAACAATAATACAATGACATAAAATAACGAAAACATAACTTTGAACAAACCTATAGATTATAAGAATTTAATCAAAAATGGTTTTGGCAAGCACAACTCAAAACAACCCTGCATCATTAAGTGAATTTTAGCAAAGAATTTTGCTATACAAATATTCACATGAAAATAAACCCTTTTGGTATTTCAATGATGACAATGGTAAACCTAGGGCATAAACAATAATTTGAAACAAGCTTTCAAATTTCAAGTGGGTCCCCAAATTTTGGGGTCATTGTGAAGGAGTCACAACAGGTCCAACTAGAAAACCATATCGGTCTTAGCATAGCCATAAAATTTGGTTACCTTGAAATTGAGGATGAAGCAACATAGATTAGGAATAAAGAGCTTGAGGCGGAACTAGCTCAACTAAAGGCACAAAGAGATCATCTCCAATATGAGAATGAGGTTCTTAATAAAAAAGTTTAAAAAAGGATCAACTAAAGAAGTAGCTTGAGGACCTTAAATCCCAACTTGTTAAAGTTGAGAAAAACCAACAAGGGCTTGAAGACCTCATATCATAGCTAACCCAAGAGTAGAGTCAACACCAAGAGGACTTGAAGGTAAAAGTCCAATAGATTGTAGAGTTGTTAGCCTCAAATCCAATAGAAGCATATGTAGACCCTAAGGTGGATCAGGCCATCCAAAAGGTTAAGTTCCTTTGGAACAAGATCAAGAAAGAGTAGAAAAATGCTTAAGTACTTTTGGTTGACCTCCTTAATAGAAGAAATCCTATAACAAATAGATAAAAAAGCAAGCATATGAATGGACAACTATCTACAAGGAGTGGATGTAAGGAGATCCTTAAACTCCTTACTCAATGACAATATCATAGGTATAGCAACACAAGATAGATCACAAGAACCTAGTCAGCAAATTAAGAAGAATCTCAAATGTCTAGAGGAACCTCCAAATTTATAGAGACAATTTGGCATTGTTGAAAACCTAAGTTCTAAAAATGGACAAGGAAATTCAAGGGTTAGTTACAATGGTAATGCTTAAAATATTTTATGAACAAAAAAATATCCTTGATGATGACATCATAAATGTTATGCTCAAAAAGGAGAAAATCCAAGCCAATCATGGGGATGCAACTAAAACCTACAATTTTGAGCTATAATATGCCAAGTTTCAAGAGCTAGCTGTAAAATAAGAGATCATAGAATCCTTTTGAATACCTGATAGGGGAAGTAGAAGATCTCTCATTGTAGACACCTAAAACGCGTCATGTCGAGGGTGACTACTCATATGGACATGCTACAAGACCATATGGAGGATCTTGGACAGAATCCAAGATAGAGCAGTGGTTCTAACCACTCAATTTAGGCACTTTGGCCTAATTAGTTTGAACCACAGCCCAGACTTGCGGTCTCCAGTATAAATCGTAGTTGACACCTGCGGTCTGCAGTCTGGACCGTAATTATGACCTGCGGTCTTAACTGAAGTTCAGTTAGGCCTTCCATTCAAGCCAAATTGGTTGGAACGACAAAAAGATCTAGAAGAAGGCAGTTGAAGGACGAAAGATTCCAGAGGCTTCCATCCCAACTGTCCTAACCACCCTTCTTGGTCTTGGCTTCTCCATGAAGTCATCCCTAGCCCTAGGGGTATGTTATAAATACCCCCTCCAAATGGGGAGAAAGAGAAGCAAGCATTGGAGATTTGAGTAGCGAAGCCCTGGAGAATTGTACACTCAAACTGAGTATACTAAGATATAGAGCTATTGCACTTAATCCTTGAACCTTTTGCCACAATTCATGATGAATTACATTATGGATGCCCTAGGTGCTTAGGAGGATCAAGAAACACAAATTCGGGCAAACGAAGGCCCTTCACATCGAATTTACCACCAAATCAGTTTGAGGACAACTAAGGCGACCCTTGAACATCAATTTGGACAAGGATATTGAGTCCACTACCCCTGATTTTGAGGGTAAACTTATCAGAGGTCAAACCGCAGCTGTCAGCCATGGTTCACAGTGCAGACCACTCACCAGACCTATAGTTTGCAACAGGTGACAGATCACCTTAATCTTTTTATTTTTGTCCAATTAAATAGGTTAGATTAATCATTTCTTAGGTTTAATTACAATTTAGAAGAATTCTGACCGTAGGAATTAGCTTAGAATATATAGTTTATGTTTTGAATTAATTAGGAGATTTTTGGATCTTTTATGCACCTCTATGCTTCTATTTTGTTATCTGATCCATGCATTATTTTTCTAACTATTTCTTTACATGCTATATTACAATCTCCTCATTTCTTGCATAGATTGATAGTTTTAAATACTTTCTTGATTTCATGCTATTCTTTATGCAAGATTCCTCCAAAAGCCTCATCAAGAGAGGTCTCCTTTGTTACTAATTGTTTCTTGTTGTTTCTTGATTGTAGGGAACATTATTTGAAGAAGAGATAAAACATCCAATTCCTTCCTCAACGTGAAGAAGAGGGTCATCGACACCCTAGAGCAGTTTGTGTCACCCTGAGGGGCATTTTGATCACACCTACCCTTGATAGGGATTAAACACTATTGTAATTGATGTATCAAATGGGTATCCCTAAGAGGGACGAATCTGTAATTTGACTCCATTGAAATTAATAAAGGATTCCTTGTATTCATGTTATTTCTTGTTATCAAATTATGCATACCTATTTGTGTATCTTTCTTCAATTGCGATAGTTAGATCGGGTGTGAGCCTTTTTGGTGGTTATAGAAGGTGATCACGGTGAAACTTCGTATTTTTAGCCCCTAAGTCCTGACATTCTTATTTATTTTATCTCAGGTGCTAAATGTAGCTTACAACTGTAGTTATTTTTTGGCCCGTGGTTGTCACCTACGGTTCACACTGTAGCCCGCAGACCAAAGCTGCGATTTACAACAGAGAAACCACTTGGTAGTAGATCAAGGGCTGAGGTAGGCTCTGTTTTCATTCTCTATTCTGCATTTTCTTCTCTGTATTTTTATAGTAAGTGGCAAATCGATGGCAAATTAGGTACATTAAGGAAAAGGGTGAATGAATAGTCCTAATTTGCTTTTGCATTCCTTCCATTAGAAAGGCGTTGCTAGGAACAACAGACCTCTGATTGCAGTCTGCCCTAGAATACAGTGACCTTTATAAAAAGTGTGTGGTCATTTGCATGCATGAGGCCCAATTAGAGGCCATGTCATTGTAATTGCATTGTCATAACGTCATGTAGGACATAGCATGCATACCTTTTTGAATTTGAAACGTTCCTTTTATTTTTATGCATATCATGTAGGAATGATCATATGAATGCTCTTTTATGCATTTGTCTTTATGCAAAGTAAAAGGAACCACACACACCACATGCAACTAAATGCTAGTGAGTTGGGCCTCATATCCAACCACTGGTAGGGTTCAACGATGATGGGCATCATTTCCATTCGTTGGTCCAAATCCTACGTACCCTTTATTACTAGACAAAATCGGATCCGAGAACCTTTTGTACCCTGGAAAATTTGCATGTACTTTCTTCGAAAGGTATAACGTTGACTGGGGGAAAATGGGTGAGGATCTGGGAGGACCTATCCTCCCTGACCGTGTGTGGGCTTCATTACCACACATTATAGGTTGGATTACGTGACGTGGAGTTCATCGCAAAGTTATCGAGTTGTGAGTGTATACATGAAAGCCAATTAAACTGAGAATAAAATCCAACGATTTTGCAAAACATGCGAGAGTTTCTCATATTGATACAACACATTTTGAAACAACATCAAACAGTTTAGGGCACATTTTAAAATTGAAAAATAAGATAAGCATCAGTGTATACCTTGTTTGATAATAAAAGACACATCTAGATGTTAGATACACTATGGTGGATACATGGGGTGGTCGGTAAATGCGCAAGCCTAAAGCCAATGACCAAGCCCCAACCGATTCACAAATACATGTGTTTAGTCCTCAACCACATGAGCAAACCGAACGATGCTCGACGAGCATTAGAGGAGACAACTCGACATGAGGGGATCCCATTCAGTGTACTCCTGATAGACTAGCATCAGTGCATTCTATTAGACATAGATTAGAGTATGGGGTTTCTCAACCTGATGGTGCTCCACTCAGAAGCCATTACCGAGAGCGTAGTGCATGCATGTCCACGAGATTGGCTAAAGAGTATATCGTGCAGGGGACCATATTGGTACCCATTTGCACTAAGTCTACAGGGTGTACTATACCCCCACCTTTTGAATATAGGAGTAGAGATTCGCCCATTCAGGGGCAAGTAGACAGGCTCTCTATTGAGTGCAAGTCTACCCATACTCCCACGCGTACTATAGCATGCAAGATCACCATTGATATGTAAAATGTGGGAGCTAATGGAACACCATCCCATGAGAGGTGGAGGTCGAGACAACTAGACGATCTAGGTAGTGTGTTAGAGCAGCTAGGATGCAAGCCTTAGACTTCGCCCACTCGTGCTTCGAGTGAGCATAGCGGGAGCACCATTAGAACTACTAGAGAGCATGGAGAGGCTTCTAAGTGCCCTCATGTCTCACATCCACCATCCATGCATGGTGGCACGCAGCACAGGACACAGAACGATGTCGATTCTATCTTCATGGACAGAGGCAAAAGCATAGCACATCAGTTCGATGGGTAAAGAACCCACAAGGTCGCTCGTACAAAGCAAGCATATCAAATGCCTCCGACAGTTGACCAAGTTGAAAGATCGTATCAACTAAACTTTAAGAAGAAATGCCAACTCCTCCAAGATCAATTGGATGATGCTCACCTAGAGAGGTAGTGCATTGAAGATGAAGATCTTCAAGCACAGAGGCTTATTGGATAGAGGTTGTATGAGCAGCGCTTGCGCGAGGAGCGCATCCTTGTCCAAAAGGAGCATGTAGAGAAGGAATATAGGTTGGCTAGGGTTGGCCTATATTCTCAAGATGAGCATAGAGAGCAGGTTTACAGGAAGGCTTTTTTGTAAGCCAACATGCACCATGAGCGCGTAAGAATTCACACTCATATCACTGCAAATCATAGAGAGCGACCACCCTCGATCAAAAATCAGAGGCAACAATATTATGAGGAACAAGAGGGGAACAAATGCAGCCAAGAATATTCTAAAAGTTCCTAAGCTGAGGATGAGGAAGAGCAATACCCTCCACCTTGACAAAAGAGGAGTGTACCTCCTAAAATGCCTTTGTGCTAACTTAGGGAGGAGGACTTTCTGTCTTCTGAGGCTTACAAAGCTTTGGCTGAGAAGGTCAAAGCAATTGAGAAACAAGGCACGACTTTCTAAAATCCAACACTGAGGAAAATTCATAATGAACCTTTAGATCCCTCGGTGCCTACGCCCCCATACCCTGAGCATTTTGAGATGCCCAAGTTAGACAAATTCAATGGTGATGAAGAGGTGCAAGAACATGTCACGAGCTTTTTGGATGCTTGCTTTCAGATAGAAAACAATGATGCACTGTTGTTGCATACGTTTGTCACGACACTCTTTGGGCCAGCCCGAGAGTGGTTTAATCAACTAAAGAAACACAACATAACAAATTTTGAGTAGTTATTTGATGCCTTTCTTGAATGCTATTCCTTCGACATCAAGAAATAGGCCAACCTTTCCAATTTGGTTGCAATAGCTCAGTGCGACGACGAGCCAATAGAACAGTACGGGAAGAGGTGGAGGAGATTAATGGCAAAGTTGTCATTCCGAATTCTTGCCAAAGAATTAACCCGAATGTTTACAAATATTTGTGCCAAGCACATCTCGCTACTATTGCAGCTGTAGTAGTATACCACATTCGAATAAGCTTTGGTGCAAGCCAAGGTAATTGAGGATATCAAGTTGCAGGAGGGCAACTTGAAGCTCAAAACCAGGAAAGAGGTATATAGGAAGAGTACCTCAAAGCAACAGGGCAAGCAGGCCCATGTGAATCAGGTGGTACTAAATCTCCAAAATAATGATAAGGGGCAAAAAAATAGAATTATCAAGCCCATCCTCCTCCTGCGCAATACGACCAGCGCAGGAATAACTACAAGGGCAAGAACAAGGAGAAACGCCCACCTCATATATTCACACCATTGATGGAATCATTGACATCGATTTTTCATCAACTATGCGAGGCCAAGGCAATAAGATTACCCAAAGTCAATATGGTTGATCCTAATCAACCCAAGCCCAAATATTATCAGGAAGATTTATTTTACATATTTCATAGAGTGAAAGGCCACGACATCGAGGTATATCGGTCTTTCAAACATATTGTACAAAATATGATAGAAAGGGGAGAGCTAGTGGTACCAAGAAATCCCTAGGCATCGGACAACCAAAACATGGGTATTTTTAAAAATCCATTACCAAACCATGAGGTGCCCCGTAACCATGTTGGCCACATAAATCAAGTGTGAGTTGAACCACCTACCCAAGGGTTCGTCGATATGGTCAATATTGTTACCAAACATGGGAGGTACGAATAGATGAATCAATCTCGTGCTCCCATTCAAATACAAGCCATGCCCCAGCAGCGACAGGCACAAAATATTCCAGGCCCACCAACGAGATTGGTGGTGACCATTAGGAGCAGGCTGGTTCAAAACCTGCAGATGACTCCTGTGAAGTTGTCGATATATGAGCTTATACAGTAGTCCCCTAGGTACAGGGAGACTCTTATGGATATTTTGAGGTCCATTGAGGTACAGGCCCAAGACGCACAGACGTTCACAAACTTCGTGGGGCACGTATAACAGTACCAAGAACCAATGATCCAATTCTATGATCACGAAGTGAAAATGGTTTCTACAAGCGTGGCTGACCCACCACTACATATCATTGCATGTGTTAACCACGTGCCGTTCAAAAGGGTCTTGATTGACACTATTTTGTTGATCAATATAATCATGACTAAGGCACTACACCATTTGAAATTGCTAAAATCACTCATCGTACCAACCACCTTTACATTGAGAGCATTTAAAGACGCACTATGCTCTATGGTTGGCATGATTGTCCTACCTATTCATGTGGGACTAAAGACCATTCTCGTAATGTGTCACATGATAGAGGACGCCTTATAGTATAAAATTCTGCTAGGGAGTCCTTGGATTCACAAAATGCATTGTGTTCCCTCGATATTGCATTAGTGTGTCAAGTATATACACGAGGGACAAGTTCACGTGGTTTCATCAGATGAAGAACCATTTGTGGGGTTGCTTTGGGCCAAGAGTTCATGAACTTAGCAAATTTTCCAGGGAGTTTTGTACTCCTATCAATGCCCTTAGACATACGACCCACATCCATGGTAAGGGTTCCAAGAGGTAAACAGGTGGTGCATGTTCAACCATCGATATATGTATCAAATAGATCTGAACATACCACTACAACTTCTCTGAGATCGAGTGCATCAGTAATACGTCAGGATGACAAGAAATTAAAGGTAAAATTGGGAAGGAAAGAAGCAAAGAACATTCCCAAACCAGTCACCACTGAGGTTGCCACTCCCATGGAGGTGGAGGAAGCCCAAGATCAAGTTGAGGAGGCACCTCAACCTACTTCTCCAGCATCATCAGCAAGATCATCCACACCGCGGGTGATTGTTCACCTAGCCATTACAGGTCTAGGTGAATATCTTATGCAAAATATGACCTTTAGTCCTATTTTAGAGACTACATGAGACATGGACCGACTGATAGCCCATCGATATCTAGTTGGATCCATAGTACCGTTGGGCAAGTCACCCAACCAAACAAACTTCATCTATGTCGGGTTGGATCAAGTTCCAACGTGGGCACCCATGGAGGTGTATGATGACAAACATTTCACGACAAACGTTTGGTACTTGTCCAACCTAGAGTACGCCATGCACATTTTTGAGCTCTATCATTGGCATGGGTACGACCTTGGTCTTTTTGAATAAGGACAAAGAACCCCTCTTGAACCATGTTATCAGTTGGCAACTGATAGGTTCAGATTGAGATTACAGATTCATGGACATGATGATTTACTCGTTGCATCATTGGATCGTTTGTACCTGAGTTTGGGGGACAACATGGAATTTTAATCCGTATCATCATAACATGTCTAGCCTTCGGGGCAACAACCCAATGGTGTCAGTCATCACCATTGAGAGACCAGAGCTTTAACATGAAGAGTTCTCATATCAGAACCCTAGAGGCAACCTGGGTCATCAAAACCGTATCACGACCAATGATATTGGCATGCAGGGGCACAACCCCACCATTTTAGGCGATCTCAAGTCAGGAGATCTGTGTAGTGAATATGGAGAGGACTCCACCTCTAAAATAAGTGGACCAAATTATGATGTAGAGGGCGAGTCCTCAAATAATGATCAATTCGAAGAGGAAATTGATCGAGTCTTCGTGGTTTCGGTATTTCTATGCCATTTGCTACCTAGAGAGCAATTAGATGAGATACAAGAGCATTTTATGGTCGATAGTGATTATGAAGATGATACCGAGTAGGTCTACTTAAGGCCTCATCCAACTAATATCCCAATATTCATGGACATGATAGAGTGGCCTGCTCATAGTAGAAATCATAGCGATGAGGTTGAGATAACCGATCCGAGGCTAGTATATCCGCTACATCTATTGCCTACGGAGTCAAAGTATGTTATAGAAGAAGTACCTCTTAACACTGATCACTTTGAAGAGGAAGCAGAACCAGTTTTTGCGTCGGTGTCATATATACAATCATTTTATCCAGTTTATCCGGATAGTGATGATAGCGACCGTAGAATCAAATACATGGGACCACATCTGGTAGAGCGCCCCTTGCATATGGGGGGAAGTGAAGGATTATATATGTACAGTGATGATGAGGATTCATTGAATATGGCCTATTTGGGGCCTCATCACCTACGTAATCAGAATCCACCTCGAGGTCCACCACCTGTTACAGCTACAGGTTTGCATTGAGAGATTAATCTCCAGCATCGCCTTAGGGAAAGAATAAATCTAGAAGAGGAATATCAAAGACTTTTTTCCCATCCACCTACTTATGCTGAGCTACTTGAGCCGAGAGATCCCATTTTGCAATTAGTGAAAAGAGAGGATCCAGTTGTCCGAGCATCCCACAGGGAGGACCCATTCATCCCCGTACCATCTGAGCCATATCTTGGATACGTAAGCTACATAGATGATGTAGAGTTTAGTCCATGTGGTCTTGGAGATCAATTCCATTCCATCAACATGGTATCCATTGATTTGACCACTCTGCTCCGCAATCCAACAGATCCATCCAAACCATTGCATCTAAAAATGGATGCTATCGATTGGGATCGCACTGATTTACCAGTAGAGCCTGAATATTTCTTCCTAAATAAAATCCCAAGTGTGAAGTAGACATTACTATTAAAGCAAGAGAGGTAGGAGGCCTACTCAAACAATCAGCAACAATATTACTCTTCCCCTTTTTGAACTTGATCACCAAATGAAATTGTTGGAGGTAAGAGGCCCACTTCATATGTCTTGATTCTTCAATTTTACTTTGATATTGGAGGAACTTGAGAGGCATGTGATCAGTGTGTACTATTGTATCTTTTACCAAAAGATAATGTCACTAGTATTTGATAGCTTGAACTAATGCATACAACTCCTTGTCATATGTAGAATAGTTCAACTTAGCAGTAGAAAAAGTTTTTGAATGATAAGCAACTAGATGACCATATTTTTTGAGCACAACACCTAAAGCAACTTTAGAGGCATCTGTTTCAATCTCAAAATGTTGATAGAGGTCAGGTAAAGTTAACACAAGTGTTGTACAAAGTTTCTTTTTTAGTTTCTCAAAGGCAACCTCTTGGCTTTTCTCCCAATGAAATGGAACTTTAGACTTAGTGAGATAATGCAATGGAGCTGCAAGGGTGGAATATTGAGGAATGAACTTACGATAAAAATTCGCAAGCCCTAGGAAACTCCTTAACTCGATGATAGTTGAAGGAGGGGACCACTTAAGTAAAACATCAACTTTAGTGGGATCTACCTGAATTCCACTTTCACTAATCACATAACCAAGGTAATAAACTGAAGTATTGCCAAAAGAACACTTGGAATAATTGGCATATAATTGATTCTTCGCAAGAAAATCAAGTGTATTATGGATATGCCCAAGGTGTTCCTCCCAAGTTTTTGATAATATCAATATATCATCAAGATGTATTATTACAAATTTTTCAAGTACATCACGAAATACATCATTCATCAACCTCATGAAGGTTTCAGGGGCATTTGTAAGACCAAAATGCATGACCAACCATTCAAAGAGGCCCATCTTCGTCTTAAAAGTTGTCTTCCATGTATCCTCAGCTTGGATACGCACTTGGTGATATCCACTTTTGAGATCTATTTTTGAAAATAACTTAGCTCCTTGGAGCTGATCTAATAAACCATCAATGCATGGTAGTGGATATCTATTCTTTACAAAAATTCTATTCAAAGCATGAAAATCAATGCACAATATCCAAGTGTCATCTTTTTTAAGAACTAACAAAATAGGTGATGCATAAGTAGAAGTACTTTCCTTAATAAAACCCTTAGACAACAAATCTTCTATTTGCCTTTTAATTTCTTCATTTTGCAAAATAGATTGTCTATACATGGGTGCATTAGGTAGTGAAGAACTTGGAATGATTTCAATATTGTGATTAATTATGCAAATTGGAGGAAGAGACTTTGGCTCCTAAAATATTTGTGAGTAATTTTGCAATATTTTATCCATTGAAGAGTGTTGCTTTGTAATGGATGTTGATGTAGGAGTGTTTTGAGAGCAAATGAAAATTAGAGCAACCTCACCACATTTTTTAATTGCCTTTTGTGTTTGCTTGGAATTTAGAATGATGTTAGGAGTGTTGGTGCTTTTATGAGAAATACCTTACCATATTTTTGAAATGTGTAGGTTCTTTTGAAATCATCATAAACAGCTCTTCTATCATACTGAAAAGGTTGTCCAAGAAAAATCCCACAACAATCCATAGGAGTCACATCGCAAGTGACTTGATCTATGAACTGTGGGCCAAGTGCAAATTTTAATGTGCAAGTGTGAGTTATTTCTGAGCCCCTTCCACTATCCTTCCAACCCAAATAATAAGGTTGAGGATGAGGCTCCATAGGTAACTTCAATCGCTCGAAAATGGACCTCGCAATTAGATTTTTCTACGAGCCAATATCCACTATACAATATGTTGCAAAATTATGGAGCAAATGAGCTCGAGTGATGAACAAAGCATCACGAGCGCCCCCTGATAAACTTACATTTACCAAGGTAACCTCATTGAGCTTACCTCATAATTCTGTGTATACTCTACTTTCTCCTACTGACTCAAGGGGACCTTTCAAAGCATCATGTTCTTGAGTAGTGATGACTAAACTCTCCTTCTTAAGCTTAAAACAATCAGCTTTTTCATGACCCTTTTTCTTACAATAGTTACAAAACGTTTTAGAAGAAGAAGGTTTGGAAGAAGAAAAATAAGGAGTAGAAGTGGAAGGAGAAGGAGAATATGGAGAAGAGGAATTCTTCTTTTGAGCAAAGTTCTTCTTTTGTGAGAAAGAATTATTCCCTTTTGATGAGTTAGTAACCACTTGAGTAGCAGGTGTGTGGAATCCCTGCGAATGCGCCTTGAACTTGTCCTCCACAAGCTGCGCCTGGTTGAAAACTGAATCTAATGTTTCAATAGAAACAAACATAATTTCCCTGTACAAATGCTCCAACAAGCCACTTTGAAATTTGAGAATTAAAGCTTTAATATCTTCTTCCACATTCAAAAGTATCATGTACCTATTGAATTGAAAGATGTATTCCTGCACAGTCATATTAGTACCTTGTCAAAACCGAAACCACTTAATTACCAATTCCTTAGAATAATTGGAAGGATAAAAATTGGTCTTAAGATAGTCTACAAGCTCATCCCAAGTGGTAAGCTCATCATGACCCTTTTTCCTTTCGACAAGGACTTTAGCTAAACCCGAAAGTTTTAGCTTAGCATATGGAACTTGATCATCATCTGAAAGCTGAGTCTAAGAAAACCAAGAACTCATGTCAAGAATCCAACTATTCAAGACTTCAGGGTTTTGGGATCCATCATAAAGTGGCACTTCACATCAAACTCTCAGGCTAGAATCATGAGAAGAATCTGAAGCATTGTGAATGGAAATGTCATTTACCTTCACTACAAGGTTACTAAGGACTTCTACCATGGTAGTATCATTAGCTTTATTAGCTAACGCATTCACAACATGTGCAAGTTCTGCCACTTGGGCAGCCAAATCAGAAGCCATATGAAACCGGGTATAAGCCAGGAGTAACAAGGAAAAACACTTAAAAAAAATTAGGGTAAAAATGTGAAGATACCCTGTTACAATGTAGTGCCTTGAAAAATACCCCTAAGGCTAAATATTATAAAAATTTAAACTTACCTAAGGTTTAAAGTTTTTATAATTTATTAATTTAAAAAAATAACTTAATTAAAAAGTTAAAGTTAATTAATCAAAAATATTAATTAAGTTTAATTAAGATATTTTTAAAAATAAATTAATAAATAAATAAATAAAATTACATGCAATTTCAAACCTTAGGTAAATTAAAAATTAATAAAATAATGGAGGTTATGTGGCACTCTTCTGCACGTTTACTCAAGAATATCTGTCATGCATAAATTTTTGTGAATAGAAGTGCACTGTTCTTGAGGTGCAATCCTACTAAGTAAACAATGGACGGACGAAGACTTTCCTGTGCCCCGCACAGCTTGATGAAATCTCGGGCTCGCCACGCCCTAAGTCAGTGATGTGCAGACCAAGAAGGCCTGCACGACAGCCGATGATGCAGACATCGGTGGTGCTTTTCAGCTATCGTGTCTAATAGCGTTGGCCGTAGGCCACAGGCGCTGTCGTACTTGATAGTGTCGACTGCAGGCCACAATGTTGGCATGCCTGACAGCGTTGGCCACAGCCAAACACTCTGTGGCACCTGACAGTGGTGGCCGTAGGCCAAATACATTATCGTGCCTGACAACGTTGGCTGCAGGCCACAAACATTGTCACGTCTGATAGAGTTTGGTTGTAGGCCAAAGGCAAAAACATTATCGTGCCTGACAGCGTTTAGTGGTCGGCAGGCAGCGCGGTCGTGTGCGTGCTGCCAATAAGGCACCGGCTATTAGAATTCTGCCAAATGCCGACGAAGTGTGCCCTTCGACCGGTCTATGAGAAATCTCGGTCAAATGGAGCCCTCTGCTAAATTTTTTTTTAATAATAAAATAGAAAATAATAATATTTATAATATTATTTTCAAATGGGAAAAATAAAAATAATATTATATTACTTCTTATTTTTCTTCAATTTGCACCAATAAAACTAGGGTAACTTTCACCTCAGATCTATTGAAATTTCTACAAATTTTGCAAAGAAGTAGCACACCTTTCAAGATCCAGTCGACACATGACCAGCATTTGAAAGGCAACCAGACCCAAGTCGACACACGACCTGGTATAGACGATGTTCGGTCTTCAAGACTCCAAAATGGCAGGAACAAATGGCTCCCTAATGCGTATTTCACCATAGGATAAATCCAAGTCTGCCAAGGGATTTTTGTAAAATAGAAATTGGGGTAAACTTCTCCTATACTCCTTGAGCATACGGAGAAAGTTGGAACGAGGATTTTGACGTCGAAGAAACTTCCTTCTGCGAATGGTCTTCAAGCTTCCCTTGAGCTTGAACCGAGTCCTCAATGAGAAAGAGTTTCTCATAATAAAATTATCTCCTTCCCTCTCACCTCACAAGCCCTAGTTCAAACATGAACTAGGATCTGATACCAATGAAAAGGATTGAAAATCTAAATAACTGTCTATTATTTACAAGCTCAATATATAGGCTCTAAAGGCCCAAAATACATAACCAAACCCACCAAATCATGGATTTGATCCCAAATGCTTAACCATAAGCTACATTAGTGCAAAGGAGAATGCATGTAACTTCTAATCTAAGAAAGAAATAAAATATGGTAACTAGAAGATCCTTTTAGCTATCTTGAAGTACACACTTCCTACTTTGAGTTCACACTTCCTAACTAACACTCCAAAGTGACAACTAGAAGACAACTAGTGCACACAAGTGTATGTGAGAAGGAGACTCACTTACAATATTAATTTGCAATAAAATAAACTATGCAAACCTAGCTAGGAACTACTAGAGGGGTCATATGAGTGATCAAACATCAATCCTCATCAGGTATTGAAAGCCTACAAAGATCTTGTTGCCACATATTTGGCTAAACTAAAATGGTACGACATCGAGACAGTACCTTGATCATCAAATAGGTTTGCAGACACCATGGCATATTTAGGATCCTTGATCCCTTAGAATCCATCTGCTGACTTCACTACCATCCACATCAAGACGCTCTCGCATCCTGCAGCAAAGCATGCAGCCTTTAATAACAAAGAATCATTCAACATGATTAGTGTGGAACCAAAAGCTAATTGGTTTTGCAAAGCTAAATACTTTCTCAAGAAAGCACCCTAGGGGTCTTTAACCTCCTAGAGTCTTGCGAGGAGTGGCACCACCATTCACCACCAAGTTGTTTCCCAGTCTGTATTTGCAAAAATAAATACGCAAGGGGTACAGGTTGTCTTAGCAATCGAAGCTGAGACTCATCAGAATTGGATGTCACAAATCCAAGACTTCCTAAGACTTGGTTTTGTCTTGGAGGGACTATCGCATGCCGCAAGATGCACATTTAAATAGAAAGCGACTAAATATGTCTTTATAGGAGATATTTTGTATCGTCGAAGTTACGATGGAGTCCTCCTTCATTGTCTTCAGCCCCAAGAGTCATTGGGTAATTTTGAAAGCTCATGATGGTACGTGCGGTGGCCATTTCAATGGCATGGTCATCATCAAGTGCATCCTTTGAATGGGTTATTATTGGCCCACTATGGAGAAGTATTGCAATGTATATGTCAAGAAATGCATCAAATATCAGCATCATGCTAATCTTATGCACCTACCATCACAGGCCTTACAGCCCATCCAAGCGGCTTGGCCATTTGCTCAGTGGGGGTTTGATCTAATTGGAAATATCTCTCCTCTATCATCAGGCCGACATGCATTCATTATTACAGCTACTAAGTATTTTACAAAGTGGGTGGAAGCCATTTCCTTAACAACGACCATTGGAGATCGCATAACAGATTTTATAATGGAGCATATCATAAGTCATTTTGGGATACCATCCAAAATTATTTCGGATAATGGAACTTCTTTTAAGAACAAAATTGTGTGAGCTTTAACATCTAAGTACCACATCAAACACAATTTTGCAACTCCATACTATCCGCAGGAAAATGGACAAGTTGAGGCCTCAAACAAGACTGTTGTAGCCATAGTGAAAAAGATAGTGCAGGAACACCACAAGGATTGGCATATACAACTGCCCCTTGCATTATGGGATTATAGGACTAGCATTCAGACTCCCACTAGGGTGACTCCATTTTCACTAGTATATGGCGTTGAGGCCATTATGCCCTTAGAGTTGGAAATTTCAATGTTGCACGTCGCATTGAAATAGTTCATCGAAGACGACACCGCACAGTAAGCTCGAATAGACCAATTGACGCAACTGGATGAACGTTGCGTGAATGCCTCGGAGCATCTTCGCATCTATCAGGAGCGTTTGAAATGATCTTACAATATCAAAGTCCACTAGAGAGATTGAATTTGGGGATCTTGTGCTAAAAGAAAACCAAAAAAACTTGAATTTGTTGCCCGATATGCGACACAAATTTGTGGCTAATTGGCTAAGACCCTATATCATATATGAAAAGATTGGTCTAGGTACCTATCGCTTGACGTCTCTAGGGGGTTTTGAAGAGCCTGAACCTCTCAACATCATCCATCTTAAGGCATTCTATGCTTAGAGAGTGTAGCAGAAAAAGCTCCAAAGGCATCTATAAGCCCTTTGGTCAGTCAAAAGGCACCAAGGATTTCTAAAAATCGCTTGGTCAACCCAAAGGCTCCGAGAGTTCCTATAACTACTCGATCATCCCAAAAGGCTCCAAGCTCTCATTCGAGTGATTTGGTCATGTCAAAAAAAGCTCCAAAGGCATCTGTAAGCCCTTTGGTCAGTCAAAAGGCACCAAGGATTTCTAAAAATCGCTTGGTCAACCCAAAGGCTCCGAGAGTTCCTATAACTACTCGGTCATCCCAAAAGGCTCCAAGCTCTCATTCGAGTGATTTGGTCATGTCAAAAAAAGCTCCAAAGGCATCTGTAAGCCCTTTGGTCAGTCAAAAGGCACCAAGGATTTCTAAAAATTGCTTGGTCAACCCAAAGGCTCCGAGAGTTCCTATAACTACTCGGTCATCCCAAAAGGCTCCAAGCTCTCATTCGAGTGATTTGGTCATGTTAGAAAAAGCTCCAAAGGCATCAGTAAGCCCTTTGGTCAGTCAAAAGGCACCAAGGATTTCTAAAAATTTCTTGGTAAACCCAAAGGCTCCGAGAGTTCTTATAGCTTCTCGATCATCCTAAAAGGCTCCACGCCCTCTTGTTGAGAGTTTGGTCAACTAAAAGGTTTCAAAGGCGTCTGTAAGACCTTTGGTAAATCCAAAAAGCTCCAAGGATTTCTAAAAATCACTTGGTCAACCCAAAAAAGCTCCAAATACATATATACTCATCGTTTAGTCAAATATGAAAGCTCAAAAATGCATAAAAATTTGAAAATATATAAAATTCCAAAAAAAAATTGGTAAAGTATAAAATCCAAAAATATTTGCTTTTGTAGTTTGCATTTTCATTCATCCAGTCACCTCATCATATTGCATTTAATCATTTGTTATCTGTTCTCTTTCACAGTAGAGTGTAATGTGTTTATAAAAATATTACAAACGGTCACACGTTTGTGTTTCAATCATGCACCCTTGCATTATCATAATTCATTGCATTCATACATGATACTTGTTACGGAGAAATATATATGTATATTAAGTTTTCCAATCACTCAAACATACCTAATGGGTTCTTCAGATATTGTAGAAATCTTGCTTTGCTTTCATAGACGATGTCATTATTTGGGATAGTGCTTCAACATATCAGGATCCTGTCACTAAGCAAAACAATATAAAATCCTGCTAATACAAGAGATGATGAAAGCTACAAAAGCGGTATTAGGAATCTAGAGAGATGGGTTTCACGATCTGCTTATCTTGCAAATAGTCGGTTTAGAAAGGTGAACTTTGGAAAAAGGACAAGAATTTCCCCTATAAATCCCAAAGTTACAAAGTTTAAATCCCAAGTTACAAAGTGCAAATTTCAAAGTACAAAATTCAAATCAAATGTAAAGTGACATAGTGAATCAAAAGCACTATAAAAATCCCTTGCTCAAATAAAATGGTAACATGTGGACTAACAGTGATTTTTATCACTACATATGAGCAAGTAAGAAGGGTGAGAACTTGAATCCTTGGATTGTCCACCTTTTGAAAGCCATAGAGTGATCCTCAATTGCAACAATGGGTTGGAAGAGTCTCGCCTACAATCGGAGGGGTAGTTCTATTGGGTGATCCTCAAACATAGCAATGGGTTGAAAGAGTCTTACCTGCATTTGTAGGGGTAGCCTTGATCAATTTGCAAGATGAACTAGCTCTAGGTACCTAGGATTGTCTAGTTGTATAAGTCTAATCAAAGCTGAAACAAGTATGGTACGATCGTATGAGGAACCTTATCTCACATATGGGTTGAAACAGTCTTGACTGACATACGGGGTATGCTTATGGTCTATCTAAAAATACTCACATGCACACACAAGGAGAATGAATAGTTGGGTATGTCACGGTAAAAGCCTTATTCAATAAAAACCTTGTACAGTTAGTATGTGATTTTGATATTCACACAATGACACTGAGAGGGGGGGGTGAATCAGTGTAGCTATTAAAATTCAAATCTACAGTATTTAAAACTGAAGCAAAGAGAACTTGAAAACCAGAAAAGCAAATTGAACAAGAGAGCACACCACAACACACAATATAACGAGGTTCACCAATTTGGCTACTCCTCAAAAATGACTGCTTGGACTCCAATCCAAATCCAGTCTTTGCAAAATACCAATTTTACAAACACTTTACCAGCATCTACTGGAAGGAGCACCAACCCCTTAATTTTTTGCTACAGAGATAGGAGCACCAACCCCTAGTACCAAGCACCAACTTGGACTGCAATTACGAGCAATTATAATGACATAAAAATGTCTTCACTGTTTACACGACCCTGACTGGTCTGCAATTAAACAAACTCTGCACACTCTCACGGCTCTGCTTATTTCTCTCTTGGCCCTCTTCTAACCCTCTTTTCACAGTAATTTCACTCTAACAGCAGCAACATAAATCTCTGCACGACTGTACTTTTATAACCCCTTTTTCTCATCGAGACTCCTCGTCTTCTATGACTTTTCTAATTCTGCATGCAGTCGAATGACATACTCTGACTATTGGAATTCCTTTCTCTGCGTGCATGCAATTTTTATTCTGCTTGTGCGACTGTTCGAATTCTTTTCTCTTTTCCATATGCGATTGTTCAAATTCTACAAATAAGACTGTTCGAATGCGCTTACGATTCTGCATATTCCTATTCGATTGCATTTTCCTTCTCCATATCATATATCCATAACTTGATCTAATATCTTTTCCAATAATCCAATACATATCTTTCGAATGCTTTTCCAACACATGTCACTGTGTAACTAAGATCGACTCCAGTTAATTCTTACGTATGGCTGCATGATTTTCCTTTATGCTTTTTCGACACTATCACTATGCATGCTCCTTCCGCTTTTACCCGCCAAACTGCTACCTATCGCGATATCACGACATTTCTACCCATTTGACTTTTTTGGATAGTTGACCAGAAAACTGACCTGTCGTGATATCGCGACGTTTTCATCCTCCTCAACCTTATCATGGCATACACCCGCAAAAATAGAACATGTCACGAAATCGCGATGCATTTGCTGCCTCCAGCTCTTTTCTGTCTCCTACTCGCGAAAATGAGACATGTCACGAAATCGTGACACATTCGCAGCCTCTCGCTCTTTTCTGCCTCTTGCCCGTGAAAATGAGACATGTCACGAAATCATGACACTTTTCGCTTTCCTGCACTCTCCTTCACTTGCACTCACGAAAATGGAACATGTCACGAAATCGTGACACTTTTCTCCATACGCTTTTCTCCAGCCTCGAAATCATAACATGTCGCGAAATCGTGACACTTTTCTCATACACTTTTCTCCAAGCCTCAAAATCGAACATGTCACGAAATCGTGACACTTTTTTTTGGTACACTTTTCTCCAAGCCTCGCAAATCGAAACATGTCGCGAAATCGTGACACTTTTCTCGTACACTTTTCTCCCAAGCCTCGACAAATCGAAACATGTCACGAAATCGTGACGCTTTTCGCCTTAGCGCTGTTCTTTGCTATTCACCCAGAAAATGCAACATGTCACGAAATCGTGACATCTTTCGCATCCGTACATTTCTCGCTTCATGCACTAGCGAAATCAAGACATGTAGCGAAATCGCTACAACTTTGTTGCCTTGCATTTTGACATGCAACAAAATCGCTACACCTTTGTTGCCTTGCATTTTGACATGCAGCGAAATCGCTACACCTTTGTTGCCTTGCATTTTGACTTGTAGCGAAATCGCTACACCTATGTTGCCTCTACTCCGATCCTGTCACGAAATCGTGACACTTTTCATTGTGCGCCTTTACCTAAAACACGTCGTGAAATCGTGACAGTTTTCAACTTTGCTTCTTTCCTTCCAATATGTCGCAAAATCATGACATTTTCTTGTTCTCTCTCCTCATTTATGTCGCGAAATCGTGACATTTTTGGGCCTTCTCTCTCCTCATTTTTGTCTGAAATCATGACATTTTGTGCCTTCTCTCTCCTCATTTTTGTCATGAAATCATGACATTTTTGGCTATGCCTTCTCTCTCCTCATTTTTGTCGTGAAATCACGATAGAAAACATGTCGCGATATCGCGACAGTTTTCTTACTTGTCTTTTTCTACAAATTTTTGAATCTGGGTCACTTCTATTTTCCTGGAATTTCATTGTACTTGATCTGACTGACCTCTGAATTCTTGTCCATTGCTTCAACTGCATCAATTTATGTCTGTGTTGACAACAATGACAATACTTTTGCTGCACCTTGCTCAACAATCTCCCCCTTTGGAATTGTTGGCAACACTTATGCACTCTCCTGTAATTCTTCTCCCCCTTTGACAATAATACCAAAGGGCTATTGTAGACTCCCCCGAGTCTATGCACACCACTCTCAGACAAATGTTGTTATAGTTAGCAAAAATCATAAATATAAGCAAAACTATAAGTATAGGCATAAATGCACCCCCTGAGAATGTGATCCCAAATGATAGTCAGTTCTTGGGAATTGTGACCACTCCCAACTTATTTTGAAGGTACTCAAAAACTTCCTTGGGCAATGGTTTTGTGAATATATCAGCTACCTGCTCTGTAGTTGGAACAAAATCCAATTTGACCTCTCCTTCAACAACTTTATCCTTCAAGAAATGATACCGGATCGCAATATGTTTGGTTCTAGAATGCATAACCGGATTCTTGGATATGTTGATAGCACTAGTGTTATCACATTTTATTGATATTGGCTCTTTGAAGTGAATACCAAGATCTTTCAATGTTTGTCTCATCCATAATATCTGTGTACGACATGTTGTTGCTTGCAATGTATTCTGCCTCTGCTTGTGGATAGAGAGACTGATTCTTGTTTCTTGTTGTGCCATGCTACCAGCTTGTCTCCAAGATAAAATGCTCCTCCACTGGTACTCTTTCTGTCATCAATACATCCTGCCCAATCTGCATCAGAATATGCAATCAAAGTGAAGTCTTTACCTTTTGGGTACCACAACCCATAATCCATAGTACCCTTGAGGTACATGAAGATCCTCTTTACAGCTGTCACATGAGTTTCTTTGGGACTAGCCTGAAATCTTGCAACCATGCATCTTGCCTGTAATATATCTGGTCTAGTGGTCTGTTAAATACAATGAGGCTTCCAATCATAGACACTGTACATTGTTTGATCTACATCTGGAGATTTGTCATCCTTGCTCAACTTGCGACTTGTTGTCATGGGAGTGCTAACAGGTTTACTATCTTCCATTGTGAACTTTTTCAGCATTTCTTTTACATATTTAACTTGAGAAATAAAAATGCCCTTTTCATTTTGATTGACCTGCAGTCCTAGGAAATAAGAAAGTTCACCAATCATAGACATCTCAAATTCTTTCTTCATTTTAGTTGATATGTCTTTGCAATATTCATCCATGTTTCTTCCATATATTATATCATCTACATAAACAACAAGAACAATAAGATGGCCCTTCTCTATTTTGACATATAAATTGTTGTCCACCAAACCTTTCTTGAACCCTTGTTTAATAAGATAGTTATCCGGCCTTGCATACCATGCTCTGGGTGCCTATTTCAAACCATATAATGCTTTCTTTAACCTGCAAACAAAATCTGGATTGTCACCAAGTTGGAAGCCATCTGGCTGTTCAATGTAAACCTCTTCTTCCAGTTTTCCATTCAGAAATGCTGATTTTACATCCATTTGATATACTTTGAAATTTTTATGGACTGCTAAAGCCAGAAACATTCTGATTGCCTCTAGTCTGGCTACCGGTGCAAAGGTTTCCTCAAAATCAATGCCTTCAACCTGAGCATAGCCTTTACAGACCAATCTTGCCTTATTTATGACAACTTTGTCCATCTTCATTTAATTTATTTCAAAAAATCCATTTAGTGCCAATTATGTTTTTATTTATTGGCCGTGGTACTAATTCCCAGGTTTTGTTTTTCTCAATCTGATCTAGTTCTTCATTAATTGCCTTCATCCAACTTTCATCTGTGCTTGCTTCGGCAACATTTTTAGGTTCAATGCTAGATAACAGAGAATAGTTCCGCACTACTGCTCTTCTTGTCTGAATACCATCTGTGGGGTCCCCAATAATCTATTCATTGGGATGATTTTTCTGCCAGTTACCTATTTTAAATTTCTTGTTTTCTTCTTCTTTTGAGTCAGTTTTTAAAACATCTGGATCAATTTTCTGATTCTCTTCTATTTCCTTTTCATCATCTCCTTCAATGACTTCTTCATAAATAGGGTAGTTTTCTTGATAAGTAATTTCTTGCTCTCTACCTTCATCAACTTTAACATCAGCACTCTCAACAATTTTCTTTAGCCTCTTGTTGTAACATGTGTAGGCTTTGCTTTTTGTTGAGTAACCAAGAAAAATACCTTCATCAGCTCTATCTTCAAATTTATCGAGATTATCTTCAGTCCGTTTGATGTAGCACTTACTGCCAAATACTTTGAAATATCTTGTTGTTGCCTTTCTGCCGAACCACGGCTCATAAGGTGTTTTGCTTTCATGCGGTCTTAGCATGCACCTATTTTGAATGTAAACTACAGTATGGACTGCCTCTTTCCAAAATCTGTCAGCTATTTTGTTCTCGACCGACATTGTCCAGTGCCATTTCCTGCACTGTCCTATTCTTCCTTTCTACAACACCATTCTGTTGAGGTGTCCTTGCTGCTGAAAATTGTCTTCTTATCCCATATTTTTGATAGTATTCTACAAATTCTTCTGAAATAAACTCTCCTCCTCTGTCTGATCTTAGGCATTTAATCCTCTTTCCAGTTTGATTTTCAACCTATTTTTTAAAAATCTTAAACATCTCAAAGGCATCTGATTTAAGCTTTAAAAATAATACCCATGTCATCCTGGAGTAGTCATCTATGAACAACATAAAGTATTTGTCACCATTTATGCTTTGAGTTCTCATGGGTCCACACAAATCAGTATGAATTATCTCCAACGGTTTCTTTGGTGAAGTATTCCTTTGATTTAAATGTGGATCTGGTTTGCTTTCCTTTTTGACATGAAGCATAGATGCTATTTATTGGTTTGCCAATGGTTGGTATATCTCTTACTGCTCTTTTTGAACTTATTTTTGCCAGATTGTCAAAACTAATATGACCGAGCCTCTTGTGCCATAGCCAATTTTCATCTTCCTATCCAATCAAGCATGTTCCTTCTGTAGTTTCTGAGAGAGTATATAGATTACCAGAAGTCCTTGATCCAGTAGCTATCAGCTTCCCACTGTGTGCTTTTCTCACTTCATAGCCCTCCTTCTTAAAAATGACTTCATGACCTCGGTCATAGATTTGACTTACACTCAGCAAGTTATGCTTCAGACCAATCACAAACAAGACTTCTTTTGATTTTATCTTTCCATCACTGATCTTGACTGATCCTTTTCCAACTATCTTTGCTCCATCATTATTTCCAAATTTCATAGAACCACCTTCATAATTCTGTAACTTCTCAAATTTTTGCTTGTCACCTGTCATGTGACTGGAGCATCCACTGTCAAGTATCCATGGTGCAGATTTGTTCTGTGCTTTAAAAGCAATCTGAACAATCAAAGATTCCTTTTCTTTCCATTACGGTTTGATGATAGATTTGGCTACTTGTTTTGCCTTTGCCCTTTCATTAGCATGTGCCTATTTTTCAGGAAATTTCTTGTTTTGTTTCAACCCATTTGGTTGAGATTTTCTACCTTGATAATTATTTGATGCAAAAGTGCTTCTACAGTTTCTTGCAATATGTCCAAAATTATGACAATTATAACATTCAACTGCATAATTCATTAAAGGAGAAAAAATATTTCTACTGGTGAAATTCCTTTGAGATACATTATGATTGCAATCTGAAATCTTATGGCCATAAGCATTGCATTTAAAACAATAACCAGAAAAGGAATGATTAAACCTGGGTGCAGGTCTTTGCCGGTTTGAAGTAGGAGCCATGAATCTTCTCCTTCTTGGATGTGTGACTTTTGTGAATCCATCTTTGTCAGTACTCTTCTTGAGTCTGGCATTATTGCTTTCTTTGGCATGATTTGTTTTTTCTAGATCAACCCTGATCTTTTCTTCTTTCTTTATGGGTTCTACATTTGAGGCCTTTGAACCCTTTGATGATTCTCCTTCATCGAAGCCTAAACCAAATTTGATGTCGGAAGGCCTTTGGTTATTTAACATTTTATCCAACTTTACAGTACTTTCTTCAAACTTATGAAAATAGCTCAATTTCCTATTCATCTCCTCTAGTTGCATCCTTAACTTAACAATGTCTTCTTCTAGCTTGTTGCATTCAACTGTCTTTACAGTTAATTGTTCATCAAGAACTTCAGACATTTTCTTGAATTCCTCTGTCTGTATTTTCAAATTGTTTATTATGTCAGTGGCATCCTCTAGTTTTCTTGAAAACTTTTTATTCTTTTTCCTTTCTACACTCAACTCTTCAAGTGCAGCAACCAATTCTCCTTCCAGATATACTTCAACTTCATCCTTAAATTTTTCATCACCTTCCTGATTTTCTTCAGTTCTTTCTTCTTCAAGTGCCATGAACAGAGCTTCACCTGTTTCTTCTTCAGAATCCTCACCTGAGCTTTCTTCGGAAGAGCTGACATTCTTGGATATGAAGCTTTTCTTCTTGAAGTTGTTCTTTCTAAAATTTTGTTTCTTCTTCCAGTCACCTTTTTCTTGGTGTGACCCTTCACCATTTTTGGTTTTCTCATGCATTGGACATTTGGCTGCAAAATGACCGACTCCTCCACAATTGAAGCACTTAAATGGTAGCTTTCCTCTATATTTTCCTTTTCCCTTTGTGAGTTTTCGAACAAAATTAGCTTCCATTTCATCCAGTGTCTCTTCATCCTCAGATTCATGTTCAACTTTTATATTCTTGTGTGCTTTAAAAGCAGCTTCTCTGTCTATAGGCTTAGTTTGTCCTATTCTCATTTCGTATGCAGTCAAGGAACCATGCAGCTCATCCATGCTAAAATTGTTTAGATCTTTCGCCTCTTCTATTGCAGAAACTTTGGAGTTAAATCATTTGTGAAGGGTTATGAGAACCTTTTTCATGACAACTGCATCATCAATTTCTTCATCGAGTCCTCTGATTGCATTAATGATTCCATTGACTCTCAGCATATAAGCCTCTATGTTCTCATCTTCATTCATTTGTAATGCTTCGAACTGAGCTCGATGAGTTTGCAGCTTGGCTTCCTTGATCTTGTTGTCTCCTTCATGGATGCTCTTCAGTTTATCCCACATGTCTTTTGCCGATTTGCAGCTCATGACTCTTATCAGTTCACTGTCTACAAGCCCACACATTATGGCATTCTTTGCTTTGGAGTTGTTCTCAAATTTTTTCTTCTCAACAGTATCTGTTGGAGGAGTAGTGGGTGTTGTGTATCCACTATCTACAGAATCCCAAATGTCGTATCCCAACGCACTCAGATATGTCTGCATCCTGAGTTTCTAGAAAGTGTAATTAGTTCCATCGAACAAGGGAGCTTTGTTGGATGAGAATCCTTCACCACCTGCCATTGTGTTTCTTCCAAGATCACCTTAGCTGATTAAGCTTGTTCAAGAAACCTTGCTCTGATACCAATTGATATTCACACAATGACACTGAGAGGGGGGGTGAATCAGTGTAGCTATTAAAATTCAAATCTACAGCATTTAAAACTGAAGCAAAGAGAACTTGAAAACCAGAAAAGCAAATTGAACAAGAGAGCACACCACAACACACAATATAACGAGGTTCACCAATTTGGCTACTCCTCAAAAATGACTGCTTGGACTCCAATCCAAATCCAGTCTTTGCAAAATACCAATTTTACAAACACTTTACCAGCATCTACTGGAAGGAGCACCAACCCCTTAATTTTTCTTTGCAATGAGATAGGAGCACCAACCCCTAGTACCAAGCACCAACTTGGACTGCAATTACGAGCAATTATAATGACATAAAAATGTCTTCATTGTTTACATGACCCTGACTGGTCTGCAATTAAACAAACTCTACACACTCTCACGGCTCTGCTTATTTCTCTCTTGGCCCTCTTCTAACCCTCTTTTCATAATAATTTCACTCTAACAGCAGCAACATAAATCTCTGCATGACTATACTTTTATAACCCCTTTTTCTCATCGAGACTCCTCGTCTTCTATGACTTTTCTAATTTTGCATGCAGTCGAATGACATACTCTGACTATTGGAATTCCTTTCTCTGCGTGCATGCAATTTTTATTCTACTTGTGCGACTGTTCAAATTCTTTTCTCTTTTCCATATGCGGCTGTTCGAATTCTACAAATAAGACTGTTCGAATGCGCTTACGATTCTGCATATACGGCTGTTCGATTGCATTTTCTCTTCTCCATATTGTTCGAATTCTACAAATACGACTGTTGGAATGTGTTTACGATCCTGCATCTATGGCTGTTCGAATGCATTTTTTATTCTCCATATCCTTTAATGCTTTCAATCCAATATAATTTAATCATATACTTGTTCGAATGCTTTTCCAACACATGTCACTATGTAACTACAGATCTGACTCCAGTTAACTCTTACGTAACTGGCTGCATGATTTTCCTTTATGCTTTTTGACACCTGTCACTGTGCATGCTCCTTCGGCTTTTACCCGCCAAACTGCTACCTATCGCGATATCGCGACATTTCTGCCCATTTGAATTTTTTTGGATAGTTGACCATGAAAACCTGACCTATCGCGATATCACGACATTTTTTGCCTCCTCGACCTTATCATGGCATGCACCCGAAAATAGAACATGTCACGAAATCATGACGCATTTGCTGCCTCCGCTCTTTTCGTCTCCTACCCGAAAATGAGACATGTCACGAAATCGTGACACATTCGTAGCCTCTCGCTCTTTTCTCCTCTTGCCCACAAAAATGGGACATGTCACGAAATCGTGACACTTTTCGCTTTCTGCACTCTCCTTCACTTGCACTCACGAAAATGGAACATGTCACGAAATCGTGACACTTTTTGTCTACACTTTTCTCCAAGCCTCAAATCGAAACATGTCACAAATCGTGACACTTTTTCGTACACTTTTCTCAAGCCTCGGCAAATCGAAACATGTCACGAAATCGTGACACTTTTCTCCGTACACTTTTCTCCCAAGCCTCGAGAAATCGAAACATGTCGCAAAATCGTGACACTTTTCTACACTTTTTCAAGCTAAATTGAAACATATCGTGAAATCGCGACGCTTTTCTACCTTAGTGTTGTTCTTTGCTATTCACCCACAAAAATGCAACATGTCACGAAATCGTGACATCTTTCGCATCCGTACATTTCTCGCTTCATGCACTAGCGAAATCAAGACATGTAGCGAAATCGCTACAACTTTGTTGCCTTGCATTTTGACATGCAGCAAAATCGCTACACCTTTGTTGCCTTGCATTTTGACATGCAGCAAAATCGCTACACCTTTGTTGACTTGCATTTTGACTTGTAGCGAAATCGCTACACCTATGTTGCCTCTACTCCGATCCTGTCGCGAAATCGTGACACTTTTCATTGCCTGCGCCTTTACCAAACACGTCGTGAAATCATGACAGTTTTTCAACTTTGCTTCTTTCCTTCCAGTATGTCACGAAATCGTGACAGTTTCTCCTTCTCTCTCCTCATTGCAAATCTGACATTGTCTTCTCTCTCCTCATTTTTGTCACGAAATCGTGACATTTTCGCCTTCTCTCTCCTCATTTTTGTCGTGAAATCGTGACATTTTCGGCTGCGCCTTCTCTCTCCTCATTTTTGTCGTGAAATCGTGACATTTTCGGCTGCGCCTTCTCTCTCCTCATTTTTGTCGTGAAATCGCGACAGAAAACATGTCGCGATATCGCGACAGTTTTCTTACTTGTCTTTTTCTGCAAATTTCTGAATCTGGGTCACTTCTATTTTCCTGGAATTTCACTGTACTTGATCTGACTGACCTCTGAATTCTTGTCCATTGCTTCAACTGCATCAATTTATGTCTGTGTTGACAACAATGACAATACTTTTGCTGCACCTTGCTCAACGATTTTTGAAGAAGTCTACTAGGGTGTTTAAGTCTCAAGGAAAACCTCAAAAAGTTCTCTAATAGCAACAAGATACCAAATATCATTAGACATTAAAAATATGAGTCATTCATTCATCAAAATGCATTTGACAAAGCACAATCAAACATATAGGATAGATAGCGCATGAATATCAAAAATGATGTTTAGACGGACACTGACTATATAGTGCAACTAAAAAATATATACATAATGACATACTCATTCATTAGCATCATACCAATCCATTTTACTTCATTTCATATATGGGTGATTAATTGATTAAGTTCTTGTAATGAGAATTATCAATTATTTTGCATGATTGTCATACATTATGTGGTGTCGTATTTTAAAACTGATATACATAGTTTACATTCATTCCTTATGTTTTAAGTGATTAAAGCATACAGGTTCATTCCCATTAGATTACGATTATGTACATAATGCATTACCATACATTGCATAGCATACCATAACTTCATAAAAATAAACGTATGCCCACAAAGAAAAAATAAATATGTGTTCAAAATAAATAGTGCATCCATATGTATACATTATATATGGCACATCTAATCATCTAGATCACTGCATCTCATCAACATCATAATAAATAAGATAGCTATCTAGTGCATTTCATCCATACATTACATCATATAAACATTGCATTTGTAGCACCCTAAAATTGGTGCAGTCAAATTGGAATAATTACATTCACCTTAGTAAATAATTTTAAAATCAAATTTAACCTCCCAAACCGCCCGTTAAATTTCTTGTGCCATTTTTAGAGGTTGTTTTGACCGTTTGACGATATCGTCGCCGATTTGACGATATCGTCGCCGATTTGACGATTTCGTCTGGACTAGGACGTCTAGATGATCTTGTCGCAAAACTGAATTTGCATAGATAGACTCTGTTCCAACGGGTCTCCAATTCAAGAAAAAGCGTGTTTGCGCCATTGGGACCCTTCCCCCGTTGGAGATCTCCCAAATTGGGATGATCTCCAACCTCCAACAACTTCCTATGCCTATTTAAACTCTAGGACATTCCCTCCCCAACCCCTGGCTGAATTTTATCTGCAAGTTGAATCTCTCTACACTAAAACACCTTAATCTTATTTTTGCACTAGTCCTATAGCAGTTTTTATGTAGGTACACCACTGATTTTCAATCGGAGCCAGCACCCATCGCCATCGACAAACCTGTCAAGATCAGAGGCGATCCTGTCAAATTTGAGACGATTTTGTACTGATGCGAGACGATCTCGACTGCAGTCCACATCGAGGCAATCAGTGCCTGGAGTTTGCTTTTCTTAACTTTGCCTCAGTTATTTTGTTTTACAAATTAGATAATCTATTTAGTTTTTATCCTATTTTGCATCTGGAGTTCACCCATCTAGTCTAGATTGCATGTTAAGCTCATAATCGCCATTAAAGTACGAAATTTACTTTAATTTTATTTTTAAACTTTGTTCATATTGAGTTTATTATTTGGCATATTTTGCCTCTGTTTGCACAGGAGGAATTCTTGTATTTTGCATATGTTCTCTGTTTTGTAGGTCTCTGATGAATCGTCGAAATTCACAATTAATATTCTCAAAATCGATTCGGACGATTCTATCATTACATAATCATTAATCATAAAATAAATCCCCCCCCCCCCCCCCAAAAAAAAAAAAAAAAAAAAATTATAGAAAAAAAATATATATATAATATAACTAAATAGATAGATATAAAAAAAAGAAATAAACAGAATTTTACAAACAAACCTTAAAGAAAGAAGAAAAAAAACAAACAAATAAACAAAATAAAAAAAAAAAAAAAAAAAAAAAAAACAAACAATAAAAAAGTAAAAGAAAAAAAATAAAAAAATAAAAAAAAATCTAAAATAAAAACACTAAATAAACAAAAAAAAAAAAAAATCATAATAAAATATAACTAAAAAACAAAAATTAAAAAAAAAAAATATATATATTATACTATATTTTCAACATTTAAAATACAATCATCCCTCCACACAAAAATAAAAATAAATAAAAACTATATATAACAAAGAAAAATTCATAAAAAAATAAAAAAAAAAAAAAAAAAAAAAATAAATAAAAAAATCCATAAAAAAAAAATACAAAAACACACACAACCAAAAAAAAAACAACAAACACACCCATTATAGTCAAACAAAAAACCAACCCTCCAAAAAATAAAAAAGCAATAAAACTTTTTACACCACAACACCCCACACCCCCAAAAAACCAAAAACCACTCAAACCAAACCAAAACACCACAACCCCCAAACACCAAACACAACCCACAAACTACAAACAGCATAACAAAACACCCACACAACCACCCAACACAACACCACACCCCCACAAACAAGCACCCAAACAACCAACCAAAACCCCACAAACCACACAAACACCCTACACAACAAAAACCAACATCCAAATAATAACAATCAACCCAACCAAACAAACAACAACAAACAAAAGACATAAACATACACAAACCAATCAATCAAAAAACTCAACCACCTCCCAAAAAACAAAATTAATATCAACAAATTTTTTACCTCAAACGTTCATTTGGTAAAAACACGGAGCCCATAGTCACGATTCACAAGATCTCAAAAATGGGTATAATTTTTTTAGATCGAGAAGAACTCATCTTTAATTTCTTCAAAAATTCGCTAAAGAGGGAAAATTAGCACCCTAAAATTCAAAATGGAATAATTACATTCACCTTAGTAAATAATTTTAAAATCAAATAACCTCCCAACCTTACCAGAAACCTTTCCCATTTTTTGCCATTTTTAAGGTTGTTTTGACCTTAAAATTCCGTATAACTCATTTCATAGATAGACCTTCGGCCCTGTCGGTTGCCCTTCCCCATTGAGATCTCCCAAATTGGATGATCTCCAACCTCCCAACCTCCCCTATGCCTATTTAAACTCTAGGACATTCCCTCCCCAACCCCGCTGAATTTTATCCAAGTTGAATCTCCCACTAAAACACCTTAATCTTATTTTTGCACTAGTCCATAGTTTTTATGGGTACACCATCGCACCCATCGTCGGAACGTCAAGATCGGAGATCGTCATCAGATTCACGATGCGAGACGACCTCCACATCGAGGCACACGGTTTGCTTTTCTTAACTTTGCCTCGGTTATTTTGTTTTACAAATTAATAATCTATTTAGTTTTTATCCTATTTGGCATCGAGTTCACCCATCTAGTCTAGATTGCATGTTAAGCTCATAATCGCCATTAAAGTATAGCAATTTACTTTAATTTCTATTTTTAAACTTTGTTATATTAGTTTATTATTTGGATATTTTGCCTCGTTTGAATAGAATCTTATTTTTCTTTTTGTCTTCTATCTTTCAATCAAACTCTCTTCCGGATCGTAATCTCCATTGCCTCCCAAATTCTTTTTTTTGCTATGTTTGCTGTATTCATTGAACTTGCATTTTCATATAGATTAAGTTAGATTCATTCGGCCAAACCTAGGATGAATGCATAAAGGTTAAAACAAACTCATCTAAACACATTCCAAAAACCTAGGATGAAACACCATCCATCGAAAAATCACCAAAACACACCTCCCTTGAGAGGGGGACAAAGTCTTCCGTCCGCCCATCCATTATAAGGAGGGAGCAAAAATTTGCATCATATAAACATAGCATCATATAAGCATTGCATCCATGTGCATCAAATAAACATAAAATCAAAATTAAACATCAGATACACATAATGAGCCATAAAGACCAAGTCACATATATATATATGTGTGTGTGTGTGTGTGTGTGTAAAAAGAGTACATATCAGGAGTATCAAAATGCCCGTAGGCTACAAAGTGTGTAGGTCCTCGACCTTACACTCAAAATTAATACAGCATAGCAAAAGTATAGTTTGCATCTAGTAGAGCCCAGGTCTAGTCTGCTCCCCCTGTACCAGAGCTCTCATCGCCTCCCTTAGCACTGTGCTCTCGAGCCTGCTATCTTGTCTACTCTAGCACCCGTGGTGGATCCTGTTGTGGGTCCTACCTACCTCAAAATTCTAAGGTGCCCAGCACATAAGAAACTGGTAACTACAGCAGGCTAGTCCCCTAACTGGCGGTCCCTAAAGTTTGCCCTGCATCTTTAGGCCTGGCACGTGATGTCGCCCCATGTGTGCTAGAGGACCTATGCGTCCTCTCAATCCTATGAGTCCTGTGATCCAAACTCACCATAGACTGTCTTAAGGTCCTAGACCTGGTTCGCTGAGACTCTGAGGAGAAAGGATCCTCAGGAACCTATAACCCATGCATCTCAATATAACCGACTAGTTGATCAATACGAGCAATTCGAGCTACATGCATCTCATTTGTCCTCATGACCATATTGCGCAGTTGCTCTACCTCAGCCATCGGATCCTGTACAGCTGTTGGTGCTACCGATGGTGTTGTTGAAGGCCCCATAGTAGCCTGAGGAGGTGGCATAGCCCCCTTTGATACCCGAAGGAGATCCCTCTCTACCTCTACTACAGTTCGTTGTGCCTACACTAACTCTAGAGCAATATGCAATCTTTGAAATTGGGCCTCTACATATGTGGCCCACGTAGTAAGATCATATATCTAATCTTGTGCCTCAACCATGTGCCTATCCCTGTCAGATACCTTTGCCTCTAGAGTGGCGATCGTAGTATCTCGCTCTAGTTATTGTGTGTGGAATCATCCTAGCTGACTCTACAAGTCAGCCACCTAAGCTAAGAGTTGATCCTCTGTGCTGTCGGGAGGTACCTCACCCTCCTCTAGAGCCTCCTCTTCTGGGTCAACCTCGAGAGCCTCCTCGGTTGCGATCGTTGCGCCCCAGTCACCCTTTGTTCACTGGCGCACCCTACGCCCATTGGGATCCACCTCTTCCTTTGCTTGATATGGCTTTCAACCTAGAGGCCCTGTGTCATACCATCTGAACATGGACCACAACCTGTCATACTCTAGAGTTGTCCCAGCAGTCTCGACTCCAGTCTCCTGGTAGTCATCAGCAGCATCTCCCAGAGGCTCAGGAACGATCCACTATAGATTGTGCTCCACGACCAAGCATCGATATCTTAGGGGGTTTATGAAATATCCTGCATGAGCTCAAACTGCCGCAAGACCCGAGAGTAGAACTGGTGCTCTCAAATCTTGGCCTTACGATCGATCAACCATCTATCGTGACGTGCATTTCTAATACACTGGCCCTCCTCTGGCTACGCTGGGCAATCCATATAGGGCCACCACTGAACATCGTTCGGGCCAAGTGTTGCAAACTGAGTGATATAATGTTGGATGTCACCAGCATGGATCCTACTATGAGTACCCTCCTCCTCATGAGGCTAGTAGGCGGCATAACACTAATGATCGTCAGCAATAGTAGTGATCTATAGTGGAAGGTCTGCAGGATGCTTGATTTAGATGTGCTACCATCCCCAGATCTGCAATAGAAGACTGTAGTTGAGGCCCTTATGGCTATGCTCAGTAATTTGGTATAGCTCCTTGTAGAGTTGACATAGCAGGGTGCTCCCCCAAGCTAGAAGTAAAGGCTCCTCTATAGAGCTTTGCAGTACCCTCCAAGCGGTGGATAGGAGGTTCCAAGGAATCCTTGCACCTGAGGAGTCTGGAAGGACAATCTGTACTATGAGGTACATGAAGAGGGCTTCCCATGCAGAGAAGACATCCTTGTGGTACCACTCGCTAATGGGCATCCCTCCGTGGTCAATTGCATCCTGAGCATCCTCGCTCTGGTCGCCAAAGATAGAATCAAAAACAACCTCCTTTACCCTAGAGGTAGAGGAGATGATGGCCTCGCCATCAATGGGGATCCTAAAGATCTTGTAGACATCCTCTAAAGTAACAGTCATTTCACTTGTAGGCAGGTGAAATGTGTTGGTCCGCGCATTTCAGCATCGGGCCAACGCAGTCAGGTAGGATTGATCTACCCTAATAGTGGGTAGATCCATGACGTATCCGAACCCAATAGCTTGAAACCAATCCTGATCATCATCGGATAAAGCCTCATAGAGAGTCTTTAGAATATCCGGATCTCGGGCTCTAGAAGTCAATCTCTGGAATAAAAAGCATAATTTAAGACAAAATCTAGCTAACTAGAGCTAAAAACAATGCTAAAAAAAAAATAACAACAAACTGTAGTTGAAACCTACGGTCCCCAATTTGCAAATTGGGAACCGTAGCTGAAACATGCAGTATCTAATTTTCCAATTGGGAACCGCAGCTACCAGTTGTGGTTTAGGAGCGACACCTATTTTGGGTACCCTCCTAGACCATTAAAACATCAAATTAAATTCCTAAAGCTAGCCTAGCCTAGTGGGGTTCATTACCAACAGTTTAGTCAGGTTTATTATTCGCTTACTTAATGTGGTTCTTTTTACTGGTATTGAGTGTGCGGTCTTGATTTCGAGTTACCTTACCCGCACCCTAGCCCCGGCTAGTAGGTGGCTGATCAGGATCTGCCATCGAGGTAGAGGAGTGTAATCACGGTAGAGTGTGGTAGCATTTTCGGATCAGGAAAGGTTATCTCACTCTCAGAGCTCTCAAATTGCTAATGCTTGCATGAAAATAATGAAAAATTTTAAATGGGAATTCAATTTATAGGTTTTCCTAGTCTTGGTGAACTACGGCTAACACCTACGGTTTCAGAACTAGAGTTTTCTGCTCGTAGGTCTGACCCATGATTCCCAAAATTTGGAAATGTAAATCGTAGACCGTACCTGCGATCTGCAACTAGCATTAAATGCACTCAAAACCCATCGTGGGAAGGTCTAAAAGAGCAAATTAATGACTTCCATCGGATAAAAATTCAAAATCAATGATTAAAATTATAAATTTGGTGATGTTAAAAGCACCAGGACCAATCAAATACATGCAAAATTAAAAAATAAAAAATAAAATAATTAAAAATAAAATGTGCCTCGTATTCAGTGATTTATCCTATATACTTGGCGGTTGCAGCGAGTTGCAATCCATGCAATCTGGCAAGATGAGTAAATCACCATAAGGACATTTGGGGTAAATTTGTCATTTCTTTTATGACATATTTCAGCAAATCATTGACAAATATGATTCAACACAAGTCTAATTGCATTTGTATCATTTTGATTCCTTAAGACGACTATTGTAGCCTGACTACTCCATGGGATAGAAATGTACCAATACTACTAAGAGTTGCAATCATAAGCTGAACTAGGCCTAGCCAAGGCATTAAAAGGCTCGAATCTTAATTTGTTCAAGATCATTCATTATGGTCAAGCTATTTCGTCGCTTCATACATTGTCATTACCCTCATCGACTCATCACTTGAGGGGGTAGTCATAATTTCATAATCATAATCAAAGTCAGCAGAAGATCCCTAAGATCGTAGATCCCATGATCTTGTCAAAATTGCATTCGTTCTTGCAAATCATTTTCAACGACTATCATAAGCTTCTCCCTTTGCTTGGGGCAAACAACAAATATGATAATTGGTTTGTAACTCTCATCCTTCGGATTTATGGGTCAGAAGATACCCATACTTGGCATTTATGCTATCCGAACGTCTGATGACGAGTGCAGACTTGTCAAAATGTAAGCCTTTCATAAGTTGGAAGCAATGATTCCAAGATGCGCGTCCTTTTTCTAGACCTGGGGCATCTAATTTTGATCTAACTAATGATCATCATAGAACCTTAAACATCATTTTAGGATGTATAATTTTTCTCAGCATTGTTCAATCTCACAACGCATCTCAAAAGGGGCATCTGTAGACACCTAAAACGCGTCATGTCGAAGGCGACTACTCATATGGACATTCTACAAGACCATATGGAGGATCTTGGACAAACTCCAAGATAGAGCAGTGGTTCTAACCACTCAATTTAGGCACTTTGTCCTAATCAATCTGAATCGCAGCCCAGACCTACGGTCTCTAGTCTAAACTACGGTTGACACCTACGGTCTGCAGTATGGACTGCAACTATGACCTACGATCTTAACTGAATTTTAGTTAGGCCTTCCATCTGAGCCAAATTGGTTGGAATGACCAAAGATCTAGAAGAAGGTAGTTGAAGGATGAAATATTCCATAGACTTCCATCCCAACTGTCCTAACCACCCTTCTTGGTCTTGGCTTCTCCATGAAGCCACCCCTAGCCCTAGGGGCATGCTATAAATACCCCCTCCAAATGGGGAGAAAGAGAAGCAAGCATTGAAGATTTGAGCAGCGAAGCCCTGGCAAATTTTACACTTAAATTGATTATACTAAGAGATAGAGCTATTGCACTTAATCCCAGACCCTTTTGCCACCATTCATGATGAATTGCATTATGGATGCCCTAGGTGCTTAGGAGGATCAAGAAACATAAATCCGGGCAAACGAAGGCCCTTCACATCGAATTGATCGCCAAATCAGTCTAAGGACAACTAAGGCGACCCTTGAACATCAATTTGGACAAGGATATTGAGCCCATTGCCCCTGATTTTGAGGGTAAATTTATCAGAGGTCAAACCGCGGCTGTCAATCATGGTTCACAGTGCATACCACTCACCAGAGTTGCGGTTTGCAACAGGTGACATATCACCTTACTCTTTTCATTTTTGTCCAGTTAAATAGGTTATATTAATCATTTCTTAGGTTTAATTATAGTTTAGAAGAATTTTGACCGTAGGAATTAGCTTAGAATAGATAGTTTATGTTTTGCATTAATTAGGAGATTTTTGGATCTTTTATGCACCTCTATGCTTCTATTTTGTTATCTGATCCATGCATTATTTGTCTAACGATTTCTTTACATGCTATATTACAATCTCCTCATTTCTTGCATAGATTGATAGTTTTAAATGCTTTCTTGATTTCATGTTATTCTTTATGCAAGATTCCTCCAAAAGCCTCATCAAGAGAGACCTCCTTTGTTACTAATTGCTTCTTGTTTTTTCTTGATCTTAGGGAACAAGATTTGAAGGAGAGATAAAGCATCCAATTCCTTCCTCAACGCGAAGAAGAGGGTCATCGACACCCTAGAGCAGTTTGTGTCACCCTGAGGGGCATTTTGATCACACCTACCCTTGATAGGGATTAGACACTATTGTAATTGATGTATCAAATGGGTATCCCTAAGAGGGAAAAATCTGTAATTTGACTCCATTGAAATTAATAAAGGATTCCTTGTATTCATGTTATTTCTTGTTATCAAATTATGCATGCCTATTTGTGTATCTTTCTTCAATTGCGATAGTTAGATCGGGTGTGAGCCTTTTTGGTGGTTACACTCATAAGTACAATTGTCAAGTGATACTGAATGGAAAAAATGTAGGTATTTTTTCCATAAATAAATAAATAAGGAGAACCAAAATTTTGACAATTTAGTCATGGAGGTCCTAATTTTGTAGACTTCATGCCCAAGGAGAAAGACAAGATATAGGATCTCACACAAATTGAGCTTAGCACTCCATGAAGTCATCAAAAATTGTGGTACCTTGACACTACCTAAATATTTCACAAATTTTAAAGGAGCATGTAATAAAAAAATCAAAAAATAGATGCCTAACAAAACCTCTCAAAGTTTGACCAAGTATAAAATAGGTATTGATCCACTTACAAAAGAGACTGATTGGCTCCAAATACTAATATGCCTACAAAAGAGGACTAACTAGCTCAAGAACTAATTTTCTCAATAGAAGATGTTGATTTGCTTGCTAATGCAAGTGATTCGCTCAAAAAAATGAGTGACTTGCATGTTAACTGGAGTGAATCACTCGAATGGTCACAAGGGTAAAAATTATAGATATTGATCCCAAGGAAAATCTTCTAGAAACTGATATTTTGGCATGTAATAAAATTCTAGGACATTTTAAAAGACTTATAATCCTATTAGAGACATGTAACATTTGGTGGTGCATCATTTTACTAAAGATACCTTAAAATATTCACTTTCACTAGGAGTACGTGTCTCTCATCCCAAGTAACTTAGGGGTAAATTTTTACTATAAATACGGACCTAGGGCCCTTATTGCAATAATATTTTGGTCATGAGAATTCAAAGCTACACTCTATGAAACTTACATTGTGCTTTGACCTTATGAGATGGTAAGAAACTAGCAAGTCCTTAGGCATTCCATCGGTGGCACCACCCTCATGGTTTGTTAAGTGTATAGCAATTGTGGTATAGCCATTTTAGCCCATCTTATCATTCATTTGTAAATTTCATAATCTAATAAATAGGTGGACATTGATGTTATTTGACTTCTCATGTGCTAATTGATCACACACTTTTCTCGCTACTGGTTAAACTTGTATTTGCTTAAATCACGCACACCCTTAAACTTTCATGCATTTTTATTTCCATACTTTACTTTTTCACACTTTACTTTTTGTATGTTACTTTCAATGCAAGTTAGAGTAGGTTAATGTAGGGGTATTTTGTTAGGAACAGTGGGAATTTTTCCTAAATCTATAGGTTAGCAAAAGCCATTGGCAATCCCTTCCACATTTGTTGAAACTAGAATTGGGATACAAATCTCAATTAGAAGTCATGACAAGTCTTCGGTTTAATAGTTCCAAAATAAATAAACTATAAACTTAGAAGAACTCAATGATATGCCCTAATTGAATCAAATCAAAATCAAAACTTAGACTCAACCAATTTGAATTGTATACCCTCTCATAAGAGGAAACAATGTTCTAATGGAACCACTAAACTACCTACAATAGGTTGTACACAATAATGTCTTCTTTTCTACTAAATTTGTATCTCTTAAATCTTTGTTAATATATTTCTTTATATTTATGTTGTGTATTAGAGCTTTTATCTTGATTTACCAAGTAGCATAATTTACTACATTCAATAGAGGTAGATTGTAGTCCATTATGTTTGTATAAAATACTATTCCTTGCATGTAATATCGACCAAAAACAAAATATTCAAAATAAAGAGCTCAAAAAATTATGAAATTTAGAAAAATGAGCTCAAAACATTTCCATATACATAAGTTATGGTCCTCAAATTTTTTAACTTCAAATTGTACTCAAACCCAACACAATATTTTATTTCAAAAATTTAAAAAAAAAATGTTTTTTTTGCTTAAAAGGAAAGTTGGTTACAACCACACTATTTTTAGTAGTTGTCAAGCGCAGGGTTCAAACCACAGGGGTTGCATCCACCATATCTATTCCACCTCATTGTTTTATAGCCCGACGTGAAATGGACAACTGGGTGCTCAAGAATCGTACCACCATCATCAGCCTGACACGCACTCAGAGGATTCAGATTAGACTACTACCTTTGCAACAGGCTTCCCCAAGGTTTGAACCTAGGATTCTACTTGGTAAGTGCCCAACCAAACCAATACTTACCAATCCACCTAGCCCTTATGGGTTAGTGAATCTACTATTACCATATTATTAAGAAGTAATGGTCCCAAAATATTTTAACCTCAAATTATACTCAAACCCAACAAAACCTTTGAAATTAGTGTTACCCTTATTGCCATAGCCACTACACCCTCCTTGTGACCATGTAATAAAATACTAAAGGCCTTGGTATTTTTGGTGACGAAGATGTGTGGTTCCTCAAAATATCACATGACCTACCTCAATCTTAAAAAGCAAAATATTTTATGTGGAGTGTCTTCTACTAGAAGTCATGGGGGAGTGAACCTGTAACCTCATGACTTGCTTTAAAAATGGTCATTGAGTCATGATCCTTTATGGGGCTTGGAAATTTTCTCACAATAATAATGTTTTTATTCCCTACAATTGTGTGCCCAAAAAATGTATGGAATCTTCCTTGCATTCCATTTGCCAACTTTTTGAGGAGTATTCCTTAGAATATTCTTCTATTTAAATAAAAATAGGTAAATACTCATTTCTTTCCAAGACAAAAAGGATATACTTGGTGATAAATCATGAAAAGTGCTAAATTGGGATGTCCTTAACTCCCCTCTACCATCCTTTTGAGAAATATTCCTTGAAATATTCTCCTTTTGAAATTCAACAATTTTAAGAAAGAAGGTAAGTATTCTAATTCTCCCAAGGCAAAAAGTATATACCTTGTGCAAAATCATGTAAAGAGGTAAATTGGGACCCCCTTGATTTTTTGTAAAGAATTTAAAAATAGTGATAACTTGCCCATTGCCTTCAACAACTTATCTCATGTAACCTTTATTGAAAAAACCTACTCAACCATCCTTTTTCATTAATGAAACATAAAAGTTGTTGGACCATTTTACAACTTTATGAGGTGGTCTAGAGGTCTCTATGATGCACTAAAGTTTGTCATATTTTTGCTATAGAAATGATGTGAATCATTCTTTCAGCATTACTGTTGTATAGATCCCAAAGTTCTCCAAGTAGACAACTGAAGCTAAAAATCAAGTATAAATATCCCATCCATATTTTTAAAGGCACAAGATAACCTTCATTTTAAATGGTCTAGGTGTCAAAGCTTGTTGATGCAAATTCCATGACCCAAGCTTGTAAGAAATCTTCTCCAAAAAAATTTCTTGTTATTTTTTGTAATTGCTATGGAATTATTGTAGTTGTGAAACTATCATGGAGTTATTATAGGCAAATCCTTTGAATTGATTATGATACCATGTTATAGTTAGCAATACTTTCTAGATAATAATGGAATCAACATATTACCTAGGAAGAAAGAACATATTTTAGAAAGCAAACAATATAAATGGGTCCATAGTCATAAAAATAATACCACTAACGTAAATGAATTAGAATCATGTTGATGGCTAGATGAATGGTCTCATGGGGTTTAAATACCCAAATTACAATTGACCTTAGGTCAAGGTTAAAAAACTAACCTTAAGGTTTATTAATAAAATATTATATCAAAATCATATTTACAAGGTGGAAAAATACATAGCTCTATAAATTTTTTTACATTACAAAAGGGCCAATCATGACCTTAAGTGAATATTATATCACCACAAACGACTAGCTCAAATTGACTCGAACATACCTAAAATGTAAAGAGAGAATATGTACCCATTACACTTGAAGGGTAGTAGAAACAAACACACTTTATCTTGGAATGCAAAACTTATAATGATATTAGCTACAGTTATATTGATATATTAGCAATGGCTTTTCTTTAAAGAGTGGTGGCTCGGCTTTCTTTGTTCACAAAATCTTGTTTCCTTTTAAACGAATAAACAAGTAAGATAGAATATTTTGTATATGATAACAAATCTTTGTTGTCCCATAGGTTTTTTTGGCCTCATGAACATTAAAATTATTTTTCTTCTTTTTCTTCTTATCCTTCTTCATCTTCATATTATACAAAGTAATCCTTTGATCAATGTTTCTCTTTTTTTTTTCTTACAAAATCTATGTATTTTGGACTGATGGATTATCTAATACGATATTACAACCTCAAATGATGGGCCCTAGAACCTAGAGCTCAAGCTTATTTAGGATCAAATATTTTTTATGCATCATGTAGAAATTGCATCATCACCACTCTCAAAGGAACTATTTGGAAGAGACCTTATTCCATTCAACTTCAGAGAAGCACTCATGGAGATTGCTTCACTAGGAAGTGAGAAATCGATTTTCTTAACATATCTTTGATTTGCTTCAACTAATAATTGATGGAGCTATCATAAGCCTATGTTTAAAACTTTAGCCCAATTCTCTTTCAACTAAGGAGAAAATACAAATTTTTATATTTTTAGAAAAGCATGTATCTTAAATTTGGAGTAATTTATTTGGATCCTTTTGCAGATTCAAAATCTTCATGGAAAAGTAGTAGTGGCCCTAACTTTGAGTTTTTCCAAATTTTGTCATCTTAGCATCAAAAATTGTGCAATTAATATATATTTTTTAAATCATATATCTTAGGGGACTTAGGCATTTTCTTTTAAGATTAGGTTATAGATCTAAAATCTATGCAAAAATTTAGGGGCCTTGTAATTTTGTACTTTTCTAGGTTGTTTGGTTTACCTCTAAAAATTATCGATCAAAATTTATTCAAACTTGTCATCCTAATTAGGATCCAAATGGCACATTATCTTCGAAAACTTATAACCTTGTCATTCTAAAGCATATTTCAATTTTTTCTTTTCCACGAACTAGTAATTTAAGCATTTTGTAGCATTGCAATTTATTCTTAGTTATCTGCTACAAGCATTGTAAACTTTAGTTGAAATATCTTGGCTTCATTTCCTTTACATCTTCACTTTCAACCTCTTTCTTTATATGGGGAGAAATATGATTATGGTGACAAATGAGGGGTGTGTTGATGTCCAAAGATGTCTAGAAGATTTTTGAGGATGACATCCCCCTTAAGAAGAATGACCTTTTAAAAAAATAAAAAATGAATTGGTTATTGCATTTATTATCTCACATACCAATTGGGAACAAATTTGTTTGGTATTTTAAGGAACATTAAGTAAGGGAGGGGTGGAAGTTCAAACAAGATACATTTGATAAAGAGAATGATGAATATTATACTAATGAGAATGATGGGCCTTTTGAATGTGATGAACCTTTCAAACAGGAAATAAACTCAAGAATAACTTACTTGAGAAATTGCAACCAAAGACATGTACAAGAAATTACAAATTTGAAAAAAGCATCGAAGTGTGAGGAGGATCATCACCACTAGGCATGGTTTGGTTAATGATCATAACATTATTAATTATAAAAAAATCTACTTTTGATTGTATTTTTTCTCTTTCTCTTAATGATGCTTTTAATAATGTTTTAACCTTATCATGCTTGTACCGTCTGAAGAACACAAGATTATACTGAGAGGGAGGGTGAACAGTATAAGACCACTTTTTTATTTTTCTTTCCAAATCAATATATGCAATGTATAGATAGCAATATCAACAGCAGTAATCAAATCAATGCACAAAACACCACACACAATAGAGACACCACAATTTACGTGGTTCACCCAATGTGGGCTACTCTACGAAGAAAATCTTTCACTAAAATTTTCTCAATCAATTTCTTGGGAATCCTTTCCCTATTACAATGTTTATGGACCTCTATCCAAAGGAGATACTAATCCCCTATATCAATTTCATGGATCTCTGTCCACAGGAGAACTATTTCTCCTCTGCTCTGGCTAGTGATCCTCTAGAAAACAACCACCTCCTTTGCACTAGCTTGTGGATCTCTCTCCATTGAATACTCTTGTCCCCACTCAAAATACTTGTCCTCATTGCCTTGTCTAATGGATCTCTATCCACTGGAGACTACTGTCCTCTCTGTTCTGTCACCTCCAAAGCTCTGTCTCAAGTTTGTACTAAACATATTCCTTCGGTCTAGTACAACTTTGCTAAATCTTTGTCTCTAGTCTGGTACAAACATGTCCTCAAATATGCACCAAACTTTGCTCTCAAATCTGCACTAAACATAGTCCTTCGGTCTAGCACAAATTTGTCCTCGATATCTGTCTTCAAGCCTTACCTCAAAGCTTGACTCAACTCTGTTGGATCTGCCCCAAACCTTAACTCAAGGTTTGAACAAATCAATCAACTCTACTCACAAGTCTTCTCAAAGACTTGTCTCAAATATTTCTTGTAAGCTTCCACAAAATCTCACACTTATCTGTCCACAAGTCCTCTCTAGAAGACTTACCTCAAATCTGCTCAACAAGTCCACACAGAACTTGTTCAAATCTGCTCAACAAGTCCACACAGAACTTGTCCTAATATGCTCAACAAGTCCACACAAAACTTGTCTAAATCTGCTCAACAAGTCCACATAGAACTTGTCCAAATCTGCTCAACAAGTCCACACAGAACTTGTCCAAATCTACTCAACAAGTCCACACAGAACTTGTCTAAATCTACTCAACAAGTCCACACAGAACTTGTCCAAATCTGCTCAACAAGTCCACATAGAACTTGTCTAAATCTTCTCAACAAGTCCACACAGAACTTGTCCAAATCTACTCAACAATTCCACACAGAACTTGTTCAAATATTCTCAACAAGTCCACACAAAACTTGTCCAAATATGCTCAATAATTCCACACATAACTTGTTCAAATCTTCTCAACAAGTCCACATAGAACTTGTCCTAATATTCTCAACAAGTCCACATAGAACTTGTCTAAATCTCATAGAAACATAAAGAGAATTGTTAGAGACTCGATATGCTCTATACTCATCACAATGCTCAATCACTTTCAATCACTCTCTTAGAAACATAAGGAGAATTGTTAGAGACTCGATATGTTTCAAAATCAACTCAATGCTCAATCACTTTCTCAACTCAATTCAGAATATAGAATAGTTTGTTTTATGAAACTTGAACAATCACTTCACACATCCTGGTATGAAACTAAATGGTTCGGGAAGCAGGATCATTTTTATATTGAATCACTTTTTGATTGTAAGGTAGAAAACCCACAATAGACTTAATTTATATATTTGTTCAATGATGCCTTATTATCATATTTGGATTGCATTTAAATACCTAGTCTAATAGTTGTAAGAGTGAAGGGTTGTGACCCTAGAATATAATTAATAAATAATATAAGTATTAGGACATGTTAGGAGGGTCCTAACATGCCACCCCCCTTAAAGGAGCTTTGTCCTCAAAGCTGGAAATTTGGAAATTGTTGCTGGATATCTTGAAAATTTTCCCATGTTGCGTCTTCTAAAGGTAGACCTTTCCAATGGATTAAAACTTTCGTGATATCGCGAGTACGAAGGTGACGAGAGCGGTGATCCAAGATAGCTTCTGGCTCGACTAGAAGTACTCCATCATCGAAGAATTCAGGGAGAGTGGTTTGTGTCATGATATGGGCTCCAACTACGAGCTTAAGGCAAGATACATGAAATACGGGGTGAATTTTGGAAGAGGGAGGAAGCTCTAGTTTGTAAGCAACGGTCCCAATACATTGGAGAACTTTATACGGCCCGTAAAATTTTGGTGCTAACTTCTGAGAAGATTCTTCATTCCAATACATCATTCCACATGCGTGTGGAATGGCATTGAAAGTACGTCACACATTGTGGTGGAGGGACAGCTCTCTCTTTAACACTGCAATTCCTAGCATTAAAACTTCACTCCAAAAGAAGGCCACAATGGTCGGATTTCTCCATAGGAACGAAGATCTATCTCAATTCTTCTCTGATATTTTTAGCAGATCATCGAACGTAGTGATTCAACACAAGCCTAATTGGAATTGCTATCATCTCGATTTCCTAAGAAGGCCATTGCAACTGAACTACTCCATAGGGTAGAGATGTATAATTACTATTCATAGTTGAAATCATGGCTGAATTAGGCCTTGACAAGTAATAAAAAAGTGCAAAAGTCTTCAATTGTTCAAATTATTCATCATGGTCAAGTGACTCGTCACTTCATTCAATATCCTACCGTCATTGACTTGTCGCTTGAGGTGGTAGTCATAATATCAATAATCATAATAAAATTCAATAGGATATCACTCGATCTTTGTCAAATTGTGTTTGTCTTATGAATAATTGCCAACAACTATCATAACCTTACCCTTTTTTGGGGCACAAAGCAACTATGATAGTTAAGCTAGTAGCTCTCCACCTATCGGAATGACTGTAGCACCGACTACCTGATCATCCTGGAGCTTGCAAAATCTTTGCAATTTAAGCCTTCCCTTAGTTGGAAGCAATGATTCTAAGATGCGCATCCTTTTGTAGGACTTGGGCATCTAATATTGATCCAATAAATGATCATAATTTAACCTACAACATGGTTTTAGGAGGTCTATTTTTCTCAGCATTATTCATTCTCACAACGCATCCCAAAAGGGGTATCTTTAGACACCTAAAATGCATCATGTGTCGTCAGACTAAACACTTGTCCCTTTCCTGGTGCTTTCAGCGATGTAAAAGGTTTAAAATGATTGTGGCATGGTGGTTATAGGGGTGGACTGCGCAAAGATCTATGTGGTGGCTTCCGAGGTGGACAACGTAGAATACTATGGCGGCCATAAAAGTTGGACAGCCTACCCGGATTCGTGGTGGCTATCGATTCCACCATGTAAATTAAAAAAAAAAAAAATCCATCATGTGTAGGGGACTACTCATATGGGCATCCTAACAGACCATATGAATGATCTTGGACCATTCCAATATAGAGTAGTGGTTCTAACCACTCAATTTGGGTAGAGTTGGCCTACTCAGCCTTAGTCACGGCTAACACCCATGGCTAACAGATCTAGTTGCACCTCAGAGTCATGGCTAGCCTTGAAACTATTTTAAATTCTTGAGCCAAGCCAAATGTAGTTACAACGACTATGGCAATGGATTTCAAGAGGTTTTGAGCGAGGAAGCATATAGAACATTCCTCCCAACTGTTCCAACATCTTGGTTCTTGATCTTGGCTTCTCCATGAAGCTATACCAAGGACCTGAGAAGGCTATAAGACCCCCCTTTAAATTGGGGAAACATAGTAGAAGAGTTTTGAATTGAACACAGCGAAGCTCTACCAAATTTTGAAGTTATTTGCAAACCTTTGAGGAGTTCTTACTTGCTACCAATTTGGAAATCATAATTTCATTTAAATCTATGGAGGATTCAAGAGTCTAAGGAGATCAATCATCCCAATTGAGCCTCTTCCATAGCCAATTCAGAGAATTCACATTGCAAATCCATGCAAGAACACAAATGCAACCCTTGATCATCAATTCCATGGAGGAAAATGAATATCCAAGCCTTGATTACAAGAGCAAGAGGATTTTCTCCTCAACTATGGCTAACAGTGCCAGCTGTGTCTCAGACCTACGGTGAGGGTTTGATCTTGGATTTCCTCTATTTTAGCCATAGATTTCCTCTTTCAAACATGTATTTAGGTAGATCTGACTTGGATTAGTTTTTTTATGAATATTTATGGTTAAATTTAGTAATTAGAGGTAGATTTGCTCCCATTTTCCTTGCATTTATCAATATAGACTAGTTTCATTGAATTTGATGCATTTCAAGTTTTAATGGTTAATTAGGTTTCCTAATTGCTAGATTTCCTACTTTCTTTATAAGCTTTACAACAATATAGATATTTCATGCACATATTTACTAGTTTACATGTTTTCTTGCTATCTTTTTCATCATTTATGTAATTTCCCATCAAAAGCCTCATCAAGAGAGGCCTCCTTTGCTATTAACCCCTTTTATGTTGTTTCTTGAACATAGTTTTACAGGATCTGAGCATTTCAAGGCATTCTTGGCAACATATTCCTCCAATCACGTGAGAAGAAGGCTATATTTGGCCTTGATTAGTTTGTATTCGTTATAAAGAGTTTATGTATTGCACCATCCCTTTTGAGGGGCCTTCAAAATTGTATCAATTGTATCAAGGATTTGGGTATCCCTAAGAGGGACATATTTGTAATCGAAATTTGGCAAAGATTTAATAAAATAAAAATTAATTTATTTTTAAATTCATTGTTGTCCATATTTTGATGCTTTAATGCTTGATATTAATTGATGCATTAGTTAGGTGTATGCTTTTTAGATCGTGACACTCATAAGATGCCACCTTTTTCCCTACCTAAGGATTCACCACGGTCCCAGAAGAGAGCCAACTCACCTTGGAGTCAGTGCTTCTCTTGATTAATGACTTCTCCTTCATTTGGGATCCCCATGATCTCTGCAAGGAGGTCCATACTTATAGTAAAACTCAACCCGTAGGTGAAAACATGCCCTCCATTCCACATTTACACAAACTCAAGGAAAAGGTTAGGGTCATGGTCATTAAATAGTTGGAGAAAATTGAGAAGGCCATGATCATATAAAATATCCTCAACCAAAGTAGTTAGGTGGAGGGCAGCGGGTTCAACTTTGGCCATAAAAATAGGGCTAGGCTAGAGGGAGGGAGTTGCAAGGGAAGGCACCAGAGTAGGTAAACTATGGAGGGAAGAGAACATCACAAGGTACTGCACAGTAGTGATTGAAAATACAAGGGAGCTTGCCTCATCCCAACTCCATATGCGATGGCACAAAATATGCATACCACATTCTAAAAAAACATGAATCCTGATTGTAGGTAGAGTGGAATAAAATGACATGAATGGGTTGAAGCAAGCAATAGAAACCCAATAGGAAAGCTAGAACAAAAATCGAAAAGCACAGGGTAGAGAAAAAACTCCTCTCGATGATTCAGTGTCGAATTTGAAAGCATTAATTGTCAATAAAATTGAAAGAGGACTCCACTGGTAGTTTTGAGGACTAAACACACAGTCACTTGAGGTACCCCAACAGTGATTACCAAAACTCTTAGCACAAGGATTAATGAGAGTGGGGAGGTTGAGAAGAGCACCACCAATGAAAAGGGTGAATGAGGACCAAAAAATCATAGATGTTACCACCTGTAATCATATCCTCTTAACTGCCATAACATGAGAATCTTTAGGAGCTGCCTGAAATCTTGCTACTAACCCAACTGCCTGCATGATATCTGGTCTGGTAGCTGTAACATATAATAAACTGCCAATCATTGATCTGTACAACCTCTGATCTACCGTTGGAGATTCATCATCTTTACTCATCTTGCATCCTGTAATCATTGGAGTACATACTGGTTTGCTGTCTATCATCCCAAATTTCTTCAACATTTCTTTGATATACTTTCCTTGAGAGAGAAATACACCATCTTTTGATTGAGAAATCTGAAGACCTAAAAAGAATGACAGCTCTCCAATCATAGACATCTCAAATTCCTTTTGCATGGTGTTAGCAAAATCTTTGCACATCTGAGTATTATTTCCCCCAAAAATAATATCATCAACATAGACAACCATAATCAGCATATCATCACCTTCATCCTTAATATACAAATTGCTATCTACCACACCTTTCCTGAAGCCTTGCTCATGAAGATACCTGTCAAGTCTTGAGTACCAAGCCCTAGGTGCTTGCTTTAACCCATACAAGGCCTTTTTTAGTTTACACACATAGTCTGACTGTTCTGAGAGAGACACTCCTTCTGGTCTGTTCTATGTAGACTTCTTCTTCCAACACCCCATTTAGAAAAGCTGACTTTACATCCATTTGATACACCTTGAAATATTTGAAGCTTGAAAGGGCCAAAAACATTCCGATAGCTTCAAGACGAGCAACGAGGAGCAAACGTCTCTTCGAAATCAACACCTTCTACTTGAGCATAACCTTTGCAGACTAGCCTAGCTTTGTTTCTGACAATATTTCCATCCTCATTGAGTTTATTTCTGAATATCCATTTTGTGCCAATGACATTCTTGTCCTTAGGTCTTGGAACCAATTCCCAAGTTTCACTTTTCTCTATTTGATTTAGCTCTTCATCCATTGCTTTTACCCAAAACTTATCTGCACATGCTTCACTGAAATCTTTTGGCTCAATTTGAGATAATAATGAAACATTTGTAGAATCATGTGAGGGAATGACTCTTCTTCTTGTTTGCCTCCTATTTGGATCACCAATGATCAAATATTTGGGATGATGTTTCTGAACATATCGTGAAGGAGTTTTGGGAAGCAGTTGTTGTCTTTCCTCTTCTTCATCTGAAACCTCTCTGAATTCTTCTTGACAAATTTCATCACTGAGTTCCTGGATTGGTTCTCTTATCCCTGTCTTTTCATCAACAGTTACATTTATGCTCTCTACAACCTGTATGAGTTCTTTTGTTGAAGCATCTATAGGCCTTGCTTCTGTTGGAATACCCAAGAAATATTCCCTCATCACATCTAGGATCAAACTTACCCAAATTCTGATCTTCCCTTCCGATGAAGCACTTACTCCCAAACACTTTGAAGTATTTTACTGTAGCTGGTCTTCCTTTCCACAACTCATAAGGAGTTTTATGATGATTGACTCTAAGTTGGGCCCTGGTGATAATGTAGACCACTATACTGACTGCCTCTTTCCAAAAGCCATCTAAAATTTTTGACTCATTCAACATAGCTCTAGCCATATTTTCAATAGTTCTATTTTTCCTTTCAACTACTCCATTTTGTTGAGGAGTTCTTGCTCCTGAATATTCTCTTTTGATTCCTTGTTGCTCACAGTATTCCACAAATTCATTTGAAGTGAACTCTCCTCCTCTATCTGATCTTAAACATTTGATTCTCTTGTCGAGTCTCATTTTCAACCATTTCTTTGAAAGCTTTAAATTTTTCAAAAGCTTCAGATTTTTCTTTGAGAAAAGTAACCCAAGTCATTCTAGAATAATCATCTATAAAAAGCATGAAGTAGCTTTCTCCCGAATGCTCTCGAGTTCTGGTAGGGCCACATAAATCAGTATGAATAAGATCCAATGGTTTTGAAGAAGTATACCCTTTTGATTTGAAACTGGTTTTGGTCTGTTTTCCATGTTGACAAGGACCGCAAATGATGTTATGGGGCCTTTTTATTTTGGGCAAGTCTCTAACCGCTTCCTTGTTACTAATATTGACAAGATTATCAAAGCTCAAATGCCCCAATATTTTATGCCATAACCAACTCTCATCTTCTTGAGTTAGAAAACACTTTTCCTTTTTTATCTCACTTAGCATGTAAAGATTGTTTGGAGTCCTTGTAGCACTAGCAATGAGTTTTCCATTTTTTTCTTTACTTATCTCACATCTATCTCAAAAGAAAGATACTATGTGCCCTTGATCACAAAGTTGACTCACACTTAGAAGATTATGTCTTAGGCCTTCTACATAAAGCACATTTTTTGTTTTGGATTTCCCATCCAAACTAAGAGTCCCTTTACCACAGATTTTAGCTGACTTGTTATCTCCAAAACTGATTGTTCCTCTGTTTGTTTCTTTTAAGACCAAAAACTTTTCCTTTTCACCAGTCATATGTTTTGAACAACCACTATCAAGATACCATTTTTCTACTTTGTCTAGAGCATGAAAAGCAGTTTGAGCTATCATTGACTTAGATTTGATCTCATTTTTCTTTTTAGTGAACTCAAGGCTAGATCTATCCAAACCGCACATCCTAGCAATATGCCCAAAATTATTGCACTTGTAACACATGACATCTTTATTCATAAGAGGTGCAAAAGAGTTACCATTTTCTTTACTATGTCTATTCATGGACTTATTGCAATGCATAGCTTTGTGACCAAATTTCTTGCAAGAAAAACAATAGCCATGGAAAGTATTATGTAACCTGTTTTGATGCCTTGGATGATTGTTCTTCTTGTGACCAACTGGAATCCACCGCTCTTCGGGATGAAGATTGATCTTGCTCGAAGACCCTATTTCTTGAATGGTGATACCATCCTTCTTTTGCTTTTCACACGGAGTATTCTGTCTGAGAGCCAACTGATCCAACTTCACTCTAAGAGACATAACTTCTTCTTCTAGTTTCTCGCAATCAGCTTCCTTTCCTTTGAGAACCTCTATCAGAACCTGTTCAACCTTCTTCCCTTCTTCAGCTAGAATTTTGAAGTCTATAACACTTTGAACCAATTCTGATCTTGCTATCTTTTCTTCCTGATATTGATGCTTGAGAACAGAATTCTCTTCCCTGAATTTCTCAAGCTTTCTCAAAGCCAAGAAGAATTCACCTTTGAGATCGAACTCAACCTCTTCATCTCTTTCTGAATCTGTATGATCCTCTGATAGATCCTTCTCCAAGCTATTAGGCTCTTTCTGGAGAGACCCGCTCCGATACCAATTGAAGAACATGGACTTATACTGAGAGGGGGGGGTGAACAGTATAAGACTTAACCAATTAATAATTTTAACTTTAGATAGCAGTGGCATCAACACAACATTAATCAAGACAGAAAGCATCACACATTGAAGGCCCATTTTTAACGTGGTTCACCCAGAATGGCTGGGCTACGTCCACAAAACTTTTCTCTAAAAGTTATCTCAAAGTTCTTTGGGAATCCTTCCCAATTACAATGTTTATGAGCCTCGGCCCAAAGGAGACACCTTCCCCCAATCTGAATTTATGAGCCTCTGCTCAAAGGAGATACCTTCCCCTCTGCTCTGGAAATGATCCCTCAGAAGATCAACTGCCTCTACCTCTTGCCAGCACGTGGAACTCCTTTCCACCGAAGACCTCCTGTCCTCAATGCTTAGCCTAAGAGACCTCTGCCTTCTATGATCACGTCCACAATAGCTCAGCAACCTGTACCAAACACAGTCAGTCGGTCTAGTACAAGTCTTCCTCTGTCTGTCAGATCTGTCCAACTCTTGAACAAATCAATCCTCTGCACACAAGCCTTCTCAAAGACTTGCCAAATCTGTCCTCAGGTTCTTCTCAAAGAACCAATGCACCTCTGTCCTCAAGTTCTCCCGATAGAAATCTCAAAAACTCAGCTCACAAGTCCTCTGCTAGGACCTGTCCAAATCTGCTCACAAGTCCCCACCGAAACCTGTCCAAAACCTCGACAAGCTCACCAAGAAAAACTTGCTTAGCATGAACCCACAAAGAGAATTGTTAGAGACCCAATGTGATTCATAAACCTCATAGAAGCATAAAGAGAATTGTTAGAGACTCAATATGTTCTATACTTAACTCCCAATATCAATCTCAACTCAATCTCAATCTCAAAAGAATAAGATAGATGTAGTATGCTTTTCTCAAGAACATGAAACACAACCCAACAATTGCCAACCATGCAATATCTCATATAACAATGATACTCATATTCTTTCCACAACCAATTAGGGTTTTAACAACAATGCTCATCAAACAAGGTTTAGTCAACCAACACCATTCAACTCAACATCAACCTTGAAGCATTCAACCAATCATCACAAGAAAAGGAAACAAGTAGAAAACCTTTTCCCTCCACACTCAATTTCAGAAAACCATACAATCAATAACATACCATGGAAGAATGTGCCCATACCTTTACTTTGATGAAGAAGGAGAACTCAAAACCTTGCATATACTCTAGTTTCCCTTCCAACGTTAGAGAAATTAGGAGCACTATCAACTATTACCAATACCCAATACAAAACCCATCTCTCCTTCGTGCATCGCAACAAAAGGAAAAATGCACTCGAAGAGATTCGAACCTTGTATCTCTGCCTAGCTAGCACCTTTACTCAAACTCCATCATCGTTGGAGCACAAGTGCCGACAAAGAAATATTAAACTATCCTCTCTTTTATCTTCACTTGATCGTAGGATATGGAAAACGTAATCATTTTCCTAGCACTGTCCAAAACGTAAGTCACTGAATGCTTGCATTAATCATCTCACAAATCTGGAAAAACATAGTTCAGTGCAATTGCCAATCCACTAACGTCAAGCAAAAAGTAAGGATGCAGCCCAAGCTCAAATCCGAGTATGCCAAGCATGGTTTCCAAGACACAACAAGCACGATTTCAAAGACGTCAATTGGAGATTCAAGACAGCAAGCAAACAGACAAGCGCTATTCAAGAAGCAAACCAAATCGAAGACACCAAGCGCTATTCGAATGATACAGAGCAAACGCAAATCGAAGACTCCAATTAATCGGTGGTGCTCTTACTTTAGAAAATCATCCCCACTTATATAGCCATTTCTCCTTAACTGTTTGACGTCGGCGCTCCTCCAACGATGGCAACATGTCGGTGAAAGAAAACTTTATCTGCGTCGCTTAAGGGTTAAAAGACCCTTTAATAATAATTAAAATAATAATTATTATTATTTTATTAATAATAAATTAAACTTAGACCTTTGTCAAAGGTTTGAGTTAATTTAATTATTAATAATAAACATGGACCTTCAAGGTTTTTCAAGAAGAGAAAAAAACCTTTGCATTAAGTTAAGCTTGGTTTTAATAAAAACCCTTAATGAGTCCAAATGGTTTTAAGAAAAACCTTTAACCTTGTCACCATGGTTTTAATAAAAACCCTTTAACAATATGAAGCTTTCTCAAGATATTTTTGACATCACACTCTTTTTGATATCAACACAAAAATGCCTTTTGACATCAATGACAACTTATACACTTGAGCAAAGGCAATGTACCCAAAGTACCCAAAATTGCCAACAATCTCCCCCTTTGTCATTGATGGCAAACCTTTACTGAAAACACTTCTCAAGAGCCAAAACTGAAACCAACTGTGCTAACAACTGACCAACTGTGCCCACAACTGAGAATCTTCCTTTGAAGTTTTGCTCCCCCTGACTTGAAGCTTTCCTCTTCACTTTGAAGCTCTCCCCCTTACTCATATCTCTCCCCCTTTGTCATCAATGGCAAAGGGTCACCTTTGGGGCTCGGGACTAAGAATGAGCCTCTTAGCTTAGTCCCTCCCCCACCTCCTGATGAGGTGATTAATTCTGGGGTGGGAGTACAACTCCCAATTTCTCCCTTAGATACTCAAACGTATCTCTTGGAAGAGGTTTGGTGAAGATATCTGCAATCTGCTCTTTAGTAGACACATACTCTACCTTGACCTGCTTGTCTTGCACTTTCTCCCTTAGAAAGTGATACTTGATGGAAATATGCTTTGTCCTTGAGTGCATTACCGGATTTTTGGAAATACTTATGGCACTTGTATTATCACAAAGTATGGAGATGGGTTGTTCATGCTTGACTTTGAAATCCTCCAAGGTGGTTTTCATCCATAAAACCTGTGTACACCCAACCACTATTGCTATGTATTCAGCCTCTACTGTAGATAAGGAAACTGATGGTTGTTTCTTACTTAGCCAAGAAACCAAACTCTTTCCCAGAAAGAATGCTCCACCACTAGTGCTTTTCCTATCATCAATACTGCCTGCCCAATCTGCATCTGTATAAGCTGTGAGAATGAAATCATCACCTTTGGGATACCAAAGCCCAAAGTCCATAGTGCCCTTCAGATATCTGAATATCCTCTTAACTGCTATAACATGAGAATCTTTAGGAGCTGCCTGAAATCTTGCTACTAACCCAACTGCCTGCATGATATCTGGTCTGGTAGCTGTAACATATAATAAACTGCCAATCATTGATCTGTACAACCTCTGATCTGTCGCTGGAGATTCATCATCTTTACTCATCTTGCATCCTGTAATCATTGGAGTACATACTGGTTTGCTGTCCATCATCCCAAATTTCTTCAACATTTCTTTGATATACTTTCCTTGAGAGAGAAATACACCATCTTTTGATTGAGAAATCTGAAGACCTAAAAAGAATGACAGCTCTCCAATCATAGACATCTCAAATTCCTTCTGCATGGTGTTAGCAAAATCTTTGCACATCTGAGTATTATTTCCCCCAAAAATAATATCATCAACATAGACAACCATAATCAGCATATCATCACCTTCATCCTTAATATACAAATTGCTATCTGCCACACCTTTCCTGAAGCCTTGCTCATGAAGATACCTGTCAAGTCTTGAGTACCAAGCCCTAGGTGCTTGCTTTAACCCATACAAGGCCTTTTTCAGTTTACACACATAGTCTGACTATTCCGAGAGAGACACTCCTTCTGGCTGTTCTATGTAGACTTCTTCTTCCAACACCCCATTTAGAAAAGCTGACTTTACATCCATTTGATATACCTTGAATGATTTGAAGCTTGAAAGGGCCAAAAACATTTTGATAGCTTCAAGACGAGCAACAGGAGCAAACGTCTCTTCGAAATCAACACCTTCTACTTGAGCATAACCTTTGCAGACTAACCTAGCTTTGTTTCTGACAATCTTTCCATCCTCATTGAGTTTATTTTTGAATATCCATTTTGTGCCAATGACATTCTTGTCCTTAGGTCTTGGAACCAATTCCCAAGTTTCACTTTTCTCTATTTGATTTAGCTCTTCATCCATTGCTTTTACCCAAAACTTATCTGCACATGCTTCACTGAAATATTTTGGCTCAATTTGAGATAATAATGAAACATTTGTAGAATCATGTGAGGGAATGACTCTTCTTCTTGTTTGCCTCCTATTTGGATCACCAATGATCAAATATTTGGGATGATGTTTCTGAACATATCGTGAAGGAGTTTTGGGAAGCAGTTGTTGTCTTTCCTCTTCTTCATCTCAAACCTCTCTGAATTCTTCTTGACAAATTTCATCACCGAGTTCCCTGGATTGGTTCTCTTATCCCTGTCTTTTCATCAACTGTTACATTTATGCTCTCTACAACTCGTATGAGTTCTTTTGTTGAAGCATCTGTAGGCCTTGCTTCTGCTGGAATACCCAAGAAAGATTCCCTCATCACATCTAGGATCAAACTTACCCAAATTCTGATCTTCCCTTCTGATGAAGCACTTACTCCCAAACACTTTGAAGTATTTTACTGTAGCTGGTCTTCCTTTCCACAACTCATAAGGAGTTTTATGATGATTGACTCTAAGTTGGGCCCTGGTGATAATGTAGACTACTGTACTGATTGCCTCTTTCCAAAAGCCATCTGAAATTTTTGACTCATTTAACATAGCTCTAGCCATATTTTCAATAGTTCTATTTTTCCTTTCAACTACTCCATTTTGTTGAGGAGTTCTTGCTGTTGAATATTCTCTTTTGATTCCTTGTTGCTCACAGTATTCCACAAATTCATTTGAAGTGAACTCTCCTCCTCTATCTGATCTTAAACATTTGATTCTCTTGTCAGTCTCATTTTCAACCATTTCTTTGAAAGCTTTAAATTTTTCAAAAGCTTCAGATTTTTCTTTGAGAAAAGTAACCCAAGTCATTCTAGAATAATCATCTATAAAAAGCATGAAGTAGCTTTCTCCCTGAATGCTCTGAGTTCTGGTAGGGCCACATAAATCAGTATGAATAAGATCCAATGGTTTTGAAGAAGTATACCCTTTTGATTTGAAACTGGTTCTGGTCCGTTTTCCATGTTGACAAGGATAGCAAATGATGTTATGGGGCCTTTTTATTTTGGGCAAGTCTCTAACTCCTTCCTTGTTACTAATATTGACAAGATTATCAAAGCTCAAATGCCCCAATATTTTATGCCATAACCAACTCTCATCTTCTTGAGTTAGAAAACACTTTTCCTTTTTTATCTCACTTAGCATGTAAAGATTGTTTGGAGTCCTTGTAGCACTAGCAATGAGTTTTCCATTTTTTTCTTTACTTATCTCACATCTATCTGAAAAGAAAGATACTATGTGCCCTTGATCACAAAGTTGACTCACACTTAGAAGATTATGTCTTAGGCCTTCTACATAAAGCACATTTTCTGTTTTGGATTTCCCATCCAAACTAAGAGTCCCTTTACCATAGATTTTAGCTGACCTGTTATCTCCAAAACTGATTGTTCCTCTGTTTGTTTCTTTTAAGACCAAAAACTTTTCCTTTTCACCAGTCATATGTTTTGAACAACCACTATCAAGATACCATTTCTCTACTTTGTCTAGAGCATGAAAAGCAGTTTGAGCTATCATTGACTTAGATTTGATCTCATTTTTCTTTTTAGTGAACTCAAGGCTAGATCTATCCAAACTGCACATCCTTGCTATATGCCCAAAATTATTGCACTTGTAACACATGACATCTTTATTCATAAGAGGTGCAAAAGAGTTACCATTTTCCTTACTATGTCTATTCACGGACTTATTGCAATGCATAGCTTTGTGACCAAATTTCTTGCAGGAAAAACAATAGCCATGGAAAGTATTATGTAACCTGTTTTGATGCCTTGGATGATTGTTCTTCTTGTGACCAACTGGAATCCACCGCTCTTCAAGATGAAGATTGATCTTGCTCGAAGACCCTATTTCTTGAATGGTGATACCATCCTTCTTTTGCTTTTCACACGGAGTATTCTGTCTGAGAGCCAACTGTTCCAACTTCACTCTAAGAGACATAACCTCTTCTTCTAGTTTCTCGCAATCAGCTTCCTTTCCTTTGAGAACCTCTGTCAGAACCTGTTCAACCTTCTTCCCTTCTTCAGCTAGAATTTTGAAGTCTATAACACTTTGAGACAATTCTGATCTTGCTATCTTTTCTTCCTGACATTGATGCTTGAGAACAGAATTCTCTTCCCTGAATTTCTCAAGCTTTCTCAAAGCCAAGAAGAATTCACCTTTGAGATCGAACTCAACCTCTTCATCTCTTTCTGAATCTGTATGATCCTCTGATAGATCCTTCTCCAAGCTGTTAGGCTCTTTCTGGAGAGACCCGCTCTGATACCAATTGAAGAACATGGACTTATACCGAGGGGGGGGTGAACAAGTATAAGACTTAACCAATTAATAATTTTAACTTTAGATAGCAGTGGCATCAACACAACATTAATCAAGACAGAAAGCATCACACATTGAAGGCCCATTTTTAACGTGGTTCACCCAGAATGGCTGGGCTACGTCCACAAAACTTTTCTCTAAAAGTTATCTCAAAGTTCTTTGGGAATCCTTCCCAATTACAATGTTTATGAGCCTCGGCCCAAAGGAGATACCTTCCCCCAATCTGAATTTATGAGCCTCTGCTCAAAGGAGATACCTTCCCCTCTGCTCTGGAAATGATCCCTCAGAAGATCAACTGCCTCTACCTCTTGCCAGCACGTGGAACTCCTTTCCATCGAAGACCTCCTATCCTCAATGCTTAGCCTAAGAGACCTCTGCCTTCTATGATCACGTCCACAATAGCTCAACAAACCACACTTAGGTCTAGTACAAGTCTTCCTCTGTCTCGATCTGTCCAACTCTTGAACAAATCAAATCCTCAATCCACAAGCCTTCTCAAAGACTTGCCAAATCTATCCTCAGGTTCTTCTCAAAGAACCAATGCACCTCTATCCTCAAGTTCTCTGATAGAACTCTCAAAAACTCAGCTCACAAGTCCTCTGCTAGGACCTGTCCAAATCTACTCACAAGTCCCCATAAACCTGTCTAAAAACCTCAACAAGCTCACCAAGAAAAACTTGCTTAGCATGAACCCACAAAGAGAATTGTTAGAGACCCAATGTGATTCATCAACCTCATAGAAGCATAAAGAGAATTGTTAGAGACTCAATATGTTCTATACTTAACTCCCAATATCAATCTCAACTCAATCTCAATCTCAAAGAATAAGATAGATGTAGTATGCTTTTCTCAAGAACATGAAACACAACCCAACAATTGCCAACCATGCAATATCTCATATAACAATGATACTCATATTCTTTCCACAACCAATTAGGGTTTTAACAACAATGCTCATCAAACAAGGTTTAGTCAACCAACACCATTCAACTCAACATCAACCTTGAAGCATTCAACCAATCATCACAAGAAAAGGAAACAAGTAGAAATCCTTTTCCCTCCACACTTAATTTCAGAAAACCATCAATCAATAACAACCATGGAAGAATGTGCCCATACCTTTACTTTGATGAAGAAGGAGAACTCAAAAACTTGGCAATACTTAGTTCTCCAACCTTAGGAGAAATGAGGGGCCCCCCTAAAAGGCAAGGCCTCCCCCCCCTTACGTAGCCCAATCATAGCAGCACTCTCCTTCGTGCATCGCAACAAAGGAAAAATGCACTCGACATGATTCGAAACCTGTATCTCTGCCTAGCGAGTGCCTTTACTCAAACTCCATCATCGTTGGAGCACAAGTGCCGACAAAGAAATATTAAACTATCCTTTGTTTTATCTTCACTTGATCATAGGATATGGAAAACGTATTCATTTTCCTAGCACTGTCCAAAACATAAGTCACTGAATGCTTGCATTAATCATCTCACAACACAATCTGGAAAAACACAGTTCAGGTGCAATTGCCAATCCACTAACGTCAAGCAAAAAAGTAAGGATGCAGCCCAAGCTCAAATCTGAGTATGCCAAGCATGGTTTCCAAGACACAGATCAAGCACGATTTCAAAGACGTCAATTGGAGATTCGAAGACATAGAGCAAGCACAAATCGAAGACACCAAGCGCTATTCGAATGATACAGAGCAAACGCAAATCGAAGACGCCAAGCGCTATTCGAATGATACAGAGCAAACGCAAATCGAAGACTCCAATTAATCGGTGGTGCACTTACTTTAGAAAATCATCCCCACTTATATAGCCATTTCTCCTTAACTGTTTGACGTCGGCGCTCCTCCAACGATGGCAACACGTCGGCGAAAGAAAACTTTATCTGCGTCGCTTAAGGGTTAAAAGACCCTTTAATAATAATTAAAATAATAATAATTATTATTTTATTAATAATAAATTAAACTTAGACCTTTGTCAAAGGTTTGAGTTAATTTAATTATTAATAATAAACATGGACCTTCAAGGTTTTCAAGAAGCAAAAACCTTTGCATTAAGTTAAGCTTGGTTTTAATAAAAACCCTTAATGAGTCCAAATGGTTTTAAGAAAAACCTTTAACCTTGTCACCATGGTTTTAATAAAAACCCTTTAACAATATGAAGCTTTCTCAAGATATTTTTGACATCACACTCTTTTTGATATCAACACAAAAATGCCTTTTGACATCAATGACAACAAGACATTGTGGTGCTGACAAAGATTACCAGAGTTCCAAAGTCACGTTGTCATTATTTGGTGGTGGACATGCCAAGTAGTCCCACAAGACCCTACGATAATGGTATAGTGACTGGTGACATGTCCTGACATGTGGTTCACATCGAAGATTCTACCACCCCAAAGATAATTTTTTCATCTATATGAAAGTTTTACCTTTGAAATATATCGTCACCATTGGACTGTAATGTTGCATCATTGATATAGTTTATTTTCATGTGAGTACCCCTTGACTCGTGCCTTCCACTCATAGTGTGACCGGTCATATGATGATGAAAAATGTGTGCATAATTCGATGTGGAGTCTAGGAGGCCCCACCACCAATCCCCCTAGTCTTGCTGCCCATAAAATTTAATTGCATTGATTTCGATTAGAGACGAAAGGAAATCTCTTCTCTAGATAGTAAGACTTTGCTCAAAAATCCCCATATTTGCAAGGATATCAGTAGCATGATTGCCTTCATGGTAAATATGATTGAAATTTATGGTCGTAAAGGATTGCATAAGACATTTAATTTCAGACATCATGTTGGTAATGTTTCATGAATATTTAATTAGTTAAAATTATGGGCTTTTAATTGATTAAATAAATGGGTTTTAAGAATATGTAATTAGTTAAAAGTATGGGCTTTTAATTGATTAAAGAAATGGATTTTATGAATATTTAATTAGTTAGAAGTATGGGTTTTTAATTGATTAAATAAATGGGTTTTATGAATATTTAATTAGTTAAAAGTATGGGCTTTTAATTGATTAAAGAAATGGATTTTTAAACATATTTAATTAGTTAAAAGTATGGTCTTTTAATTGATTAAAGAAATGGTTTTTATGGGTGTTTAATTAGTTAAAAGTATGGGCTTTTAATTGATTAAAGAAATGGTTTTATGGAGTTTTAATTAGTTAAAAGTATGGGATTTTAATTGATTAAAGAAAATGAATAGTGTGGGTTTTTGATTAATCAAAAGTATGGGCTTTTGATTAATTAAAAGAATGAACTTTATGAGTATTTTGATTAATTAAAAGTATGGGATTTTTATTGATTAAAATAATGTTTATTGAATTATTCTATGCATTGATAAATGATAAATGATAAATGACTTTTATTCTTAAAGGATAAAATGACTCTCCTATGATGAAATGAATGATATATGACTTTAGTTCTTGACTAATGAATACACTCTGTGTTATTTGTGAAAGAAGTTTGATAGTATGGAAAAAAGAATATTAGATAAAAGAATAGATGTGGGAAAATTATGGGGTTTCCTCTTGATATTTGATTGAATGATTTATATATAATTACACTATGTAGATTGTATAGTTGCAATTTAGCATCCAATTTATAATGCACATGTTTCATAAGTTATTTAGCAAATGCATTTAGTTGAATTATTTATAAGATCTATGAGTTATCCAGATCCTTTACTGCCATCAACTTAGTGATGGAGAAGCAGGAAGGACAAATAAGACACTTAGATCCAATACATTGACCCCTTTTGATTCATATTATAGTGAAGCTCTTCTTATGGAGAACTTATTGTGAGTAGACTCTAGCATGAGTGATATTCTAGTTGGATGATTATGTAATGATCTATTCTTTTAATATGGTGATGCTTTACCACACTTGAGTTATGTAATGATGAATGGGAGATGTATCTTTTACTTGTTATAAATAAAGGATCTATGATGTCATAAGTTTCTTAAACTATCATGCCTTGTTATTGTTTTAGATGGAAAATTACATATTATTCATGTGTCATATTTTGATGAAGTAGTAGATGTTATCTATTATTTAATTAAGTAGTTATAATTAATCACATCCATTTAAGGAAATAAATATTAGGAGATCTTGATGGTTTAATGTAGTTTAGATTATTCAAAATTGTATCTAAAAATGATTATTGTAATGAGCTGGTAGTAGAGAGATAAACCTAAGGGATTATGGGATCCCTTATGGAGGAACTTTGAGTAATCTTGTTTCAAATATCTCTTCTAAAACCTAAACTAGATAGATACACAAAGACATCAATTAGTTTTAAAATGAATTTGATTATTGCTAGGACTGATGAATGGAATAAGTTATCTCATCATGAAAATGAGAGTGATAGCTTATTTACATTATTCTTAGTGCACCTACATAGATGGATGTATGTATGATGTAGTGATGGGCATACCCTTTTGATAGGTAAAAAGGAATAAGTTATCTCATTCATGGGGATGAGACTGATAGCTTATTTGCAATACACTTCATATACCTACATAGGTAGACTTATGTATGGTGTAATGATGGGCATATCATTTTGATAGATTAAGGGAATAAGTTGGTTTATCATGGATATGATATGGATAACTTAAAACATTAGATTAAGCCTTAGAAAACTTCATAGAATGACATACGTTGGATAGGGATATGTAAATCCCTATTGAGTATATGTTTATATAAAAAATATCTCTCTATCTAGTTTTTTAGTTTAGATTTTTGGGTTGTTATAGTTCTATCAACAATATTTTGTAGCCTTTATATCTTCACTCCTTCCTAGATTCATTTGTGTTTTTCAATCACATTCTCAGAGATATTCCTATTTGTGTTCCATTGATCATTAGGGATGGCCCTTATTGCAAGAGCAAATATTCTTTTCAATATTTTTATTAATACCTCAACTTGCTTAAGTATATTTCCAAACCTATGCTTGTTGAAAATCTACCCTTCCTTCCCTTATAGCTAGTCCACAAAAATCAAGGTAATCCATGACTACGTAAGCTTTTAGAGCAAATCCGTGAATTTTTTCTTAGTTGTTTGAGATTTTCTTTGGAGAATCTAGAAACTTTGGTTTTCTCCTTTTCAACCTCCAACTATTGTTGTAGGTATTAAACTTGTGTGGCCAATTTTTTGGTTAGCTCTTGAGATTTTGAGCCTATTCTTTGATGTTTGAAAGCTTTGTGTACTTCTTTTTCCATTTTTGTCTTTGATTTGTAGAGCTTTTTGTACATTTACTCCTTGGATATTGCTTCCAACTCTTTGAATATTTATTCCAACTATCAAAACTTGCCTCCTTGCAGATAAATTACACTAACATGAGCTTGGTCATTCAATAATGAGTCTTCCAATGGCAATTGAGAAATGTCCACCATTTGGGTGCCCACATGATAGTCATATGGTGTCTTTTTGACCTCGAGCTTGTTTACATTAGGCATGGTCATAACTCTAATTTGCTTATATGTGGTGGGATCTACAGTGGTCATATTCTTAGGAAGGACAAATCCTCATAATTTCTTAGGTATATTTGTTCTCTACCACTCTTTAGTGTTATGGATAATCTCTTTAATCTTGTTGATAATGGTTGTGGTTGGGTGATTAGGTGGTGGTAGAGTGGTTAGGAAGGATTGAAGAAAGGGAAATGGAGATGAAGGATTTTATGTATGGGGGTTGTGGTAATGATTGGAGGGGTTTGGATTAATGGAGTGGATGTAGTGATTGGAATAGCTTCTGATGCAAGAGTGTTCTGAACATTTAACTCTTGTGTAGAGCTTGGTGGTGGTGTAGAAAGGGAAGGAATAATATTAGGGATAGAAGAATGAGGAAGAGTAGTAGCAGGGTTTGACATGTTTCAACTACTAGAGGTCATTCATTTGTTGTCCTAGTTACTGACTCATTTGTTGCCTAAGTTTCCAAGGGAAGTTCTTGAGTTTCTTGCTTCTTAATCTCTCTCTCTCTTATGGCTCTTTAGATGGATTAGCTTTTTTTTTCCTAGCCATTTTTTGAGTGGAAGAAGTAGCCTTGGTCCCATGCAACTGTTGCACATATGAATGCAAATTTGTATCAAATCCCTTGTCATTGTTGATGCATTGAATTGATGTTTATGTGTTTTTAGTTGACAATCCTTGCTCTAGAGGCTTTTGATGCTCTGTTTACCCTGTGATAAAATTAGGTCTTGGTCTGAGGGGAATATTTGAGGTAGATATTTGACTCCTTTTCTTCTTTGTTTCTAGGGCAAGGGAATTTGGAAAAGGTGCACCCAAAGCTAACTTTTTTGGTATTTGTTGTAGCTGTATGATTTCTTGAGGACTAGTAGATGTTTTCCCCAAACTTCCTCTACTATATCCTATTTTTCCTATATTTTGAGATCCTTTAGGATAAATTTGTTGATGCAACTTTTTTGAGACAAAAACCGTAACCTATTTTTTGGGCTAAGGAGTTTTCATTATAACTTCTTTATTATTTGAGGAAGTTGCAATGTTTTCCATAGTTGATCTTTCTTAAAGTATTTTCACCTCTTCTTCAAAAAATCCCTATTTAAAAGCAACTTGTTCTGCCACAACTACTTTACGTATCTTTGGTTCATTATCCTACGTTTCTTTGCCTTGTTCAATAGATACTATAACTTTTGTTTATCCATTATTAGAATTCCATGTATGTACTTTCTTATCATATCTCTCTAAAAATTCTCTATCCATTGATATCATGTATTTGTATTTAAGGTGATTTCGCTCAATCCTAAATATCCACCATTCTACAACCTTGGGTTCATCCCATTTGGTCTTCTTTATCAAAGCATCTAATTTCTTTATAGTCAATGCATGTTCTAGATTTTCTTTAGGATTATAGTCATCTTCTTTCTCATACTAGTCTCTCTACAATGGAAAATATAGTATCTTACTGACATTCTAGTTGAGTTTATTATTATCATTATTGTTTTGTAGATGCTCTATGTTGGGCCTACTGGTTTTTTTGAAAATAGGTAGTTTTCCTATCTTTAGGATATTCAACTTTTCCTCAAACTTATCCACAAGATCATACTTCCACCTTTGGGGTAGTGGTTGTAGTTCTAGATTTTTTATTCTATAAAATAGTTCTTCTTGTCCTTTTACAATTACCATAATCAGCCTGTGAGTAAAGGGATATTCACATGTTCCTTTCTTGTTGGTCCTAGTGCCAAATGTGACATTAATGGCATCAGTTTGTTTACAAAACTCCATGGCAAAGAGTCTATTTGTGACATAATAAGGCAATAGAAAATATTTTATTGTGAAACCATACAGCCTATGATTGTACCCTTTGTTAGGAAATACCAATCCCCTTCTTTTGCATAATTATTTTGCAAAAGGGTTCTAGCTTGTATAGACAAACAAGGAACTTATTCATAGATAATATTCAGGATTGGTCCCAAGAATTCTTTTTTGAAATGGTAATAAGACTCAAACCTCTTCATTAAGTTGGTCCAGTATACTACCACCAAATTGTTTCCTTTACTATCTACTTTTTTCAAGCCTATATAAGGTATATTATCCATGATGTGTAACAAGAACAACCATGTGAGGTGCAAGTAATAGCAGAATGTACCATGTGGTAAACTTTATAGCTGAGTAAGTTGTTCATTCATTTTCTCACACAGGTAGCTAGCCCAATCAAAAAATAAAGGGTTATTTTATTGGTTTGAGCACGATTGATCATAGTGGCGAGGGTTAGAAATGGCATATGCCATGGTAATTTGGAGGTCGTATACCTCCTTACCATTAGGTAATCCAAAAATGATTACTATCATGGCAAAAATCTCTAGGTTTTTTAAGTCTAATTTTTTTAGGGGAGTTTTTGGGAGCTTATCTCTAGTTAGGGGATTATGTAGTTGTGAATGGAGCCAATTTTTAAAATATTTGTCTTGTTTGATGTGTTCCTTTTAAATCATAAATTTCACTTTATAGCTTAGGACTAAATAGCTTAGGAGGTGCTATAGGCTTGAATCTTATGGTGAATATGTTTTTAAAGGCATGTAGAGTAAGGTAAAAAATAATCTACCCTTGGGCATTTTGGATGGTCCTAAGCTAAGGATTATAATACCTTGATATTATGAGGACAAGCTCAGGACATGGATGTGTAGGTTTGCAAATATAAAGGGATAATAAATAATGGCATGCAAATGAACCTAGGCTACTTGGAGAAATCCTTTGGGCTATTCGTTGCTCGATGTCTTCATGCAGTTATTTTGGTTTACTTTTTGACATCATTTTTGTGTTTGCAATTCAGCATGTATGATCTTGGAGCATTTTCTCCCTGTGCATCTTCTAAGCATTTTTGAATTCTCTCACATTTTTCTCCATTGCCTCATAGTTTTGGATCTAGGTAAGTCTTTGTGTTACTTTTGCAAAAAATTTATAGCTTTGTTCACAACTTGTAGCTTAGAAAAATTTGAGTGCAACTTTTCTTTACTCTAGAATTCTTTCATGAAGTAGAGTTTTTTCTAAGTGTTATTGAAGCATTATAGTGGTCATTGTTCAGTTAATGTGGTAGATGAACTTTGAGTTGCTTTTCTTGAGACTCACTTTTCTTATTATCTTGGATCGTGCAAAGATATTTGCATGTTAGTTGATTTTCTTAGTTGTCATAACCTTCAACCAATGATTAAATGACATTGCAAAAAATGGAGTCGATTAGCTCTAGTCTTGGCCAATTAGCTTAGTAAATTCAAAATTATCATTGGCTTATTTTATTATCATATTTTTCTATGTACATATAATATAGGGAGTTGATGGCACTTTACATGAAGTGCTTCAGGTGGTGGTCATTTATCGATATTGATAAAATTTGGTCGCTCTCATCTGATAGCTCATATGCATTGAATTCTCATTTGGTAGTGATTTAATATGGTCCCAGACTAGAACAAATCAATTTTTTGGTGATTTCTTGGCTTTGATTTGTCTTCCTCCCATTTGAGGATGAGGTCATCAATTTTGTAATCTCGAGGTATCACCTTTTTATCAAACCATCACTTGGTTGTGATTGAGTGGCTTTGGAAATTATAGTAAGCTTTTTCTCTCTACTCCAATAACAACAACTATGCCATTCATGCCTCTACCGCTTTCATATTGAGAAGTTCTGCTTGAGTTATTAATTTGAGAGTTGGTAGCTCAATATGTAATGGAAGGACAACTTCTTTTCCATAGACCAATGAGTAAGGAGAAATATTTTAATGACTTCTTCATGGTAATTCAATCTACCCATAGCACTTGATCTAGAAACAAGTGCCAACTCCTTTTATTCTCTCCAATAGTTCTTTTAATAATATTTAAAATATTCTTATTGGTAGATTCAGCCAACCCATTCCCCTATGGGTAATAATTAGAGGATATCTTTAGATAAATGCTATATTTACTAGTAAAGTTGATAAATCTTACTCCTATGAAGGGAGTCCCATTATCACTCACCAATGCATCTGGGATGTCAAATCTTGTTATCAATTTCTTAATAAACTCAATCACTGTATCTTGATTGGTTGTCTTTGTAGCAACTACTTCAGTCCATCAAGTAAAATAATTAGTTGTTGTTAATATGTATTTGTGACCTACTGATGAATTTGGGTTGATGACTCCAATGAAGTCTAACCCCCACTATTGAAATGGTTCTTTGATTACAATTGGATGTAATGGAAGTGAAGCATTTTTATTTCTTCCAATAAACCTTTGGTATTTTTTACAAGATCGAGCCACTTTGAATGAGTCCATAAAAATTATTGGCCAATAATATCCTACCTTGAGGATTTTGGTGATAGTGGTATAACCTACATAATGTCCACCAGATAGTCTTGAGTGAAATTTAGTTCAATACTTTCTCTTTTTCTTTTGGTTTTATGCAACGTAGAAGAACTCCATCAAAATTCTTCCTATATAGGCCTTCTGGAAACAAAACATACTTTAAAGCTTGTAGCCTATATCTCCTTCTTTGTGAAGCATTTAATCCTTTAAGACATCTTCCTATCTAAAAATATTTAATTAATTCTTCTACCCAATCAAGTCTTTATGCATGTTGCATGGTCCTGGGATTTCTCTCGATATCATCTTCAATGCACATATTATATCCCTACTCTACTGAAGTGGCTAACTATTGGCATAATGCTCTACCTCTTACTAGTTTAGTTGGGTGTATTTCAACATCATACTCTTGAATCTTAGTGATCCATCCAACTCTCTTATCACCTAATTCCCCTTGTAGAATGAAGTTTTTGACATCTGGGTGAACCACATAAACTATGGTTTTACTCTATGATAAATAATGTCTAAACTTCTTCAAAGACTTCATGATGGCAAACACTTATTTTTCTATAAAATTGTAGTTCTTTTGATAGTCATGAAATATTTAGCTTAAGAAGAATATTGGATGTTCATCTCCTTTGCTATCTTTCTGAGTTAGTACTACAACATAGCTATCTTTAGATCCATAGGCATATAGAATGAAATCCCTACTAAAATCTAGGTTGATCAACATTGGGGCCTTTGTAATAGCTTCATTAATTTGTTCAAATTCCTTCCTTCTCTCTAGAGTCCATTTGAATATCACTTCCTTCTTCAAGAGCTCTATCATAGGCTTAACAATTTGTGCAAAATATGACATAAATTTTTAGATAAAATTAATCTACCCAAAAAATGACTAAAGAGCTTTCTTGCTTAAGGGGAGGGGGAGAGATAAGATAGCCTAGTTTTTTTCTAGATCAATGGAAATACCTTTCTTTGTGACCACATTGCCTAAAATCTTACCTTCATGAATAACAAAGATGTATTTCTTTGGGTTTAATAATATTCCAAACTCTTTGCACTTCTAAAAGACCTTTTCTAGATGTTCTAAGTGTAGTTTCTTGTCATGAGAGAATACTGTCATATAATATAAATCTATAAGAATTATCTTATTGACCACGTCTCCAAACGAAAAATTCATCACCTGTTGGAAAGTAGCATCGGTATTTGACAACCCAAACAACATTCTTTGATATGCAAAAGTTACCTATTTGGTAGTAAAAGTTGTATTGTGTTGATCTTCATATTTCATCCATATCTAGTTGTACCCTAAAAAATAATCTAACAAAGAAAATCTCTTTACCCCTACCACTGTTCGTATAATATGATCAATTTGAGGAAGAAGATAGTGATCTTTTAGTGATGTCTTATTCAGGTTTCTAAAATCGATGCATAGACAAATATCCCCTTTCTTGTTTCTAACATGCACTAGATTAGAAACCCATTTAGAATGTTTGATGGGATATATAATTTTGGATTTCAACAACTTGATAAGTTTTTGTTTCATATATGCTTCTATTTTAGGATTTACTGGCCTCGATTTTTTCCTAAATGACTTAGCATCAAGGGCTAGCTCAATAGTATGTTGAATCACTTCTTTGTCATAGACTCGAAGGTCATCATAGCTCTAGGCTATTATATCTTGATACTGCATACAAAGTGATTTGAATTAATCTACTTCTTCTATAGTACAATGGACTCTGATATTCAAACTTTTACCTGATTCAATTTTAATTTCTTTATAGGCTTGTTCTTCTATCTTCATTCTTTGACTTATATTTCTATCATTATTGTCAAACAAGCTTTCTAGAGTGATCAGCCCTTTGGGGATATGATTATTTTTTAACTGAATAATATCTTCCTGATCAATTTCTTGAGATATCTCCTCTTGTTGGGATGAGTAGATTGCTTCCCTTGTCAAGAAATCAATGATTTGATGGTCATCTTCAAATACTTACTAGAATATCTCTTTGTCTAGAATTACTAGTCTAAAAACTAATTTTACTCTATTTTTCTTCCTTGGACAATATTCTATAGTAGGTGCATAATTTGCTCCTTGAGCTACAAGTGCATTAGCCAACTCATTCTACTCTCATGGAATAGCTTTTATGTTCAAATCTTCAAAGCTTTCCATCAAATCCCATACCCTATTTTAGTATACTTTCAGATAATGATGTCTGTTATTACATCTCTCTATTACTTGATTAACTATAAGCTCAGAGTCACCATAGATTGTAAGTAGCTTAATGCCCATTTTCTCTACTTGCATCAAACCAAGGTACAAGGCCTCATATTCAACAACGTTATTGGTGCAACTCCATGTTAGTCTATAAGAGAAACTTTTGATTCCTTTTGAAGGAGAAACTAGTGCTACCCTAGCTCCAACATTATTTTTGCATCTAGCTCCATCAAAATAAAGTTTCTAGAGTTTTGACTTTCATAATTCTTGATTTGTGACTATTGGAATCTTCTTATATCTTGAGCCTAAGACATGGTATGTACCAATCTTGATCTCAACTAAGGTATTGTAATTCTTCAAAGAGAATTCATCCTCTATTTATCTTAATTCTTCTAGAGGATTAGCTTCTTCAAATATTGTGTTGATATACTCATCTTCTTCAATTTTTTCAATATGATAAGTAGTAGGATTTTTGGAATGATTTTAATATTTTTGCCTTTATGTGGAATCATCATATGAGAATAATCTAGGTACATGTAGCCTCCCAATTTTATCATGAATTCTCATGAAATATAAAGACCAAAGTATGGTTCTAAGTCAACCACTACTATTTCTTGTATTATGGTGATCTCTAGAGCTCTATGGAGTGTCATAGGAACATCTTTAATTACTCCAACTATTTTCATAAGAGTGCCATCTAATTGGAGGACTCCAAGACATGAACGAGTATATTCCATACCCATCATTTCACATACTACTTTGGGCATTATAGTAGTAGTTGCTCTAGAATCAATCATGCAATTATGAACTACCCACCCTTCCATTCTCAATGATATGTAAAAAGGAGGTGGCCTATTCTTCATAGCTCCTAGAGTCATTGTATCTTGAGCAAGATTATACTCTAGACTTGGTTGATCTCCTAAAGTAACTTTCTTCAATGAAGCTCTAAGTAAATCTATTTATCCAGGAATCATCAATACATCATACATACTTTCTTTAGGAGTCTTTTTTAGCTCTTCTACTATATTGAAGTTGGGTGCTTCTACTGGCTTCTTTTCATTTTCTTTTTTGGTTCATCGAACCTTCTTCTATATTCTTGAGTAGCCTCAATTCTTTATCTCTTGGTGACTAAAGGGAATTTGAGCTTATCCCATGCTTGTTCTTTTGTCTCAAGTAATACTTCTTTAGCTTTCCTTCATTACTTTGAGCTAGACTATTCTTTTCATAGCTCTAGCATGGATGGAACTTTCTATGATTCTTTCTGAGCTGGAGTTTTCCTGATCCTAGGCACATTTTTCTCTTTAGACTTTTGAGACTGAGATGGGACCTTGAATGGTTCCAAATTTTGAGGATCTACCTAAATTTACCTTTTTCTAGATCTTGTCAACACGGATATACATTCCTCTTCCAAAGGATCTTGAGTAAGCATGATCTACTCTAGTTCCCATAACATATTGACTTAACCTTTTTGATATCTTTCAACCTTTTTAATAGCCAACTATGCATGATGTTGATACATTATATAGGTATCTACACTATGATGATCACTACATACTAGACACCAAGGGTAGATTTCAAGTTCTAAAGTCGATGGATCTTGATCTTGATAGCTATTATTAACATTTTCAATAGTATTGCTACTTGAAGCCTTCTTATATTTAGAAACATACAAGAATCTTCTGAACTGATATCTCTCTGCTTCTCTTTTCTCAATTGTTATCACTTTATTATTCAACATCTTTAATGTAGATAATACCTCTAACATTATTGGTGACTCTTTAGGCTTAGGCACTGGTAACATTAGTAAAGTGGGCACTAGAGGTAATGCTTTAGGTACAATAATGGGAGAAATTAAAGGAAGAGATGAAATTGAGATGGGAGTTGTTGATGACTCACTTTTTTTAGAATGTTGAGCTAATTCTAGGAAATATGGCATTACAACTCTTAATGGTAATCTTCCTACAAAAATCAAAGTATTTTCAATGGTAATAGTAGCTTGATAGACCTGAGGGAAAGTGATCACATTGGATTATTGCTTTGTAATCCTAAGTTAGGACCTAACACTTTGATATATATATGCCAAGGGACCTTGATATTCTATGGAATTCTCTTCCAAGTTCTACTAAATCTAAGATTGAAATTAATAATTATTTCTTGAGGATGTCTTTGTATGATAGTAAACTAGGTAAGAAGTGAGAAGGGATCTGCTAGCTCATTAAATTCTTCCATAAATGGTCTAGCTAGGTCAACCCATGTATGAATACTAATATCTTCTAAGGTTTGATACTAGTTAAGTATTTTCCCCTAAAGGACATGGCAAGAAGTCTGACCATAACATCTTCATCTCTTATATTATGGATTGTTGCTAATGACACTAAATCTTGACAATGCTCATAGGTAATTTTACCTATGCCATCATAAGTGGGAAGAGCTTTAAGTGCAAGCTTGTGGAATATCATTAACATTCACTAGACCTAGGGGTCTAATGGTATTCTAATCAGGAAAATTCAGAGGAATCTGTTGTAGATTTTGAGCCATGATTCTAGGACGTGGTGACCTTAATGGTGTAAAGAAATTAGTAGATGAAGAATCTATGCTTTTAGGACAAGACTTAGAGAGTGGCATCTCAATGTGTCTTGGCTTATGAGTGGGTAACTCTAAAAATGGTGGTGGATTCTCTAATTTCTTTGTTGTAGACCTTGTAATCATATAAAGATGAGACAAAAATGCATAGATTATGAAATTTCAACAAATAGAACTGATAATCTTATCACAATATAATTCTAGGTTCTATATTTTAAGGGGAGTCACCAGATGAACATACAATCTCCATAAATGAGGTCAAGACTATTCACCTAATCTTGAGCTCTCTAAGAAGGTGAGATGAATTTGATCATTTCATCCCACTAGGCATGCTAAAAAATACTATACTATTGGACTAAAATCTACCATTATTATGGAAAGGTGTTGCACCTGATGATTTTAGCCAAAGTATAGAATTAGATGAAATAATATTACTCTATGTTTCAACCTTCAGAGAAGGTTGGATCCTTTGAAATTATTTGAAATGGATAGAAAAGAGTAGGGTTAGAAAGGAGTAAGGGTTAGAGAAAGATAGGGAAAAGTGGATGGGATATAGTGTAACAACATTGGATCTCACTAAGCAATATACTATCAAATCAATTACATGACACTTAATAGACCAACCATTATCACCTACAATTATAGATTCATTTAGCTTATGACATTCACTTTAATCATTCCAAGGATTCAAACAATTAGCAATCCAATAGGCGATTCAAATTCACTTTAACAGAATAGACTAAGTGTTGAATGTAATAAAAATGACTTAAAGAAAATGTATATAGGCTCTAATCATTCCAAGGACTTCAATTATTAGTAATCCAATAGGTAATCCAAATAGTAGAATTACTTTAATAGAATACACTAACAATTAAGTGTAACATAAATGACTTAAAGCAAAATATACATATAAAACCTATAATTGCATAGTAATGGAGGTCAAACAACTATCACTTCATTGATCAGCAACAATATTACAAAGCAATACTAGGCAAGGACTACAGAGCCAACCCTTGTAATGAGGTCTCTCTTCATATTTATAGTTTATAATTTTAAATTTTATAGTGGGAATACAATTGTATGGTCGCTTGAGAAGACAATCTAGCAAGAAACAAAAATTGTTGAGGTGGTAGCTCCAAGCTTCATCTTGTGCATGAATTTGAATTTGATCCATCAATCTGCAATTGCCTCTTACAAGTGGCTACATTATTGGGGCTATCATTTTTATGCTTGGTTGTTATAACCTAGAACCATCTAGCAAGCATCATGGCAATTGTAGGTCTAACTATGACGTTTTTTGGAAAGTTGCTCAAAATTGGGCTCTTCATTTTGTTTTCATATCTCTCTTATGATGAAATCATGGTTTTGGTTTTATGACATCATCAGATGCATTTTATATCATGCACCTTTTCTTTCATGTTATTTTATGTTATTTACATGATCATGGGCTCAAGCTTGAGAGTGATGATGCCATCAATTTGAATGATCCAGTTTTGTGCACTTTATATTTGTTCACTTGCATCTCAATTTTATTCATTTGGACCTCTTTGTGTAGTTCTAGGATTACTCTTGAATTTTCTTACATCATCATGTAATGTCATGCACTCTCAAGCATCATGGCTTTGGGCCTAGTATTTAGAATTTGACTTATGCAATTCAGGGCCTCTCTTACTTTCAATTGATGTCATTATATTTATTGACCCATTTTTATGCAAAGTATTTTGCTTTAATTTTTTCCCCTATTTGCATGATCCCATGCTTTGAATTTGTCTTGCTGATATCAAGGCCAAATTTGACCCAGTTTGGGCATCACAGCCTTGGATGCCTACTTTTGTACATTCTTGTGGAGAGAAAGCTTCACGATGACATTGTTGTTGATGTAATATTGGCCTTGGACATCATAGTTTTGAGTAAGACTTAAATATTCAACACACTTAGAGAATTTTGGGGGATCCAAAAGATATTTCTCTTTGTTACGTAAATGTGGTCAAAAATTTGACCCATAGTAATGTATTTTGTTTCCCATCATATTTGGCCTAGTTATTTTTATATTTCATGGCAAACATGATGTTGGGTTTACAAGTAAGAATGCATGTTGAAAAAGGAATAATTATTCCCATACTCATCTAACTCTAGTACTCAAAGCTTTTTTATTCCTATATGGAGTTCAACAGCCAATTCTTAGGACTTGCACTAGCTTTTATATATGGATAAATCCCTTGGTTGTCTTCAAATATGATAGATAAGCTCCATGGTCCTAAATGAGAATTTGGGGACTAGTATTTTTTGAAAAGTGGTACCATAATTAGGGTATATAGTTTTAGTGGATACCCATATATGCTTCCCTACTATGTGACAAATTGGGTCTTTGCCATAGAGTTTTATCAAAATTTTAATGGGGTAGATAAAAGCTTTAAGGTTGATGTGAAAAAAGTAAGCACATACCAAATTCCTTTCAATTTTGGTCCAATCAACATAACGACTCAAAAACAAGGTAGAGCCCTAGATGATAAACTTAGTAGCCTTCAGTTATCAATAGTGCCACACAAATAGATTTATAACTTGGAAAGGAAATTTAAGATTAAATTAAAGGCCATAAATAATAAGGCCTCAACATTTTATCATCTTCCTCGATTGGATATAGAAGCTTTCAAAAATAAATCAAATGAGCAAGCACCAGATTTAGATGTAAACACATTTTAAAAGAGGTCTCCATGGAAATAAAGTTATACTTTCATGTGACCATATGATCCAGTCATAAATAAGGACCAGAGAATAAGTAGTCAATTAATAGAAGATCTAATGTAGTGATCAAACAAGAAGATTCAAGAGTGGTGGATTTCCAAATGTGAGTGGATATCTGAAAAGAAATTTGATAGTGAATATACTAAGTGGATATCTAAAACCAAGGGAGAATAAATCCTTGGCATGATCAAAGAAGAAGATGCAGAAGAAAAATTTGAAGAACGCACCTTCAAAGAGGAAGAGGAAGATGAAAAGTAAAGTTTAGCCCAAGGCCAACACATTACCATGAGCATAGAGTTAGAGTAAGACTCGGCTTATGAATGTTGGATGTGTCTCATTCTTTGTCAGAAAAGAATTGTACGACAGGCACTACAGCGCAAAATATGATGGGTAGGGGGGGTCCATGGGGCCGGAGGCCCCCAAGGACCCCCGGCTACGGTAAAGGTGCTTACATAATAGGTGATGGCTCAGGGTGCATAGGGGGGCACCCTCGGATACGGTGAAAGCGATCGAAGCCGACGAAGCCGACGTCGAAATTTTCACCTACTTTTATCGCTACTTTTCACCTACTTTTATTGCTACTTTTGGAGCGACCCCCGGGATTCCCATGGTTGGTGGGTGGTTAGTGGGTGTGGGTGGTTTAGCCCATGATGTTGTATCCACGGTACCCTAATACCACTTGGTGGTTTAGGGTTGTAAGAGTTTCCTTATATAATTATTGTAATGTCTCGTTTTAGGGACAAGAGAGAGAATAATATATCAAGGAGGATAGACTCTTGTTTGCTGGACTAGCCCAAATTGGGTGAACCAGGGTAAATCTTGTGTGTCATATGTGCATTGAATGGTGTTATTCTTTCTTTAGTTACTTTTCTACTTTATTTCTAGAATATGTTTCTGTAAAATCTCTTCATTTGGTATCAGAGCCAGGTTATTAGCCATAGGGGGATGCCTTTATTGCTAGGGTTTAAATCCGTTTGAAGAAGATCTAGGGTTTCTAGGAGTGAGAGGAAACCTATTCTAGAGTGGGAGTTACACAGAAGGAGTTTGAAGGAAAAATGTCAGGAAATCATTCAAGGATAGAGATCGAGAAATTTGATGACAAAATTTTTGAGTTATGGAAGTTAAATATGGAAGATATGCTCGTGGAAAGAGATCAGTGGGTTGCTATTTCAGAAAAAACAAAACCCACGAGTACTTTCGATGAAGATTGGGAGAATATGAATCAAAAAGCAAGGAGTCTGATTCGACTGTGTCTTGCAGATTCGATGCTCATCAATGTTTCGAGAGAAGCTACAGCAAAGGATCTCTGGGAGAGGTTAAGGGCTTTGTATCAATTGAAGTCCCTAGTGAACAAATTATTCCTCAGAAAGAAACTGTACAATCTTAGGATGCATGATGGGGATTCGATTGCAGATCATCTGAATACATTCAATACAGTGGTAAGTCAACTAACATCTATAGAAATTAAGTTGAGTGAGGAAGATAAATACATTACTTTGTTATGCTCTTTACCAGATTCATGGGATAACTTAGTAGTAGCAATTGGTAGTACAACTTCATCCACATTGAAGTTTGAAGATATAGTGGCATCTCTATTATCTGAGGATATGAGGAGAAAATCCATGGAGGGCACATCTAAGGAAGCCCTAATAGTGAGAGGGCGTGCCAAGGAGAAGGAAAAATCTAGATATGGTGATAGGTCTAAGTCTAAAGGTAGATCCAAGTCTCGGGGGAAGTTTGAGAGAAAATGCTGGAATTGTGGCAAGCCTGGTCATATGAAGAAGGATTGCAGATCAAAGAAAGCTGAGTCTAGAAAAAAGTCTGATGAATCGACTTCCACAGAGATGAATAAATCCATTGATGAATCAGGGGATGTATATCTGGCATCCTACTCATTGTGCTCCACACGATCAAACAAAAATGATTGGTTGATTGATACTGGTGCCTCTTTTCATATGACTCCTCATAGAGGGTGGTTCAGTGAATATGAAAGATATGATGGAGGGGAGGTACTATTGGGATATGATTCACCACTCATAATCATGGGTCGTGGAAGAGTGAAAATTTTGCTACAGGATGGTAGGGTTAAGACCCTACCAGGTGTGATTCATATTTCAAGACTTGCTAGAAATTTTATTTCGATAAGCAAAATGGCCGATGCAGCAGTGAATGTCATTTTTGGTAGGGATTCATGCAAAATGGTCCATGGATCAATGGTTTTGGCAAGGGGAGTTTGGATTGGAACATTGTATAAGTTATTGGGAAGCACTATGACAAATGAGTGCAATAGCTCAATTGTTCCTAAGGTTGATTCTGATAAAATCTCAACACTCTGGCATCAAAGGATGGGACATATTGGAGAAAAGGGATTGCGTACCCTGTACACAAAAGGTATGGTTCATGGTATCCCTAATTACTCAATGTCTTTCGAGTTCTATGAACATTGTATTTATGGTAAACAGAATCGGGTTATTTTTCCATCTGGTGCCACAAGATCTAGTGGGGTACTAGATTTGATCCACAATGATATTTTTGGTCCTGTTCCTATGTCGTCTCTTGGAAAATCATGGTATTATGCTTCCTTTGTTGATGATTTTTCAAGATATGCATGGATTTACTTTCTTAAGAGCAAATATGAAGTGTTTGAAAAATTTAAGGAATTTAAAGCACTTGTTGAGAATCAAACTGATAAAAGGATTAACGTGTTGAGGTCTGATAATGGAGGGGAATATTGCTCTAATATATTTGAGAAATTTTGTAAGCAATGTGGTATTGCAACATAGAAGACTACTCCATATACACCTCAATAGAATGGAGTTCCAGAGAGATTGAACAGATCACTGATGGAGAAGGCTAGAAGTATGCTCAGTGGTGCAGGTTTGGCATAGGAATTCTGGGAAGAAGCAGTGAGTGCAGCATGCTACTTGCAAAATCGATCACCTACATCACCATTGCCGGATCAAACTCCATTTGAAGCTCTATTTGGTAAGAAACCATCTATTTCACATCTTAGAGTTTTTGGCTGTGATGCATACATGCATATTCCAAAGGAGAAAAGAAGTAAGCTAGATAATAAGGCTGTTAAATGTATCTTTATTGGTTATAAATATGGTGTTAAAGGATATAAGCTTTGGAATCCAAAAACTAAAAGTATAGTGTATAGTAGAGATATGGTGTTTAGGGAGATGATCAGTGATTCTAGGAAGGTAGTTACATAAGAGGAACCTGGAACGGTCCAATTTTATCTCATGGAAAACTATCAGACAGTAGAGGATCTAGAAGAGGAGCATACAAATGAGGATATGGAAGAGGAGCATACAGGTGAGAATCTAGAAGAGGATGAAGAAGAGGTTCATACACCTATGGTAAGGAGATCAACACGAAAAAGGAAGCAACCTGAAAGGTACAGTCCATCTACTTTTCCTACTTCTTTTGTACTATCTGTTACTGATGAAGATCCTAGAATAGTTAGAGAAGCTGTTAATTTTAGAGAGGCAAACCGTTGGGAAGAGGCCATGGATGAGGAAATGATGTCCCTGAAAAAGAACAGAACATGGGATTTAGTGAAATTACCAAGTGGTAGGAAAGAAATAGGTTGCAAGTGGATCTTTAAGAAGAAGTAGAATGCTGAAGGTAAAGTGGAGAAATATAAAGCTTGCCTGGTTGCTAAAGGTTTTTCCTAGGTTGAAGGAATTGATTATGGTGAAGTTTTTTCTCCCGTTGCAAAGCTAACATCAATTAGATTTATGTTAGTTGTGGCTGCTGCATTTGATCTTGAAATAGAATAGATGGATGTGAAAACTGCATTCCTTCATGGAGATTTGGAGGAAGAAATCTATATGAGGCAGCCTGAAGGTTTCACTGTTGCAAGAAAGGAGGATCTGGTATGTAAGTTAAAGAAATCATTGTATGGACTGAAACAATCACCTAGAATGTGGTACCAAAAATTTGATACTTATGTTTTAGGAATTGGTTTTGTTCATAGCAATGCTGATCACTGTGTGTATTCAAATAAAATTGGTAATGTAATTGTCATTATAGTTCTTTATGTTGATGACATGTTACTAATTGGAAATAGCAAGAAATTGGTCAGGGAAGTAAAGTCTCGGTTGGCATCGTGAGTTTGACATGAAGGATCTTGGACCTGCAAATTTTATATTGGGTATGCAAATAAAAAGAGATCGTTCTAACAGAAAGTTATGGCTGGATCAAAAACAGTATGTTGAGACAGTGTTGAAAAGGTTCAATATGCAGGATTGCAAACCGGTGAAGGTACCTATTTCTTTAGGTGAAAAATTGTCTGCTGAACAATGTCCAAAAATAGAAGAAGAGGTAGAGATGTCCAAAAATAGAAGAAGAGGTAGAGGAAATGTCACATATTCCTTATGCAAATGTTGTAGGTAGTTTAATGTATGCCATGGTTTGTACTAGAGCATACATTGCCCATGCAGTGGGAGTCTTGAGTAGATATATGTCTAAACCTGGTAAAGAGCATTGGACTGCTGTGAAAAGGGTTTTCAGATATTTGCGTGGCACCTCTAATTTTACAATATGCTATGAGGGTATAGGTAAAGAAAATAGACAATTGGATATAGAAGGGTTTGTTGATGCATATTGGGCTAGAGATCTGGACAGGAGAATATCTACTAGTGCTTATGTATTCAATTTGTTTGGAGGGGCCATTAGTTGGATGAGCAAGAGGCAAACTGTTGTTGCTCTTTCAACTACTGAAGCTGAGTATATGGCAGCCACTGATGCAAGTAAGGAAGTTGTATGGCTGCAAAGACTATGTGCTGAAATTGGGTTCTTTCAAGGAGCTGTGAAGATAAACTGTGACAGTCAGAGTGCCATATTTTTGGCAAAGAACCCTGCTTACCATTGAAGAACGAAGCACATTGATACAAAGTTCCATTTCTACAGGGACATGCTTGAAAAGAAGAAAGTGTTGCTGGAAAAGGTAGACACCAAGGAAAATGTTGCAGATGCTTTAACCAAGGCTATAAGCACTGAAAAGTTTAGATTATGTACAATTGAAATGGGTCTGGCAAAGTATTCAACAAGTGGGAGAAGTAAAAAAATAAGAGATGCTTGGATATAGACTAAAAAAATAAGTGTGAGAAGTAATCCCAGTTGATTTCCATCTAATAGGGAAAGCTCAACTTGGCAACAGGAGAGCCCTTCAATTACAACACAAGAATTGCAAGCATGACACTTAATGGGGGAAGAGATAATGTAAATAATAGACTACATTGAAGGAGAGGCATGGATCCAAATGGTTTTGGTATAAATGAGACTTAACCTAGAATAAGTGAACATATCCATTATAGATAAACTCAAGGGATGACCAAGAGAAATAATTCTACATCAATTTAATAGGAGATGATTGCAAAAAAGGTTAGGACTCAACAAGTGACTCTAAAAACTCAAGCATCAATAGCAACCCAACATATCGAGGTGATGACTCAGGAGCAACACCCAAAAGTCCAAGGCATAGGTATGGCATATGTCCCTACTATTTTCTTCATAAACACTTCTCCACCTCTACATTTTGCTCTATAATAATTGCTACATTTGCATAATCCTTCACCAACCAAAAGTATAACTTTTTTTTCTCCCATACCTGAGAACTAGTAGACTCCTAGAGGCTCACAACCTCATACCATTATAGATACCAGCATCTTATCTCTGAATTCTTTCTTATCCTAATTCACCATCATCCAATTGGCTTTGGGTGCATCCCCTATTTCTAGCCATCCATTCTTGAAATTTTTTAGTATGTTCCAAAAAACTAAGGTCGGTGTTTAGAAATGGATTGAAGAATGACCACCCAAAAAGGAGAAGAAGAAGGCACCACCCTGGATATTTGCCTCAATAGATCCAATTACCAATAAGTATATAAGATTAGTTTAAATTCCAAAGGTCAATAAGCCTACCTCAGATATGACAGTAGTTGATTATGAATTCAAAGTGCGGGAAGTAGACACTTCCAAGGTCCCATTAGGAGATACAACTCAGACTCTCCAAAATGAAGTGGATACATTGTATTGTCAAGGAGCTATATTGGAGTCAAAATACAAAATGAGAAAGGATAATATAAATTACTTATCTAAGGTACTATATCAAGATCAAGTTGAAAATAAGGCCTTACAAAAGGAGGTCAAACAACTACAACAAAAATTGAATGAAGCTCCAACTCTAGAGAAACTATAGCAAAAGGATTAAATATTCAAAGCTCTAGAGGAAGAATTGCAATAAAAGGATATAAGACTCCAAGAATAGGAGTAATTGTGGAAAGAAGATACATCACTTAAGCTTTATGATAAATGACTAATAGAACTATAATTAGAGTTGGAGGAAGAAAATAAGGAAACACAAGCTCCCGACTTCTCTTGGGAAACATTGATGCAAATCAAAAGAGAAAACTAGAGCATAATTATTGATGCGATCATGTAGGTATTTCCAATAATAAATGATTTAATATACAACATGAATTTCATGAAGGAGACTCAAATTGACTTCAACAAAATAATGGAAGTGACAGCTAACAAGGTAGAGATTCTAAAGAGAAGAGCAAATCCTCACTTGTTAGCATTGATAGATAGACACATGGATGTAGCAAAATATCATGCAAAGCAAATAATATAAGGCTATTAGTTGATGTTCTAAGGAGGTTAATTGATTACTGCATTGAGTAGAAAGATAGAGAAGATAAGAATCCTGAGTAAAGAACCATAGATCTTAGTTTTCTAGGATTTTGGGATGACACATACAAATATTATACTCAAAAGTAGCTCATAACCTAGTTAAAGCTCATTTCCAACGATGAAAAAAAGTTTGACTAATGACCTTGACCAATAAAAAAATAAAATCTTTGCATTTTTTAATAGGTTATCTACATTACATGCAAAAATCGAGGAGTTGAACTAAAGATACAAAAACCCATCATATAAAAATACTTTCCAGTTGAAAGACACCCTACATAAGGTCCAAGGGGTTGTTCTATCAAAAAATATTTTGGATCAAGACTATCAAATATTGCAACTTACGATAGGCCCCTTGGTTGACTAGAGAGCTAGTAAAGAGTAGTAGATGACAACATCAAAAGCAATAACACAAACATGAGAGGAACAAGGTGAAATTTTTATAACATCAATGGTTGGTACTGCCAAAGCTAAAAGCTAATAGATGACATGTGGCATGGTATCAAGTAAAAGGGGTAACTGACATTTTCGTCCAAATTTTTTCTCTACTTTCCATTTCCCTATAGCCCTCTTCACCATTCTCAACCTCATCGTTTCCTTATACTCTATGCATAATCTTTTCATTTAAATTACTATCGTCCCTCTCACTTCTTATTCTTTTCCTCCTCCATATGCTATAGGTAATCCCAAGTTTTGTAGAAATATAGGATGTAATCTTAGCAAAGGCATCTTCCAATGCATGATTTGCAAACTCTATCATAACAATTTTCCTCCTCATGTCTCATAATGCTTCACTTTTCCAAAACTATGATTTTATTTAGCTTATCTTCTAGATCCTTTCCCTCTTCTTATGACTCCATACCCAATGGATAATGTAGTTTGGGTTATCTATTTTTGTAAGTAGAAATATTTATGAGGTGCCAATAATTTGGATCAATGTAATAACCCACAACTAAAGTCTTGATGTTGTAAATATTGTCAGAGTATACACCCTTTCATGCCTTGGTATAGTAGGATGATGGATATTAGGCCAAAGGGTAATAATATAGCCAGATGCTCAATAACACTTTACCAACCCCAAATTTTTTAGCTAAGGCAAAGAATTTTGGCATTTTTCTACAATTTCAAACTCATTTTTTTGCTAAGGTAAAGGCCTAGGGTAAAAGGAAGGGTCAAAAATTTTAGATGTTGTTATTATCTAGGGCTTCACAAAAGTCCAACAAAGAAATATGCTTGGGGTAGAAAATTTTTAGACTCAAAAATTTACTAAGGTAGAGATCCAAGCACATATGAGGGAAGACTTTAGAAGTGATGACATCATCATAGGGGGAAGAAAAGTCCAATGTCCAACATTTTTCCACATTATTGAATTCAAAATTTGGCTAAGTCAGAAGACTAAGGAGAAAGAGGGCCAAAATTTCAAGGCACTAACATTATTATAAGGGCAAGAAAATTCCAGCATTTGGCATCACATCACATTGCTAAACTAAAAAAAAATCCAAGGCAAAGAACCCAATATAAGTAGGGCTAGATTATAGATAGGTTGATGTCATTTCCACATCAAAAGAAGTCTATCCCAATCTATAAAACCTTGGCATAGCATTTTAACCCCAACAACAAATAAGTTTTTTAACATGTCTCTTTTAGCTAAAATCATCCCCTTTATATATCCAAATGGCCTAGACACTCCTCCATCACACACCTATCCCTAGACAACTAGTTCAATCACCAAGTAGAGTGGCAAAAAGTAAACTTGTTAAAAGATACTTGAAACTTTCTTAAGGCACATGGGTACCAAACTCATGGGATATATTAGGACCATATACATTAGCATAGCAAAATCAATACAATTGAGATGGGTTGAGCTGGAAAGTGATGCCCACACCCTACGCTCACCCCTATCAGGCCTATAGATAGTTTATGTATAATGATTAGAGCTAACAAAAAGGGAATACAATCTTACAAATAGATAAATATGCCTCTAAAAGAGGGTCGACTCTTTAGTGTTTGCTTATGTATGTTGTGTAACTGTTGCTACAAAATCAATATAATCAAGTGTTGTTTGGCCTTTGTCAAAGAAATATTACCAAATTTATGAGAATGTGAGTTATGTTTGTTAATGTATTTATGTTTATGCTTGATGAATAGTCAATTTTGTTAGTCATTTTTTTTCTTATTTGGATAGTTGTTTGGATTTATTTTCATTAAGCACCTAGAATGTTAAAAAAATGCATAGCATGATCTAAATGAAGTTAAATTATGTGATGCTCTATTTTTTAGTTGCTTTATTAGATCTTGTTTTATGTTTAATGTTATAAGTGCTTATACAGTATATTTCTATGTTGTTAGTTGAATCTCATCAACCTTTAGATCGAATATCTAACCCTGCATCCTTCCCTAACCCTTGCATCTCTCATTTTAGTCTTAGACCCCTTTCATTTTATTAGTTTAACAAAGAACTGACATTTTTTGGAGCTTGATCTTAGGATAAATCCTAGTCATTCAATCTTGGATGAGATCAAGGGTGCATCTCATGCACTTAAGTAGATTTTGGACTAAAAGTAACCTTAGTCCTAATGTTGTTCTATAAGGGCTTTATTTTTTCCACTTTTGAGGCTCATCTCATGTCAATCATTTCTCCTTTAAGTTTCACAATTTATTCTTGGGGATCAATTTTCTTTCAATATATCTCTTTTTGGGCCATTTGCAATTATTTTATTTATTTTGGCAATTGTGTTTTTTGTTCAAATTATTTTCTCTACTTGTTTTGCATCTGAGCAAATTGTTCAAAGAGATCCTCTAATTACCTTTTCTATTTGTCATTCTTGACAAGTTGGGCTTTGATTTCCTCAACATATCGATGTAACTAGGCTCCTTCAATGGTATACTTTATTAGGGATTCAACTTCCTACTAAAGCTATAGTTATTCTCTTGGAATTTTGGTTGTTGCTTACTCATACTGAGCTATTCTTCTCTTTATTACCTAATTATCTTTTTTCAATTGGCCAAATTTCATAGCCACTCTAATGAAGAGTTTGTTAGCAATATATATCATCGATAATGATCTATTTTCAATAGCTTCAACTCTAAAACCTTGGTAATAAAGTTAGAAAGGAGGTGGTTGGTTTGCAAGGGTCATTTAGGATTGCTTCTATAATGAAGACCCTATCTCCACTAACTACCAATTGTGATCATATAATTACTAGAACCCTTGAGGTTTTATCATTCAATGATTGTACTCATTTCTAACTTTTCTTTCTTCAACTTGGAGGGAGTCAAGTATTTTTGGATGTCAGTTTCTTCATGTGCACCAATGACCTTCCAAATATCATCTTGATTAGGTCCTCTAGTTGGCTATGACTCAGGGGTATTTCTTGTAGACTCAATCCCATATTGGGATTTAGTTATGTCATTGTCTCCAATAAAAGTTATTTGGGGGTTGTAATTGGATGACACGGAGGGCAAACAAACATAGTGGATGGATAAAATTTATTGGAAATAGGAGTGAATGTGATGTGGTGGTTGACACTGTAATTTTCATTTGAACCAATGTTTTAGCTAGTGATAAAACTAACCATGAAGGTGATGTAATATCAACATAAGAAATGAATGGCCTACTAGTGGTGACTTCTATGGTGGATAATGGGAATTATGTGATAGGCATATTATCAAAAGTGTGATTCACAATGGGATGTGGTGTACCTCTAGTAGAATCTATCATTGCACTTATTAATGAAGAAGAACATGTAGTAAAAGGGAGATTGAATAAGTGTTAATTGAAGAAATAGATAGTAAATAAGAACCAAAAATGAAAGAATGGGAAATAATATTAGAGAGAAAGGGAGGGGAAATCATGGAGGGGCCAATGATAACTTTCAACACAACCCTAAATATGATTTCCTTTACTTTAATGTGGTCCATGGAATATTTAATGGTCACTATTTCCTACACACTTTTACTTTTACTTGCTTCATCAAACAACCTCAATTGGTCATTGTTTATGCTCTTATTAAATTAAATAAATGTATATGCCTCTATAGATACCAACCCAAGAAGAGGATCTTCTTGAGAAATTTCCCTTTTTTGATTGGTGGTAGCTCCTTTCCCCATTCTTCGATAAATGATGGAAGTTTTGCCCTTTAGCTTGGGCCCACTCTTCACACACCTATTTCCTTGACTATGATATTACCAAATAATGACCCATGTGGGTCCCTTTTTTGTCTCTCATACCTTTTATTGACCATTTTTTGAACTACAACATTTAACATAGTCAAGGTTTTTGGTGTTGCTATGGTGGGATAATGTCTTTCTAGTGGGATTCCTTAAAGGGATGCCTCTATGATCCTTTGTCTCTTGGTATTTCTCTTATGTATTTCATTCTACATGGTCAATAATTATTCATTAAAGGGACTACTTTGCACTAGCCTTCTAGTTATTGTAATTTCATATCTCATATTTTATTAGGCTAAGATCTTCTTTTATGATTAGCCTATGTTTTCTAGTGCTTGTAATGTCTGATGGCTCATTTTGTAATCTAGTTCAAATTTATCCTTGACATTAGCCTCAGTGTAGAATGCAAAACATTTTAGCAAGTGTGCTTGTATTCCTGCTCTTCCCCATAATGGTTTGGACCACCTCTTCAAAAGTATTTATTTTATTTTTTATTCTATATCTCTTTTACTGAGCATAGAAGATATACAAACCATTGGCCTCAAGTTGTATTTTTAAGTACCCTTCAGCTTCTTGAGTCCCATGCTTCTCAGCTTCTCCTTGATAATCAGGGTGAACTCTCATAACTTTGGGGTAATATAAATTATTTTCTATTTAAGGGATAAAATATCACCTTTTTTATATCTAGAACTTTTGATCCACATAATCTAGTTTCCTTCCATATTTTAGATTGAATAAGTAATTTGGAATGTATGTGGGTAGCTAAAAATGCAAGGCCAAGAAACTAAATGGGTGGATGAAGGATCTATGATTTCAAAGGTAGAAGTCAACATTTGGCCATTATTTAGATTTTAGTAGGTTTTGGACCTCCTCTACGAGTATTGGGATCCTTACATTTAATTTCATCATAATGGTATGGTGTAATGCATCATGAAGCGGTAAGATATATTTTCCACTTCTTAACATGGCATGTTCATGTAGTCCACTACAAATAATCATTTTTTATCTGGCCCAATCTTAGTACAATTGTAGGAAATGGAACTAATCTTTCTTCTGGTACATGATTAGCTAGGCTAGGTATGACATATAGGTGAACCTTTTGTCATCCTTAAAGTATTTCACTTGCTTATTAATTTTGTCATCTATGTATCTCATGTAGTTGATTATTTGTGAGTTTCCTAGAAGGATCTTCATCACATGGAAGAGAGCAATTTTCTCCTCATAGATTCAATCATTCATCTTTGTAACAATCCACTTTATCAACCAAACCTAAGATAGATTTTTTTTTTTGTTCATCTCTATTATGTTAAATTACAAAAAAGTATGCTTGAATCAACACCATGCAGGGAAGGAAGTAACCGAGAGAATTATGACATGGTCAGTGTCAACTCTCATGATAGGAGTGACCAAATCCTATCCAACCTTACATCCCATCATTATATGTATGATTCCTTGGTTTAACTATTTCTACCTCTTATTTTCTTAGGAAGTTTAGTTACTTAATCTATTGGAATTTATTTCAATATTTACTTCCTAATTATGTTATTTGCAGTGGAATATCATGCATGTATTATTTAAACAATACATAAAGGTTACTTTATTTACATCAAGACTTTCACTTGATTTAAAGTATAAACCATACATCATAATAAAAGAGCCATTCATTGGAAAACATGAATGCATCAAATATTATAATCACTAAAGTAATCATAATCCATTTTCATCCATAGAACATTTCTTGTTAACAAAATATTACAACATTCTAGTAATCACTTTATAAGAATGTAAATACATCATTCCATTGGAAAGCAAATAGTATTTACTTCTTTCATCATATTCAATAACCATGATCTAGCTAATCATAATGGAAAGTAAATACATCATCCATGCATAACAATATTTGCAAACCATAAAATAGAAGTACACAACATATACCCTGGGAACCCTCACGGGGAATAAACCTAGCCTCCAAAATATGTTTCTCCTCTCATTTCATAAACTTAAATTGTCATAAATACAAATATAGAAAAGGCATCCCACAGATCCTTTTCTAAATAATTATGCAATAAAAGGAACCAACTTGTTCCATGTTTTAAATATGATGCAATTAAGGAAATGCCACATTTCCTTTCTCTAAGCCATCAAAAAATAAGAATCTCACAAATTATTATATCTACATGTTTATGAAAGATCATTGGTTACATATTAAGGAGAAATTTCATTAGTTTCCAAGAGGGAACCCATAATTCCCTCGAGAATGAATCCCACATTCATTCTCCAACCTAGATGTCATTATAACCCAATATAGTATGGAATTTGTCTAAATTTTTACCTCACATGGAGAGATCCCATACTCTCTCCATATCCATATGTCACACTTAGATAATTTCCACCATATCTTATTATAGTTCTCATAATCCATTAACTAGATCATTCATATGGTTATGTTAGATTCCCTACAAATTTTGCCTAAATAATATTACAAATTAACCTTGTAATCTATCACACAATATTACACCACAAAACAACCTTGTAATCTATCACACAAGATTACACCTCAAAACAACCGTGTAATCTATCACACAATATTACACTACAAATCAACCTTGTAATCTATCACACAATATTACACCTCAAAACAACCTTGTAATCTATCACACAATATTACACCTTAATCACAAAATGACCTTGAAATCCATCATTCAAGATTATACCTTTAAACTCAAATCAATATTATAATCTATCACACAAACTACACCTTCAAAATCAAATCAATATTGCAATCTATCACACAAGAATACACCTTTAAACTCAAATCAATCTTGTAATCTATCACACATATTACAAATCCACATTATAATCTATCACCCAAGATTACACCTTTAAACTCAAAACAACCTTGTAATCTATCACACAGATTACAAATCCACCTTGTAATCTATCACACAAGATTACATCACAAAACAACCTTGTAATTTATCACACAAGATTACACCTGAAAACGACCGTGTAATCTATCGCACAAGATTACACTGCAAATCAACCTTGTAATATATCACACAAGATTACACCTTTTTCACATAAATCAACCTTGTAATATTTTACATGATCCTTCCATAAGTTTGGTAAAAAGGTTTATAATAATATTGTCTACAAATATTTCTACTACAATTTGTAACTAAGGTTACCATCAAGTTTTCTACTCAAATATTGATCCCATATTATAAAAAAATTGCCACCAAGTTGATATTTTGATAGAATATAACTATTCCCCAAAATATATTTGATGTCACCAAATTTAGTCAAATTTCTTTACAAGATCCTTCAAACTATTTGTTATTTTGCTCAATATTTCCACATGATCAATCTAATATTTAGACAAGATTAACATTGCATTTACTTATAAATGGTTGTCAACTTTTTCCAAAGTTGAACTATGATGCATCCACATAAATCATCAAAATGTTTAACCCTTGGTTAATGGGGTTCCTCTAGTATCCTATTATTTCATGGATCACCCAAGTTCCCATTAGTGAATGGATACTATCGTTCCATAAACAACCATATTTGCTTAATTTATTGCCTTTATTAATAACACAAACCCCTTTTCATTTATAAGGAAGTACCAAATCCCCTTCCTTTCACAGATATATAAATCCTACCTTTTTTTAAGGGTTTGGTCTTTTTAATCATCAATTCAATGGTCGATCGAACGTTCACGATAAATTTTGATTCATTAGTTGATCAATGATCGCTTTTGGTTTATACATTGATCATCACAAAACTTCCTCACATGGCTTAGTAAAATTTAAACCCCACCTGCGATCATCTTTAATGTTTTTAATTTTTGATGGTGACTGCCCGTAGTTAAAAGGGGGTTATCATGGATCAAATTTTGACTGGCTAACCAACACAAAGATAGGTCGGAGATGAGCTAGAGTTGCACAATTGCTAAAGTTAAAAAAATATGCATAAAACCAAGAGATACGTGGCCAATTAAGATGAGATTAAGAACAGTTTAGCAAAGTCATCATTTCTGACTACTAGCTACCAATGAATTTTTTTGACCTCCCCATAAACCAAGCAGAAGAGCATATTTATCAATGTTTTCCCCCATTGTTTCTTTATGTTAATATGTATATGAAAAAGGGGTTTTATTACAATCATGAACCCTATGATACATGTGCTCCTTTGGAGAATATGACTAAGCAATCAAACCCCAAGACAGATTTTCTAGACACAAACAACAAGAAAGCTAATTAGTGATGCATGATAAGCATTAACCAGTTGGAATGCTTAGCTATGAGTCTACAAAGCTTATATCCCCTCTGGGAATCACTCTCCCTCATTCCAATTCATATTGGTATATCACTAATAGTATCGGCGAGTTGGATCAAAAGTAGTCAAAACCTTGTGGGTATGAGTTTGCAATAGCTTGGTTAGAGGAGAACTTTAAATTTTTAGAACCCCTTTTACTTAAAATAAGACCTTTGCTACGAAAGGCTTTGAGCGGGCATCAAATATTAATACAGATAGGGTATAGAGATGCATCGAGCTACGAGCACCAATTCCTCATTTTTTATTGCATGAAAGATAGAGGAGTTATTTTTGGGACACAGTGCTTCCAATGGCTGATTCATAAAGAGATATAAAACCCATTACAACCCTAGCTAAAATGTAACGTATAGGTGTTCGATAGAATATCACATCTAGACCAGGGTAGGTTCCTTAGGTTTGATCTGCAATAATTCATAGATACCAAGGTCTTGTTGGAATGTCCATGAAGCCACCATGAAGAGATGGGCATACCGCCATGAGTGGGTTAATTGACCCACCTGCATCTGCTACCTGGTCTAGAAATTAAATATTATAATGGGTTCTTACATTGGTGGTAGTAAAAAAAATACCACATGATCAATTATTCATCTAGAAAGCCCTCTTATGTAAAATCTATTAGAGTCTCTCTATCCTAAAATCCTCACCAAATCAACAAAAAAAATGGAGGGATTCGGTTTTTTGGGTTCTACATGTGGGCAATATCCCACATGCAATGAGTTGTGAGTACAATGGGTTATAATAGTGCTCAGGTGCCCAATATGCATTAGCTACCAAGTCATGGTCGAAGAGGCTATGTTTTTGGTGGCGGTGTAGTATACCCTAGCTCCTCCCAAATCAGAATTACCTTAACATAGCAATTAGAAGGAAGTACCAAAGCTTTTAAACTGGTGGTGCTCACAATTAGAATTCTTAGTTGAGATCCAACCCATTGACCCATCATTCAACATAAGAAAATTAATGCTAATGTCATCCAAGGACTTTGATATGATATTTAAGTTATATCAATTAAAAGTCACACAAAGGGCCTGAATTTGATATTATATCAAACAAATGAATAATAGAGTCATACGTAGGGCTTATAATATTTAGGATAGGGACTATCTAAAAGAGTAACATGGCCTTTACAAAGGCCGCAGACTAAATATAGCATAAAAAATCTAATATATTCCAAGATAGCTATGGGTACAACTTAAGCAAATCAATGCAAAGTTAGTTACAAGTAGAGATATCCAACCTAATCCCTCTCCCCCTCCAATGCCTTCCAAGTTATGGCCTCCATATCCTTTCTTCCAAATTTTTCCTCCATCCATGCTTTCTAAAATTATCCATCTTGGGTAATTGCCTTTTATTAGGAATTTAGTACTCTTAGGGCTTTTTGGTTTCTGATCTACCAAGGTATAGAGCATACTCCCTAAGCCCAAGAGTTCCTCCCCCCATTTCCATTTCTTGTCTCCCCATTTTATAGATTATTCTCATATCTTCTTCCCTCATGAGCAAGTGGGTGAGTTTAATATTAAAATACTAGAAGGAACCTTCTTGGAGTTCACCCAAATAGTGGGATTCCTTTTTATTGATTTTAAAATTGGGGACAAGACAAGAGAGGGTAAGGTGGAAGTACTTTACCCATTTTAGGCCTTCCCTTTCTCCCAAGTGCACTTGCAAAACCTACATTAATACTATTGGGAATAGGCCATATGAAATGGATAATAGTTCATCCACTAGACAAATATGTAGACTCACATTATTTAAATGTGACCTTGGAGAATGGTTCATCCACTAGTCAAATTAGTACATATTTTTATTTATTAAAATATGACTTTGTCCTTTTTGGGTCTTCTCAAAATTGGACAAATTTTTGGGGTGCACCTAATTGTAATAAGTTAGGTTATATTTTAATAAGTCACTTTTATGGAGGATAATTTTCCAAATTAATCCTTTTTGCAAAAGCCTTATTTTATTTTCCCAAAATCTTACTAAAATTCCAATTTCATTCAAACTCTCCAATTTAACCTGGTAGAGTGTAGATAGTTTTTAATTAGGGATTTCTATGGAATAATTTTACCATCCCCTAATTTTATTAATTAGACCCTTTTATTAATGCTTGGAAGCATTAATGGGGTTTGGTTAAGGTTTAAAATTCAAGTATTAATTGATCCCTTCTTGATCAATTGATATCTTTTAGGAAGTCCAATAGGCGGGATGTTACAATATTCTCTTCAATTATTATTGTACTCCTTTATAATACCATCTAGAAATAATCCTTGATGAGCTCCAAATCCAATGGTATGATGAATTCAAGAGCCTTTTTTGGATCTTTCAAATGTAGAACACAAAACTCCCTCTAGTAGTATTGGTCAAAATTATAGTATTAGTGTTTGTATGCTTTGGGGTTGCAAGCGACCCATGGTTTTGGGTCATCTATTGTATTTAACATCTTTCAAATATCCTCCTCTTGAATGTAGAAGGAATTAAATTCCCATTATAGTTTTCAAATACTTTTTTCTTCAAAATCATGCCTTATGGAACATGCTTCTACTAATTCTAGGTAGTTTTAAACTTGGGTACCAAATTTATTTCTAGGATAGTGGTCCACACATAACTTATGCTCCATGATTTAGTCCTAGGTCCCAAATTGAACCTCCTTGATACCTTTTTTCTAAACTTTATTGGAAAGTGTTTAAATTTTCCCTCCTCCACTTTCTTATAGGGTTAATCAAACATTTCTTCTAGCCTTCTAGGAGTAGGAGTAGGTTTCTTCCTCTTTGACCTATTTTTCCCTTTTCCCTTTGATGAAATCACTCTTGAGGCTAGGATTTCAATTTGTATGGTTTGTGTAGGAGTGAAAATGATGGAAGTGGAAATGGTATCTTTGTGGGAAAATAGGTTTGGTTTCTATTATGGAGGGACTAGTGGAGGTTTAAGTGATACCCATTATGGATTGAATGGGGATTTTCATCACTTTTGAAGAAGGGAAATTTTTACAAAGTTCAATCCCAAAGAATGATTTTTAGTGAGAGAAGTGATTTACTAGATATATTGAGAAAATCAATAGGTAAAGTGAGCAAATCAATTCATGTAGAAAATTTTAAAAAATTTATAGCAAGGAAGGTTGCTTGAATTTGTGATGAGTGAATCTCTTAGTTATAGAAACTTGGGAAAATTTTAAGGTGATAGGGTTGGCTAGCTTTGCAAGGAGATTTATTTGCTAGGATTAGTTCCTTGGGAAAAAATTATTTTGTTGGGGTCAAGAAAAATGGGTCATCAAGTCTTGGAGAGGATATTTGATCTTACAAATAGCTTGATTAAAATAACCTCCTCTTCCTCCAACTTCTATGATGAATGTATGACATTTAAACTGACTTGCTTAAAAAAGGAGAACACATTGGTTTTTGGCTTGACAAATTAAAATAGAGGAAGAAGGTATTACCCCTCAAGGCCAACATAGGAAGCAACCAAGGGGGTCTTCAAAGGCCTCATTAGTTTTCCCTTACAATTTTTACTAACATCATGAAAATGAGTAAATACCATATACTTGTTTTTGGTGTTAAGGACTTAAGACACAGTAGGAGATGAATATTTTTGAAGATGCATCATAAGGATTTTAAAATTTCTTCTTCCACCAACCTCATAGCCACCATTAATACATTGAGTAGCTATTTTACATTTAAAACATGTTGGTTTGATTTTTATCTTATTTTTCCACGACATTCTCCAAAGAGTAATTCCTTGATGAGTCAAGTGATTTTCTCCAATGTTGGAGAAATTCACTTCCTGGATGGAGTGATTTGGTCCCAAATATTGACTTTGTAATTTTTCTAAGTAGGAATGCTTGCAAAGAAAGTAAAGGAAAGTAGAATCAGTCATAATAGGTAGGGAAAATATTGTGTACATATTTTACTTTTTCTTTTACTTTGGATGTCCTTTCATATGGCCCTTAGATGTTGTTCATTAACTAAAGTTGGCAATATCATAAGCATATAAGCATTTTATATTATAGATCAAATAATTTGATATGGCTCACTCTAAAGAGAATAAAAAAAATTGTGTCTTCCTAGCCTAGCCCTATCTTCATCCCACATGAACATCAATTTGCCTTCTTTATAATCCATTTTGGTGGCTCTTTTACCAAACCATCTCTTTATTGTCATATTATGTAGTACCATCCTTTTAAATGCATTCTTTCTTTCTTATTCTAGATATAATAGGGCATTTAGTCATTATCACATTGTATCAATATCAATGTCTTCGAGCTCTAATTGTTAGAACATTTAGAAAGATGTCAGTTCTAGGTTTATCAATAGCACTGCTTTCTTCCCAAGAATTAGCTTATAGGGATAATATCCTATGGAAGATTTGGTGTTATCCTATCTATCCAAAATGCCTTAATTTAGTATACCAATCTCTTTGTGATTTAGATATTATGTTTTTTAGAATCCTCACAATTTTCTTATTGGTATATTTTGCTAGACCATTGCCTTATGGGTAGTAATTGAAAGTTATTTTTAGCACAATTTCATATTCTAGTGCAATTTCATCACATTTAATCCTATGAAGGTTGTGGAGTTATCAATGATTATCATGGATGGAACCCAAAATATGGAGTTGATATCTTCCAAAATTTGGGTAACTATCTCTTTATTTATAGATTTTATTAGCAAAGATTCAATCCCCTTCATAAAATAATCAATCATAGTAAGAATCCATAAATGCACTATACTCAATAAAGGCTTAATATTATTGATGAAATCTACGCCCAATTTTTGGAAGGGTTTTGTGATGATGATGGGCTTCTAAATAATTGGTACCTTTCTTCTCCTCCTCGTGAATGATCAATAAGCTTTGTATTCTTTGACCTATTGGAAGCAATAATAAAATATGGTAGGCCAATATTATCAAACCCTTAAGATCTTATGTGTTATGGTTTGGGAAAAATAATATCCCCTTTCATAATGATATTCATTGGTCAAAGCTTCTATCCATTATTTGTTGATGTATCACAATAGTACTTCATCATATTCCTTCTAGAAATACATTATCCAACCATACTAGTGTATTACTTATGTCTAAATCTAGTCATTTATTTAAGTGTTAATCCCTCCAAAACTTGTATGATATCAAATATACCTAATATATCCCATCCAACCTAGTTTATCATCTAGTGTTATCTCCTCTACCAATGCTACCTAAAATTTAGGGTTTTATGTAGCAAGGTTTTCACATAACACCCTTTCCTAAAAAATTTAATGGGTTTTATCTCTATTCCAAACTCTTGGATTTTGTTTATCCATCCAACTCTCTTTTACCCTCGTTCACTATGCAACATAGATAATTTGACATCATAATAGACCCTAACAATTGTGGTCTTGCTTTGGGATAAATAATATCTAAATTTTATTAGGGATTTTATCTTTTTAAATACTTGTTTCTCAAAGAGTGTGTACCTTTTTTGTAAATGTGGAGCACTTGAATCATATATAAAATTGGATGGTGTGCATGTTTATCACATTTTTTAGTCAATTTTGTAGTGATTGTGATTCTTTCATTTGTTAATGAAAATTATTTGGAGAAATTTAGGTTATTGAAATGTAAGGATTTAGTGATTACATCCTTTATATCTTAAAAATCGCTTTTTTCCTACTCAATCCATACTAGGGTTGAATTCTTTTTAACATTTTTGTGACTGGCCTAGCCAATTGTGTGAAATTGGTTATGACCTTAGCTATAAACTAGATTTGACCTAGTAAGGACTTTATTCCTTTAATATATATAGCTAAAGGAAGATCTCAGATTGATAGTATCTTATCATAATTTTTTGTTATCCATATTTAAACACTACATGCCCTCAATTTTTCCCTTCCTAGATCATAAAATTGGTAGAGTAGTTTTTAATGTCTGCTAGCCCATAGGCCATATGATACAATCCTCAAGGAGGATGTTTTTTAACCACTAAATAGTTATTCAACTATACTCTAGTTAGTAAAGTATAGTGTACAACCCTTCATCCTATAGTATTTGAACCTTGGACCTCTATTCAAAGTTCCAAAATATCTACAGCTAGGTGAAATACCATTGTTAAGACCCCATTCTAATATTATTAATAATTGTCTAGTCATGTGGTACTTTGGGCGCCTAGGCTTACGGGCCCATATGATGTAACCATTATGTATTATAAAAAGACGTTATTTAAAGATGTAACGGTTATTCTTTAGGAGTTACTAGCTCGGGCCCCCACTTGCACGTGGATGGAAACCCTTGAGCGTTAGGGTTAGGGTAGCCAAAGTCTTTAAAAGAACCAAGGGGGCAAGAGAAGAGGCATCTCATATTTTGTTGTATCGAAGCTCTGCTTCTAAGGAGGTTGCCCCTTGAAGAGGCTTGCGATTCTGTAATGTGTTCTTGTTTTCTGCAATATAATCTGTTGCATTTCTATTTCGTATTGCAATATTGTTAATTTCAAGCTTATTTTCTGTTATTATTGCAATATCGTGTGGATGTGCTTTTATTTTACTGCAAGGTTCCTAACAAGTGGTATCAGAGCGCTTTCTAGGGCCACGTCCTGCTATAGTGCAAATAGTTCATGTCCTGCCATTCCGACCTATTAGGTATAATTTTTCTTTGTTTTTATTTTCCTGCTTATTACCCTACAAAGAAAAATCGAGCCATTTTTTTGTTTTAGTTTAATAGGTTAGAAACCCTATGTTGAGGGTTTTAAAATATCATGGAGGAGTTGTCATTATTGGCTAAGCTAGATTGCCCATAAAGCGTCTAGTGAAGTGAGGGGTGATCAAACTCCAATACCTAAGCCTCAGACAACACCCATATACGGACTTGAGCTCCCACGTACCTTTGGGTATATAGGGAGACCCCCTAGGTTTAGGAGAGACCTTTAGCCATAGGAAGCTTTTTGACCATGTATCTATCCATAGTGCATCGAGCACAACACTCGAGAAGATTACCCTCTCATACTATCAAAGAGGTGGATAGTGCGCTCAAGGGTATGTGTGGAATCCTCCTTGAGTAGTGGCCTAAAATATTGGTTCAAGCATTATCATTCATCATTGTAGTATAATAGAGGGCTATGGACAATGCACACACCTTGGCCTAGAGTTACCCTATTTTAGTCATATGTCAAATCTATAAATAAAAAAAACCTAACCATAGATTTGAGCATACTAAGGAGACTACACCTATCATAGAATTGACTATACTATAACTCTGACGAAGATAATTATTGGGGTCAATAATAGTTAGGAACAGTGTCAAACAGGGTAGTTGTTAGTAATAATAAAATACCAAGGTAGTTATCAATAATAGTTAAGAATAGTGTTAGACAAGGCAATTGTTAGTAACAATCAAAATAAAGTCTACCAAGATAATTGTCAGTAATTAGTAACAGTGTCAAATAGGGTAGTTGTTAATGACAGACAAGACAAAGTCTAACAAGGTAGTTGTTCATAATAGACCAAATAATAATAGATAAGGCAGTTGTCAAGGAATAGAGAAGAAAGCCATTTTTCTAGGTGAAGAAAAGCTTTAGGAGAAAAATAGATGACACTTGACTATAAAAAACATCATTTTGAGACCTAGTCCATTGTGATCATCTTTTGATATATAGCACCCAAACACTTTTTTAGACCATTACTAAAAATAGTAACTACTAAAACAACACTTCTATTTTTAGTAAGGTAGTTTAGGTGGTCCAAATCACAAGTCCATGGCTAGAGGAACTAGAGGAGCCATGAGGGAGATGGAGCAAAACCAATTGAGTGAACAGATAGGGCTATTGAGTCAACAACTTACTAACCTACAGAACCAATTTGGACATGAAATTAAACATTTGAAAGATTCTATGCATCTTTTGAACTCTAAACAGATCAAAGTAAAAATAGGAATTGAGGAGAAATTCCATGAGGTTGAAGGGCATTTAAAAGGAGCCACTCATGTACACCAACAAATTAACAATGTTGGAATTGAAGGAAAGGCTAGTAGTTTAGGAAATATAGAAGAGGATGCACACAATGCTCTTTTTAATAATAATACCCCATATAAAATGCCCAAGTTAGACTTCCCCAAGTTTAATGGAAAGGACCCTGATGGTTGGTTGTGCCGAGTGGACCAATTTTTCAAGCTCCACAATGTACCCCGATACTTATGGATCACAATGGCATCCTTTAATTTTGAGTCTGAAGCCCTTCAATGGTATCAGTGGGTGCAACATATGATTCCTGACCTTTCTTGGGAAGAATTTGAAACACAACTACTCACTCATTTTGGCCCTAGTGAGTATGAGGACTTTACAAGAGCTTTAACAAAATTGAAGCAGACCTCTACTATTCATGACTATCAAACTCAGTTTGAGAAGTTGGCTAATAGGACAAGGGGTTTGAGTGAAGGATTTTTTCAGAGTTGTTTTATCAGTGGGTTGAAGGATGATATCAAGGCCAAGGTAAAAATGTTTAAACCACAATCCATGATGCAAGCAATAGGGTTGGCCAGGCTAGCAGAGGAAAAATTTACTACTCAGAGGCATTCATCTAAATTTCCATAGGCCAAACCCTCATTTCCATCCAAGATCACATCAAATCCAGGAAATAAATCTCCAACAATTAAGTGATTGACTAGGGAGGAAATGGATGCCCATAGAGCACAAGGGTTATGTTATAATTGTGATGAGAAATATTCTTCAAGGCATAAATGTGTACAACAAAAATTGTATTTGCTAGATGTGGATGATTCTATAGTAAATGAAGTACATGAAGAAGTAGAACAACAGGAAGAAGAGCACCAAGATGAGGGTGAAGCACAAGAAGAACCACAACCAGAGATTTCAGTTCATGCACTTGCAAGAATCTTGACCCCTCAAACTATGAAGGTAGTAGGATATTTCAAGGGGCAAAGAATTATAATTCTTATTGATTTAGGCAGTACACATAATTTTATTGATCCCCAAGTAGCTAAGCAAGCAAACTGCTACATACATTCTTGCAATTCTTTTGAAGTCATGGTGGCAAATGGAGGAACATTACCTTGTAAAGGGAAATGTCAAAATGTTAAGTTGAAGGTAGGGGATTATGAACTTAAAATTGATATGTTCACCCTTCCATTAGGAGGATGTGATGTTGTTTTGGGGGCACAATGGCTTCGTACCTTGGGAACAGTAGCCTAGAACTTTGTCGAACTTTGGATGCAATTCACTCAGAATGGGAGGCCATACACTCTCCATGGCTCACTCATGGGATCCACTCAGGTCATCAATTCAAGTCGAATGGAGAAATTATTAAAAAATCCTCACATGGGGTAGTAGCCCAGTTGTTTGCAATCCAACCACAGAATACTGAAGTAGATGAACAACCAGGGGATTTGCAACTCCTTTTGAATAAACATGATTCTGTCTTTGTGGAACCCAAGGGATTACCTCCACACCATTCCCATGATCATGCAATACAACTAGTACCAAGGAGCTTTCCACCTAACATCCGACCCTACAGATACCCATATGCGCAAAAATCAGAAATTGAGAAGTTGGTCCAAGAGTTATTAAAAACAGGGGTAATTCAACCCAGTATCAGTCCTTATTCTTCATTGGTACTATTGGTCAGGAAAAATGATGGGTCATGGCGGCTATGTGTAGACTTTTGTGAACTCAATAAACTCACCATTAAGGATAAATTTCCTATTCCTATGATTGATGAGTTGTTGGATGAGTTACATGGCGCCAAATTTTTTCCAAGTTGGATCTCTACTCTAGATACCATCAGATAAGGATCAAGGAAGAAGACATTCCAAAAACAACATTCAAGACTCATGAGGGTCATTATGAATTTTTGGTCATGCCTTTTGGCCTAACTAATGCACCTTCAACCTTCTAGAGCCTCATGAACAATGTCTTCTACCCATTCCTTTGCAAGTTTATTTTGGTCTTCTTCGATGACATTCTCATCTATAGTCGCACTTGGGCAGAGCACCTACAACATCTAGACCAGACTTTGCAACTATTGCAGGACCATCAATTATTTGCCAAATGATCCAAATGTTCCTTTGGAATGCAGGAGGTCGAATACTTGGGGCATATTGTTTCACAGGAGGGAGTTAAGGTTGACCCGAAGAAAATTGAAGCCATACAAAATTGGCCTAAGCCACAAACTCTCAAGGCGCTTCAAGGATTTTTGGGTCTCACTAGCTACTACCAACAATTTGTCCAAGGTTATGGAAAAATAGTAGCCCCACTAACTGCCATGTTAAAGAACTCATTTATGTGGACACCTCCAACAGAAAAAGCTTTTGCAGATCTCAAGGAAGCCATGATTTTGACATCGATGTTAGCCACTCCTGATTTTTCCAAACCATTTATAATTGAAAGTGATGCTTTAGGCCATGGCATTGGTGTAGTATTAATGCAAGAAGGGTGACCCCTAGCTTTCACTAGTAAGGCATTATCGAGAAAAAATTTGGGAAAATCTACTTATGAAAAAGAAATGATGGTCATCCTCCATGTTGTCAATCATTGGCGACCTTATCTCATTGGGAGGCATTTCTCTATTAAAATAGATCATCAAAGTTTGAAATATTTTTTGGAACAGAGGGTATCTACTCCAGCACAATAGAAATGGGTTTCAAAATTGTTGGGGTATGATTATGATATTATTTACAAGAAAGGGAAGGAGAACATTGTGGCAGATGCCCTCTCACATCAGTTTGAGGATCAGAACACACTGTGTGCCATCTCTTCCCCACTTCCCCAATGGGTCTCCCAACTTCAAGAAGTAACCAAGGACCCATCCTTGCAAACTTTGAGGGAGCAGCTCCAAAGGGACCCCAATTCACACACTAGGTATTCATGGGATGGACAACTGTTAAGATACCAAGCTCGCATTGTGGTTCCTAAAAATTCATCAATCCATGAGGACATCATGAAGGAGATGCATGCTTCACCCACAATAGGCCATTCAAGTTTTTTGAAGACATATGAGCGAGCTAAATGGTCATTCTATTGGGAAGGAATGAAAAAAGACATCCAAACTTTTGTGGCAGAGTGTGAGATCTGCCAATGGATGAAAGGAGAAATGGTTCATACTCTAAGCACTCTACAACCTTTACCAATCCCAAAAAATGTATGGACTGATATTTCCATGGATTTTATTGAAGGACTTCCTAAATCTAGGGGAAAATAGTCATTCTTGTGGTGGTGGACCGTCTCTCAAAGTATGCTCATTTTTGTTCCCTCGCCCATCCTTACCATGCCTCCACCATTGCTCAAATATTCATGGACTCCATTTTTAAACTCCATGGTATGCCAAAATCCATTGTGTTTGACCAAGACCCCACTTTCACCAGTCATTTTTGGCAAGAACTGTTTAAACTGTAGGGAACGCAACTGAGAATGAGCTCAGCCTACCATCCGTAGACCGATGGGCAAACCAAAATTGTCAATAAATGCTTGGAAACCTACCTTCGTTGTTTTACTTCCGAGCACCCAACACAGTGGGCTAAGTGGCTTCCATTGGCTGAATGGTGGTACAACACTTCATTCCACACAACCTCCAGAATGACTCCTTTTGAGGCAGTTTATGGGTACCCACCTCCATCACCCTCTTCATATGTTCCAGGAAAATCCAAAGTTCAGGTGGTGGATGCAACACTTCAAGAACGTACCCAACTCTTACAGCAGTTGAAGGAGAATTTGGTTATGGCTCAGAACCGGATGCGACAACAAACTGATCAACATCGTTCAGAGCATAGCTTCAATATAGGCGATATGGTCTTCCTTCGACTCCAACCATACAAGCAATCATCAATGCAACTTCATGCTCATCAAAAGCTTGCAGCAAGGTTTTATGGACCCTACCAGGTATTGCAGTAGATTGGACAAGTGGCCTATAAGCTCGCATTACCACCTTCTTCCAAAATCCATCCAGTCTTCCATGTCTCTTGTCTCAAGAAGGTACTCGACAACCGTATTCAGGTCCAATCGACACTTCTAGAGTTGGATGATGAAGGTTCGGTCATCTTGGAACCTGACAACATTCTGGACCATAGAACCCGCACTCTCTATAACCACACCATCACTAAAGTCTTGGTCCAATGGTGGGGTTTATAGCAGGAAGATGCCACATGGGAGTCTCTTCAGTAGCTTCAACAACAATTTCCTCATCTCCAGCTTTGAGGAAAAAAATTTTTTTGAAGGGGATGGGCATGTTAAGACCCCATTCTAATATTATTAATAATTGTCTAGTCATGTGGTACTTCAAGTGCCTAGGCTTATGGGCCCATATGATGTAACCATTATGTATTATAAAAAGATGTTATTTAAAGATGTAATGGTTATTATTTAGGAGTTACTAGCTCGGGCCCCCACTTGCACGTGGATGGAAACCCTTGAGCGTTAGGGTTAGGGTAGCCAAAGTCTTTAAAAGAACCAAGGGGGCAAGAGAAGAGGCATCTCATATTTTGTTGTATCGAAGCTCTACTTCTAAGGAGGTTGCCCCCTCGAAGAGGCTTGCGATTCTGTAATGTGTTCTTGTTTTCTGCAATATAATCTGCTGCATTTCTATTTCGTATTGCAATATTGTTAATTTCAAGCTTATTTTCTGTTATTATTGCAATATCGTGTGGATGTGCTTTTATTTTACTGCAAGGTTCCTAACCACCATACTCCCTACACCAATGAGTGATAGTCTCTAAGTGTTCAATATGTTTCCCTCTTTATTTTAATAAAATAATTAAATCATCAAGGTATATGAGTATGTTTTTACCTATCATACCTATGAAGGTAATTAACATAGCTCGATAGAATGTGGCCATGATGTTTGACAATCCAAAAGGTATTTATTGATATGTAAATGTCCCTAATTTGGTGGTAGAGGTTATTTTGTGTTGATCATCATCCTTGACATAGATTTGATTGTACCCTAAAATGTCATACAAAATTGACAATATTTGAGATCTAGCCACTTTATACAAAATCTAATTTATAGGAGGAAGAGGGTAATAGTCTCTTAATTATGCCTTATTAAAATTTCTAATATTAACACATAATCTAATATCACTCTTTTTTTTAATTGATACTAGGTTGGCTACCCAAGTAGAATGCTTGATTGGAAACATAATCTAAGCCTATAGAAGCTAAAAGAGTTCCTTTCTCATAACTACCTTAGTTTTGTATTTACAAACCTCTATTTTGTTTGAAGGGCTTTACATCAAGCTCCAATTGTATAGTATATTCTATGATGTTTCTATCATACATCTTCAAATATTCATAATACCCAACAATGATGTCTCTATACATTTTGTAGAGCTACTTGAAAATGCAAATCGCTCCTTTGATGCATTATTTTCCTAATAGTAGATTCTTCCCTTCAACAATTTTGTTAGGACGGTAGAAATATGCTTTTACTTTGATGTTGGATTTCTTGGCACTATCATCTAGATTGAACAAAATTTCCATGATGATCGTCCTATTTGGAAATTGATTGATTTTCAATTGGATTACTCCATATTCTATTTCATTCACATATTCATTTTTAATTTCAACATTTTGAGCTTCTTTGATATGGAATTCAATAATTATTTTGTTATTATTGAAAACCTACCAATAATAAAAAATTATTGGCAACTACTAGCCTAAAATCCACTTCTAATTCATTTGGTTTATCCCATATTTTTGAAGTAGAAGCAAACCTTTATTCCATGGATGTCAATTCATTTCTATTTACATTCAGTTCTTAGGAAACTCCCTTTATTTTTTAGGTATTGAAGCTTTATAGTGAATTCCAAACCCTATGTTTATACAATTTTAGATGTTTATTTTTGGTGGCACACAGAATTAACTTGACTACTACTACTTTAAAGTTGTCAACTATTTGATATTTTTGACCCCTATATTTTTAGCCTTCCTCAAGCTAGTGCATATATTCATATTTAGCTACATTATTGGTGTATTTAAATATTAGCCTACAAGAAAAATTCATTTGAGTATAGTGTGGGACTATGAAATAAATACCAACACTAGCTCTATCTCTAATCCTAGCATCATCAAGATCCATGATCCATATTCTATCAAGTCCCTATGCTTGTTGACTAGCCAAAGTTAGGATGTTAGTAGTTTCTTCAAATATCAAGTAATTACCAAGCTTTGTTTCTTCAAATATTGCTTTTGAGTCTTCATAATCCTAAAGCATGCAAATTATCATATCAATTTTGAACATTTGGTCACCCTCAATGATTTCATCATCTATGAACTCAAGCAACTCAATCTAGTTTATTGTACCATCTTCATCATCTTATGCAACAACTAATTACATGGTGGTTCATTTTAAATTTGAATAATATTCCTATCCCAAGGCACCTTCATGTAGGTATAGTCCATTGCCAAGTATTCATCCATGGAAATCCATGCATACATTCTCTCGAGAGTAGCATTCCAAAATAATTAGGAAGATCTATAACTATAACTTCCTTAAAATACACCAATTCAAGATATTTTTCCATCATGATCAAATCTTTTTAAATTCCCACAACATTTACCCTAGTGAAATCCATCTAAATTGGGTTCCTAGCAATTTTAGTGTATGGTAAACCCATTTCTTTGTAGATATCCTTACATATTATGGTTTTAGTAGCCCTTACGTCTACTAAGCAATTCCTTAGTAATTCCTTAGCAGATAATTCTTGATATTTAGATTTACATAAAATTATGATGACTTTTTTGAGGCTTTGAAGCATTTAAAATATCTATCGCATTGACCTAGATATCTAAATGATCTATTTTCATTAGGTTTTGTTGCTTTTCTAGATTGGGCTAAGTTGGTTTAGGTTGTCCATTCTTGGCATAATTCCTTTCATGCTCCTTGATGGCCTCTTGGAGTAGATACCTTAGTCCAGGTAGGGCTAGAGCCTCTAGTATGTTCACTATTGTTAGCTTTTGATGTTATATATTTAATGAAATAACTACCACAAGGTATAAAATGAGTATGCAATATTAAATATATGTAAAATGCAATATAATATACATGTAAATAGCATGAGAAACTTCTAAAATAACTCATAAATCATCCATTAATGAAATCTCATAAAAATAATACATTGCTTTGAAATGGAGGTCTCAAACACTCCATATTGCATACATGATCTACATTTTATCTACTACTACTCTACCTTGTGCTCTCTGAAATTCTCTCTCTCAAAATTGTTTCTCACTCATTCTATAAAGGCCTATATATAATGAGATATGTCTCTTGGTCTTTCACCTACCTATGACTCTTCATATTCTTATTCTATGACTCATGTACACATGGACAACATGCACATTTACATCATTGTACATTCTAATAATACTTGTGCATTTATTACATTGCATAAAGTAAATACTCAAATCCTAATCTAAGATAAACTCCTAATCTAAACATGTACCCATGGTGGTACATTTTCATGTACCAAATAATGTAATATATTCCAACACCCCCTATATTACATTATTTTGGTATTGAAGACTTTAGTCTTCATTATGGTCTTCACCCTGATCTGGAACTTAAGCTCTTCTTTTATGCTTTCTTTGTTTTGCTCTATATCTGTATTTTGATCAAGCAAATAATTAGTATTTTCATAAAACACTATTTTTTGTGAAAGAGCTTTAACTTTATGTTCATCTGTAGGTTCTTCCAGTTCCTGAATTTCCTTAATCTCTTGAACTAAGTGATCTTTTTATTTATTTTCTCTATATTATAGTTGAGGATGATTGTATTGATTTTGAGAAGTATATGGATGCTGAAATTGTTGCTGATATGGATTATATTGATCCTAATATTGTCTTGGTTGGAATGGCCTACTTGATTGGCTTCCAAATTTTTTTTGATTTCCTTGATACTGATTTCTTCAATTGAATCTACAATAATTGGTACTATGTCCTTTCTTTCTATATACTTGACAATATACATTATTCCATCTTGATCTACCCCTTGAGAATGAAGCAAAATTTCCTTGTGGATTATATTTTGATACTTAAGCATTGTTAATAATTTCAACTTTTACTAAATTTTCTACCTCATTCTTGTAGTATATTGACTAACTCATCAAATGACGTATCTTTACTTAGAATTTTTAAAGATGTGACTAGATGCTTTTAGATTTTTGGAAGTGCTCGTAGCATTATTTGAACAAGAAACTTGTCTTCAATATTTTCTCCTAAAGTTAATAATTTTCCTTTTATATATCATACTTTCCTTAGAAACAATTTTAAACTTTCACCACTATTAACTTTTAGAGAATGCAATTGAGTTTGAAGGTTCAAGTTAGTGGCTTTATTCTTTCCTTCAAATATCTTGGCCAAGGTTTTCCAAGCTTCAGTAGAATTTGTTTTTGAACTGATGTAGGGTTGTATTTCATCCATAATTACAAATGTTATTATCATGAGTGCTTTTACTTCATCTTCTTCAAAATTTTGAATCTCTCTAGCATCTGTAGTAGGCTTAGTTTTTTCTCCTTTAACAATATCCCAAATATTTTCAACTATCAATATTGTCCTCACTTTTTTTTTCCATGAAGAGTAATTAGGTCTTTTAAGAAGTTGGGATTCTATAAGAATGAATTTATTTGTTGTCATGATGATACTTGTAGACTACCTTTTATCTCCCTCGTTTTGAGTATAAAATCAAGTTTGGTAAGGTATTTCCAATTCTCAAGTTTTGTAGAATATTTGGTATCTCTATGGCTTTGATGTGATACTTAGCTTTTGAATAAATACATGATTATACTGAGAGGGGGGTGAATAGTATAAGATAAAACTTTTGCTTCCAAATAATAACTGCAATAATGAATCAATCCACAAATCACTACATACACAAGAGACAAATATTTTACATGGAAACAACCTCTCAGGAGAAAACCACGATAAAATATTGCTTATATTATTCTTCAATAAATTTTATGGGCACTAACCCGCAAGAGACATCAATCCCCCATACAAGTTCATGGGAACCAACCCACAGGATACACCAATCCCCTATACAAGTTCGTGGGCACCAACCCACAGGAGACACCAATCCCCTTGTCCAAGTTTGTGGGCACCAACCCATAGGAGACACCAATATCCTTGTGCAAGTTCATGGGCACCAACCCATAGGAGACACCAATCCCCTTAAGGCACAAACCTCACTCAATTCTGCTTCAAGATCTGATCATAAACACTACTCAAGTATGATCCCAAACTCTGCTCAAATATGCTCCCAAATCTGATCTGAAGTCTACTCAGGTCTGCTCAAAATTTACGTGATGAATTTTTTAACACTGATCCCTTTCTCTATAAATTCTTCCCTTTTCTTGAGTTTTCTTTCTTAAAATCACTAATGCACTTGAATATTTTAATATACTAACACTCATTCTTCTCTTTTCTTGATTTTTTTTTCCTCAACCTACTAATGCACTTGCAATATAATAATGAATGTTACACACCTTATAAATGCTGATTTTGATTTGCAAGTTGAATGGAGTGGATGCTATTTGTAAGGGTTGTCTTGTGCACCTTTCCTTCTTCTTGTAGATGGTTGAATCATCCTTATTTTTCAATTGGATACTTGGGTGAAGATGTGCATTAATCCTCTCACTCTATTCTTGCACTATATGACCCCTTGACTTGTTTCAAATCAATCCTTCCAATTGTGTGTGGCTACATTATTTTTTTGGTTCCTACGTGCACTCCAAAATAGTAAACTCTTCTCTCCTTTCAATGCAATTTTGGCTCTCTTGATCTGCATAAATTTTATGATTTGTGTTTGTTGATGAGCGGTTTATTTGGAGTTATCTTCACACCTGTGATGCCTTGCATTCTTCACTATTTTTATCTCTAGATTCTTTTACTTGCTTCTCAACAACGATCATGAATCTGATAAATGAATCTCATGGCTAGCTTTAAGACTAACAGCAGTTGTTTCTTTCCAATCAACAATGCTTGCTATGTATATGTACCTATAAATAATAGATCCTCTTATGATATTGTTTGTATACTATGAAATTCTTTAACCTAAGTGTTACAATGGTAATGGAAAATATTTTTTAGATACAAATAAAGACTATCCACTTACAAACCTACCTTATTTCCTATTTGGATCACGCATCAAACTTCAATTGTTCACTACTGCATGATATGTCTTTTCAACTTTTTCTCCCATGCACAAGATATATATGACTTCAAGTGATTTCGGATGGGGATGTCATTCAAAATTATTTTGTATTGGCTCCGACAAAAACCTTAAAACTTACAGTGTTGACTTCTTCTACACGAGCTCTGGAAAAAGCCCTAAAACTTATAGCGTTGCCTCCTTCCACATGAGCTCTAACAGTTTACGTTCAACTTTTGTGGTTTCACATTTTTTTAAGCATGTGATGGATTTGCTTTGCATCCAAATGTATTTTTGACTTATTTAATGACTCACTACAAGATATTATTATCCCTCCTTTGTTCAACTATTGGTCTTTGATGAAATACCTCAGGTCATCCACCTTTTCTTCTCTCAATATCTCAGGCCATCCACCTTTGTTCAAATCATTTACATCTTCAATTTGTATACATCTTGTGTGGATATAAAAAAACTCCTCTCTGCTGCTATGAAATTTCTCCTCTTCCACTTTTATCTTGGTCTCATCGCCTCCATATTTATGTATCCAATGCTACTCCTTTAACGAAGATACTCAAAACATCACCGCTTATCTATGTCTTCCACAATGGTGCTACTTCCTTAACGAAGATGTTCGAATCATCACTATTATCCTATGTCTTCCACACCAGTTCTACTCCCTCAACAAAGACATTTGGATCATCACTGCTGCCCTATGTTTTCCCTAATGGTGCTACTCCCTCAATGAATATGTTCGAATAATCACTCACTTTTTTTTTTAAATGAACATTAGGCTTGCATTTATATGCATAATTTTACTTCCTTACTTTTGGCACTTAATTAGTCAACCCATACTTTCAAACTTCCACTCCATATAAATATTTAAATATTTTATTTAAATATTCAAACTTTTAAATCATCCTTGAAGATATATTTGCCTTGAATAATTTTCCCAATCATGCACCATTTGCTATCAAGCAAATCAACCTTTGACATCAATGACAACTCAATAATTCTAACAATCTCCCCCTTTGTCATTGATGGCAACCCTGCAAAGAAACTATCCTTTACTGCAACAGGATCACAAGCTGCTCCCCTGACAAGCTGCTCCCCCTTACTAAAATTCTCCCCCTTTGACATCAATGGCAAAGGCTCCTCGGGGCTAAATGATAAGACACTTGACAATGCCCCCTTACTACCTGCTCTTATTGAGATATTCAATGATGAGATGGGAGTGAAACTACTCCCAACTTACCTTTGAGATACTCAAAGGTCTCCTTTGGAAGTGGCTTGGTAAAGATGTCAGCAATTTGTTCCTTTGTAGCAATGTATTCCAACTTGACTTGTTGATCAGTCACTTGCTCTCTCAAAAAGTGATACTTGATCGAAATGTGCTTGGTCCTTGAATGCATCACCGGATTCTTTGAAATATTGATGGCACTTGTATTATCACAAAGTATGGAGATAGGATGATCATGCTCTACTTTGAAATTACTTAAGGTTTGTTTCATCCATAAAACCTGTGTGCAACAAGCAGCTACTGCAATGTACTCTACCTCTGTAGTAGATAAGGACACTGATGCTTGTTTCTTACTTAGCCAAGAGACCAAACAGTCTCCAAGAAAAAATGCTCCTCCACTTGTGCTTTTCCTATCATCCACACTGCCTGCCCAATCCGCATCTGTATATGCAGTGAGAGTGAAATTATCACATCTGGGATACCACAGTCCAAAATCCATAGTTCCTTTCAAATACTTGAAGATTATTTTTACTACCTGTACATGTGTTTCCTTTGGTGCAACTTGAAATCTTACCACCAATCCGACTGCCTGCATTATATCTAGCCTTGTAGCTGTGACATATAGTAAACTTCCAATCATGGATCTATACAAAGTTTGATTAGCCTCAGGAGACTCATCATATTTACTTAACTTACATCCTGTAATCATGGGGGTACTCACAGGATTGCAATCCTCCATCCTAAATTTTTTCAACATTTCTTTTACATACTTGGTTTGAGAGAGAAATATACCTTTATCTGACTATGAAATTTGCAAACCAAGAAAGAAGGATAGCTCACCAAGCATTGACATCTCAAATTCACTTTGCATACATTTTGCAAATTTCTGACACATCTTGTTATTACTACCTCCAAAAATGATGTCATCCACATAGACTACTATAATTAACTAGTCATTTCCTTCATTCTTGATGTATAGGTTGCTATCAACTATACCTTTTCTGAAACCCTATTCTTGGAGGTATTTATCCAACCTTGAGTACCAAGCCCTAGGGGCTTGCTTTAGTCCATAGAGAGCCTTCTTCAATTTGCATACATAGTCTGGCTTGTCTGTCAGGCTGAAACCATCTGGTTGCTCAATGTAGACCTCTTCCTCTAAGTAACCATTAAGAAATGCTGATTTTACATCCATTTGGTACACTTTGAAGTTTTTGAAACTTGAAAAGGCCAAGAACATTCTTATGGCCTCAAGACGAGCAACAGGAGCAAATGTCTCTTCAAAATCAATTCCCTCAACTTGTGCATAGCCTTTGCACACAAGTCTTGCTTTGTTTCTGACAACCTGACCATCTTCATTCAACTTATTTCTGTAGACCCATTTGGTGCCAATTACATTCTTATCTTTTGGACGTGGGACAAGTTCCCAAGTCTCACTCTTCTCTATTTGATCTAACTCCTCTTCCATTGCCTTAATCCAATATTTATCTTCACTTGCTTCATTGAAATTCTTTGGCTCAACTTTAGATAGTAAAGAGAAGTTGGCATGTTCACCTATACCTATTATTTTCCTCCTTGTTTGTCTCTCATCTAGATTCCCAATAATCAGATCTTTTGGATGGTTCTTTTGCACATATCTGGATGGTGTTTTAGATGGTATATTGGGGGGTGTTCTTGAGGGTGTCCTCTGATTCTCATCTTCTTCAGTTTCTTCATATTTGCAACTTTCTCCTTCTTGATACACGATCTCTTGAGCTGGTTCTCTTAGATCTATTTCTTCATCAACTCTTACATTTGCACTTTCCACAATTTTATGTGATCTTTTATTGTAGCATCTATAGGCTTTGCTCTTTGAAGAGTATCCAAGGAAGATACCCTCATCACACCTAGAATCAAACTTGCCCAAATATTTTTCTTCTCATCTAATGTAGCATTTGCTTCCAAATATTTTGAAGTACTTCACAGTAGTTGGTCTTCCCTTCCAAAGCTCATACGGAGTTTTGTGGTGATTTACTCTTACTTGAGCTCTATTGATGATATAAATAGTTGTATGAATCACCTCTCTCCAAAAAGCATCAGAAAGCTTAGACTCATTTAGCATGGCCCTAGACATGCCTTGAACAATTATGTTCTTCCTTTCAACTACTCCATTCTATTGTGGAGTTCTTGTTACTGAGTATTATCTCTTGATTCCATGTTGTTCATAGAATTCTACAAATTCATTTGAAGTGAATTCACCTCCTCTATCTGATCTTAGACACTTGATATTTTTGCCTATTTCATTTTCTACAAGTGCCTTGAATGCTTTGAACCTTTCAAAAGCTTCTGATTTTTCTCTTAAGAATGTTACCCAAGTCATTCTAGAATAATCATCAATAAACAACATGAAATAATTCTCACCTTGTAAGCTCTTTGTCCTTGTAGGGCCACATAGATCGATGTGAATTAGCTCCAGAGGCTTGGATGAAGAGAATTCCTTTGATTTGAAACTTGATCTTGTTTGCTTACCATGTTGGCATTGTGCACAAATCATGCTTGGGGGTTTTGCTATCTTGGGAAAATATTTGACTACCTGTTTGTTGCTTATTTTCACTATGTTGTCAAAGTTTAGGTGGCCCATTCTCCTATGCCATAACCAACTCTCATCCTCTTGTGATAAAAAGTATTTTTCTCCCTTAATTTTTCTCAACATGTAGAGATTGTTTGTAGTTCTACAGGCATCTGCAATAAGCTTTCCTATCTTGGATTTCCTGATCTCACATCCATTTGGGTGAAATGTGAGTGTATGCCCTTGATCACATAGTTGAATTACACTTAGTAGATTGTGCTTCAACCCTTCAACATATAACACATTCTCTATCCTTGATCTTCCATTATCCAGGCTCAAGGTTCCCTTTCCAACAATTTTGGTAGAAGCATTATCACCAAATTTCACTATGCCTCCATTTATTTCTTTGAGAGAGAGAAATTTGCTTTTATCACCTATCATATGGCTTGAACAACCACTATCAATGTACCACTGATTTCCTTCATTTTGCACATGAAGAGTCATTTGTACCAACATAGACTTCTCCTTTTCTTGTTCCATTTTCTTTTTCCAAACTTTGGAGGTCATATCCTTTTGAACAGTTTGACCTTCCTCCTTCTTGCTTGATTTTGGAAGTTCAGGGAACACTGTTCTACACCATTTAGCTTTATGCCCAAAATTATCACATTTGTAACAAATGATATTGTAATCCATGAGAGGTGCAAATGAATTGAAATTTCTCTTGGTGAAGCCAAAATCACTTTTAGCATGGACAATGCAATGTACAACTTTATGACCAAATTTGTTACATGAAAAACAATAACCATGGAAGAAATATTGAAACCTATTTGATTGCCTTGGAGGATATGGTCGCATGGTTCTCTCATTGTTATTTCTATGATTGACTTTGGTCCATGATGATTCTTTGTTTTCTTCCTTCTTGATGCTTCCACTTCTCAATACATCAACATAGGTCTTAGGCTCTTCTTTAATTATTTTCTTTGATGCCTCTATTCCTTTTGAGCTTGACTCCCCCTTTTGTTTCTTTTGACCTTCTTCAAAACCAAGTCCAATATTTATAACCGAATATCTTTGTGCTTTGATAATATCATCCAAGATTTTTATGCTTTTCTCAAACCTATGTAGCTTATCATTAGATTTTTCCACTTCCTTCCTTAGAGAGACAACCTCATGTTCCAATTTTTCACATTCCAACTCTTTTGCCTTTAACTGCTCAGTCATACCTTCTTCAATTCGCTTTGCCTCTTCAATTTTAACTTTTAAGTCGATGAGATCTTGCGAAAGCTTTGCCTTTGTCTCCTCATCCTCTTGTACTTGAATCTTCAATCTTGAGTTTTTCTTTCTAAGCCTTTTCAACTCTTCAAGAGCAACAACAAGTTCCTCTTCTATGTCCATTATGGCTTCCTCTTCATTTTCTGGATTTTTCTCCTTTTCTTGGATTTCAACAATAGGAGCATTTTCTTTCACCTCCATGGCCATGTGTGTTCTTGTAAGATCTTCCTTCAAGCTGTTAGGCTTTCATGAAGGAACCCGCTCTGATACCAATTGAAGAAACACAAGCTTATACTGAGAGGGGGTGAACAGTATAAGATAAAAACTTTTCTTTTCCAAAGCAATAACTTCAAATAATATCAATGCAATAATGAATCAATGCACAAATCACCACACACATAAGAGACAAATATTTTACGTGGAAACACCCTCTCGAGAGAAAACCATGGCAAAATATTGCTTATATTTTCTTCAATAAATTTCGTGGGCACCAACCCATAGGAGACACCAATCCCCTATACAAGTTCGTGGGCACCAACCCACAGGAGACACCAATCCCCTATACAAGTTCATGGGCACCAACCCATAGGAGACACCAATCCCCTTATACAAGTTCGTGGGCACCAACCCACAGGAGACACCAATCCCCTTGAATCCTTGTACAAGTTCATGGGCACCAACCCATAGGAGACACCAATCCCCTTGAGGCACCAACCTCACTCAATTCTACTCCAATATCTGATCACAAACACTACTCAAATCTGCTCCCAAATTTTATCCAAAACTTTACTCGAATCTGATCCAAACTCTGCTCAGGTCTGCTCAAAATCTATGTGATGAATTTTAGAACACTGATCCCTTTCTCTATAAATTCTTCCATTTTCTTGAGTTTGCTTTCTTCAACTCACTAATGCACTTGAATATTTCAATATAGTAACATTCATTCTTCCCTTTTCTTGAGTTTGTTTTCCTCAACTTACTAATGCACTTGCAATATAATAATGAATTTTACACACCTTATAAATGTTGATTTTGATTTGCAAGCTGAATGGAGTGGATGCTATTTGTAAGGGTTGTCTTTCTTTCACTATCTTGTGCACCTTTCATTCTTCTTGTATATGGTTGAATCGTCCTTATTTTTCAATTGCATACTTGGGTGAAGATGTGCATTAATCCTCTCACTCTATTCTTGCACTATATGATGCCTTGACTTGTTTCAAATCAATCCTTCCAATTGTGTGTGGCTACACTCTTTTGTTGGTTCCTACATGCACTCAAAAATAGTAAACTCTTCTCACCTTTCAATGCAACTTTGGCTCTCTTAATCTGCATAAATTTTATGGTTGACATTCGTTGATGAGCGACTTATTTAGATTTATCTTCATACCTATGATGCTTTGCATTATTTGCTGTGTTTCTCTTTAGATGCTTTCACTTTCTTCTCAATAACTATCCTTCATGAATCTGGTAAACGAATATAGTGGCTAGCTTTAAGACTAACAGCAGTTGTTTCTTTCTAATCAACAATGCTTGCTATGTATATTTAGCTATAAATAATAGATTCTCTTCTGATGTTGTTTCTATGCTGTGAAATTATTTAACCTGGGTGTTACAATGGTAATGGATAAGATTTGTTAGATACTAAAAAATACTATCCACTTATAAACCTACCTTATTTCCTATCGAGTCACGCATCAAACTTCAATTTTTCGTTGTTGCACGATATGTATTTTCAAATTTTTCTCCTGCACATAATATGACTTCAAGTGATTTAGGATGCGAATGTCCTTCAAAATTATTTTGAATTGACTCAGATAGAAACCTTAAAACTTACAGTGCTACCTTCTTCCGCATGAGCTCCAACATAAGAACTAAAATTTATAGTGTTGCCTCCTTCCATACGAGATCTGGTAGTTTACATTCAAGTTCAATAATTTCACATCTTGTTAAGCGCGTGGTGGATTTTCTTCGCATTTGAATGTCTTTTTGACTTATTTAATGGCTCACTGCAAGAGATGATTATCCCTCCTTTGTTCAACTATTGGTATTTTATGAAATGCCTTAGGTCATCCACCTTTTCTTCTCTCAATGTATGAAGTCCAGAACATACCTTTGTTCAAATCATTTGCATCTTCAATTTGTAGACGTCTTGTGTGGAGATCAAAAACTCCTCTCTACTACTATGAAAGTTCTCCTCTTCCACTTTTATCTTGGTCTCACCACCTCCATATTTATGTATCTAGTGCTACTCCTTAAACAAATACACTCGAAACATCATTGTTGCCCTATGTCTTCTACAACGGTGCTACTCCCTCACTGAAGATGGTCGGATAATCACTACTACCCTATGTCTTCCACACGAGCGCTACTCCCTCAACAAATATGTTTGGATCATCACTGTTGCCCTATGTTTTCCACAACGACGCTACTCCCTCAATGAAGACGTTCGGATAATCACTCACTTTTTTTTAAATGAACATTAGGCTTGCATTTATATGCATAATTTTACCTCCTTACTTTTGGTGCTTAATTAGTCGGCCCATACTTTCAAACTTCCACTCCATATAAATATTTAAATATTTGATTTAAATTTTCAAACTTTTATATTATATTTGAACCATCACTTTAATATTTAAATAAATATTAAAGCATACACTTATAATTAAACCATCCTTGAAGATATATCTACTTTGAAGAATTTTCCCAATCATGCATCCTTTGCTATCAAGCAAATCAATCTTTGACATCAATAACAACTCAATAATTCTAACAAATTTCTTAGTTTTCTTTTGAGTTGAATCCCTTTTGTCTCCCTAGTGTTCAACTTCTATTATTCACCTTATTTCTCCCTATTTGTGAATAGAAAGCTAAAGATATTTTTGATTTACTTTCAATTGATATAATTTTATATCTTCAAGACTCTATAGTTGGATTCCTTATGTCTCATTAATTTGAGTAAGAGACTAATTCCAATGTAGTTTCCAACTTTATGTTTTGTTTCATATATCCTTTAATTCTCAATATTATAGATTCTAAATTTTAAGATATTTAAATTGGTGTTGAACTCCTTATAACTCCCTAATTGGAAATTTAGAAAATTATTGTATTTGCAAATTCAATACTTCAATTTTTGTGTAGTAATCCTTATACCTCCATGTTTAATAATTTGAAAATATTTTGATGCAATATGAATTCCAAACTTGAATAATGTAATTTCAATGCTTCTCACTTTAAATATCTTCTAAGGCATTCAAAACTTTATCTAAGATTAAAATTTATCACCTTATTTCTACTATTACTCAAATAACCTTAAGTATAAAATATTAATTAATTTTATCCTTAAAATATGCCTTATACCTCCTTTAAACTTTGCAAAGGTCATGAATAAAATATTTCTTACCTTCTTGTATATGAGACGTGCCAAACTTTATTTGTTTCAACTCTACAACCTGCGATCGAAACAGACTTCTCTCTTGTTGTAATTAATGTGTCTCCTTGCTCATTCAATTTGGTCTTGAGGTTTGACTCTCCTCTATGCTTTTCAAGCTTCTCCAAGGTGCTCAATTCTTATTTTCATGTGCTCCCTTCATTGTACCCAAGCTATTTTTTGCCCATGCACTAATAGGCACCCTTTAAACATTGCACCTTCCTTCAATCATAATTGGTGTTTTGATATCAAGTACCAAGTGGCACCAAAAGTCTTTGCCCTTCTTTTTAACATCTCCTATGGTGATCTACCCAACTTTATCTTACTTAACGCTTGGTTTGAGTGTTATACTTTATGGGCATGAATGTATTATGACTCCTTTATCATTACAAATGGAACGTTGCTCTTCTCCAATGGAATATGTAACATCCTCCATCTGGAAGATGACTTATTAATGCTTGACGTTCCTTATCATACACCTTATGCACCCTAATTTTGGTTCTTTTTTTCTTGGCCTTCAATCACTCGTAACTCCTCTATGCTTACCAAAATTCACTGAGGTTCTTTCGACTGTTACTTTCTCCAACGCTCTCCTCCTATGGCAGTTTCAACATGGATGATTCCTTTGTAACAAATCTTGCTGCAAATTTGGTGGTGCTCACCTTGCCCTAACTTCCTTCTTCTTTAAGGTGGTGGCTCATGAATTTATTGATCATATTATGGTCGTGCTAATGATGCTTGTCTTTTCAATGCTTACTCTTTGATGTTGTATGTTCATATACCGCTACCTGTGATGCTATTAGTGGCAGTGAGACTATGCTCCTTCTCATCACCCTGGTGGTGCAACCTAGGTGACTCAACCTTGCAATCTATGATAGTTTTCATTGCTTTACGTTGTCCAACCAATGTGTTGTAGAGTTTCCACAACCACCCCAAGCTTCTTGGGGACCCACTTGTCATGTTTTGTTATTAAAGGTTTTTGGTTTTCTTTGGCTTGTAAGAATAGTGATGTTTGACCATTTATGTTAATGATTTTAATTGCTTTAGTTATTTGATATTTAATGATTAATTAATCTAGGCATTAATGCTTAGATTAATTAAAATCCATTTTGATAAATAGATTTTAATGTTCTTCATACTATCTAAGGTGATGGAATATGTTTAATAAAGCAAGGCCTGACCAAAACATTACCTAAAACAAGAAGAGGATACAAAAGGTACAAAGAAATTGTGATAGAAAATAATATGTTATTATCTACATAATATAATTACATTAATTATATTATGTATATAATAGTAATATTACTATGATGTTCTAAAATGTTATTATAATAATATTATTATGATTATATCATAATGTTCTAAAATATTATTATTATAGTAATATTATTATGATTATTTTATTCTAAAATGTCATTATTATAATAATATTATTATATTTTATATAATAATATTATTATAATATACTTTACAAAGGATGTGATAATAATATGTTTAACCATGTTACGTTTGATTGCAGGAGAAGGTGATGGCGGCTATTCAAAATAATTGAAGGCAAGGGTAGCTATTCCAAAACGTTTGAGGCTACGTAACGCTAGCAAAAGAGGAAGTGGTCCAAAGATAGCGTTAGGGTTTTAGGAGGACAACACATAAGGCACTGGATTTGATAGTGAAATGGTTGAAACTACAGGCTTTCTATCAAACAAGCCAACAAAGAAATATTATTAGGGCAACCTGTAACCCTAATCGATGGAGATAAAGGTCTAGCTTGATAAAATGGAAAGTTTTTCGTTGGTATTGTGCAGTGTGAGTGCGAGAGCAAGGAGCTCGACAACCATGGTGAAGGGTTGACAGCGCCATGGTTGCATCGATGGTAGCCCCTTGACGTGGTGTTGACAGTGCCATGGCTGCAATTGAATGCAACACCATGGTGATGTTGTTTTTACAGTGCCATGGCTACGTCGATCATAGAACCACGATGTGGTGTTGACAATGCCATGGTTGCGTCGATGGCATGATGGCCTCACTGGGTTAATTTGGAAACCAAAGTGCCCAGGATGGAGGATGGCATCCCAATCCTTGGGCATGTTTGGTATGGCTTTGAAGAGATACCATCGGGCCTTGGTTTCGAAGAGCACAGCGAAAATCTCACTGAATGAGATTGGCCTACCTTATTTTAATATGAATGTTTTTTGATTATATTCAAAATAAGACCTAAAATCATAGGGGTTATAAGGTATAGTTGAATGTTTTTTATTATTCATTTTGATGGGTGCAAAGGGGTGTTCTTGGGTAAAATGCCTATGTGATAAGAGAAAGGGGAGACATAAGGAGTTACGTAAGATTATGTTTTTGGTTTTATTATTGTTTAAAATAATTTTTAAAAGTGTTATTTTATTGTATTAAATCACAGAAAATGATGATGGATTATTTTCTTATATCCATTTATTGTTTTAATTGTGAAAGAAGTTGAAGCGAAAGGACTTCTAAGCATTATTTAGACCTTGTTATCCTACCTGTTTAGGGGGGGTTGGAAATGATGTAGCATTCCGAAATGCAATAAGAAAGAGCATTTTTCAGACTTTGAGAGGGTATCAAACTTTTGTGAGCAAAATCAAAAGGAGGGTTTCTAATCATAAAACTAATGTTTTTAGTGTCTTATCATTTCTGCATTTTAGTGACTTCTAGCCATTGTCTTATGCCATGAAATGGGTTGCAATAAGCGAAGGTCAAGATGATGCAGTTTCTCTATTATTTCCTTTGAGTCTTGCACTTGATTTAATGGTATTGTTCTTATTTTGCAGGTCCATTAATTCAGGTTGTTTTATGATTACCTCATAACTTGGGATTTTGCAGGGAGGAGCTTGCTAAACTAATTTAGAATTTGACTTTTTCAGCTAACCAAATTTGCATTGTTTATTCATTCATTTTTGTTAAGTTCATTTTATTTCAAGCATTCAATCATTTCATTTTGGTCCATCCAAAATTTTAGTTTCTTTTATTTCCATTTTGGTCCTTTTCCAGAATTTCTGCTAATTTCCTTTTAGTTTCATTTCTATTCTGGTCCATTTCCATAATTGTTAAGCTTTTAAGTTATTTCCATTCTGGTCATTTTCCAGAATTTCTCCACCTCCAAAATTCATTAATCTAAGCTTTTAGATAAAACACATGGTTTAGGAGGGATACTAACCTGTTATTTCACATTAAATTAAGATAATAAATGAAAGCTAATTTTGCTAACATTGCTAACACGCTAACTTCTACTAACTACTATTAGGGTAGTGGCATCAACATAAGGAAGATAAAATGAACCCAACTATCTAAAACTTACTTCATCTTAAAGGCACAGACATTAAAATGAAGTGGACAATTCCACATTTTATCATTTGAAACCTTTTAAGTGAAGATAAAATACTTTACTAACAGGGATTCAGGGTAGCATCAATTTAAAAAACCCTAAAAAATAACTACTTTTATTTTGCATTTTCTTTTAGTTAGATATTTCAATCATTAAGCATTGTTTAGAACCAAAAAATACCCCTTGTTTATGGTCACATGCATCATTGAATTATTTTTGGCATTATTTTAATCTTTTAGATATTTTACCAGAGCCTTGGAGAAGTTGAATGTTTGTCATTTGGTTTATTTTCAAGAGAGAGTTTTCTATTCAATACTCTGCATGTGGTGGTATTTTGCAATTGGGAAAAATATACACTCAACATCTTTGGCGCTAGAAGGAGGGCCTTCTTTTATGCTTTGGGATTTAGTTTATTTTGCTAATGCTAACGTGGTCAGTTTTGGTTCAACAATATTGTGTTTGCAGGTGCAACATGTTACTCTTGACTAGTTTGTGAGAAACCTTAGTAGAATAGATTTAAGTTTCTCAGGATAGACCTGCCTAGACGCATTGCTACTAGGTCTAAAACCACTGAGGAAACCATTTTTCAAAGTATTTCTCCCAAACCTAGGAAACCGAGATACAAAATCCAGGGGATCTAAATCCCATCTAAACCTTCTGATACATTAGGTTTAGAGATGCTTTGCCAAGATTTGGAAATGCTAGCTCTCAGACCTCTGAATCTGAATACCTTTAGTGGGTGTGCACCCATTAGTTCCACCACAAGAGCTACATCAAGTGTACCCATATCCGTTGTCCTGAGTGTGTCAACTACTTTAGTAGGGTTATTATCTTTGGTTAATATGGCCCAACAACAGCAACAAAAACAACCAGTTCCCTAGTTTGGTACCCATAGTTCTTCGTTAAGTATACCTAGGGATGTCCATGACATACCTAGGCACCTTGAGAGGTCTATCCCTAAGTTTGTCCATGATGGTCCCATTTCAGCTAAAGAGCATGTTCAAATTTACAAGGACCATATGATTAGGTAGGGAGTCAGTCATGAAGACGTTGCTTGTCGACTCTTCCCTAATAGCTTTGACCAAATGGCTCATGAATGGTATAGGAATATTCCTACAAGGTCCATTACATCTTGGGCCCAGTTGGAAGCTGCCTTTGTTAATAAATTTAGGTCATTGCTAGATCCTACCATCATGTATAACCAATTCATGTCATGCAAGAGGTATCCTAATGAACCTATTAGAACATTTAATGCCATATTCCAAAAGCTTTACACAAACGTGACTCGTTGTTTTGCAATAGATGCTCCTATGGTGTTGCAATTATACCTTGTAGCCTTAGACCCGATGATAGCCATGTTTACCAGGAGAAATCCTCAAGTTACAATGTTGGCCTTAGCCTATGCTGAAGCCATGACTATTGAGTAGCAAATGACACCGCAAGGTGGCACTATGCCTCAATTTCCCATGTTAGGGCAATATGGCCCTTACAATCAATTTGCCATGATGAATCAAGCTATGACACCTTAGATACCCATGATGAATGCTTTTCCATATCATCAGTCATACCCATTCTCTCCCACGCTTCCATATTTTTTGACATACCCTAATGCTGCCATTCCACCCACTTCACAAACGATGGTTGCTAATCAGATAACCTTACCAATATTTGAGGCGAGTAGTACTCAGGCCTCAAATACGTATCCCATGGTTGCACCTCTGCAAGTCAAGGGTCCATGGTGGACCCAAAACACCCAGATTCAAACCTTAGTGCCTAATCCAGAGGTTGCTAATGTCAAAAATATCAGTGGATCGCAGGGCTGTCATGTCCCATCCACAAGGTTCCAATTCTGAGATGGAAGAGCTCAAGAGAATGACCATCAAACAGGGCAATGACATCATTCGATTACAAAAACAAGTTGCCCAAAATCCCATGCCCAATCAAAACCATGGCCATAGGAGAACAAGATCGTACAATACGCAGCCTAACAATGAGTGCATACCCAATCCAATAGCCAATAAAGCTGATGCGTTAGGGGATTATGATGAGTCAGAGTCATGTGATGAGGAAATGCATCATTGTTGCCATAGAAATTCAGACTCTTTGGTGTCTAAATTTATTCATTATTTAGAAAATGATGATATGGAGGAAGATATGAATGTGTTAGGAGAGGAAGAGGATGAAGCCTTGGAAGCTCAGGCCACTAGACGTTTTGGGAAATCCAATCACAAGTATTTTACTAGGAGTTCTAAGGATCCCAAAACATCCTCTACTCCCCAAACAACCCTTTAGTTCCTCTTGATACAAAATGTGATGTGAATCCACCACCTCCATTTTTGGAAGCACCTAGGACAATGCCAAAAGTTTCAAATCCTAGAACATCCACTTATAACTTGGAAGAAGACATGAAAAGGACCAAGGCCAATATCTCAATGTATGAGGTCTCTCAATTATTGGGGCAGGATAAAATTGGGGGGAAGAGATTGAATTCCCTGAGTCAAATTCATGAGGTTAAATCTGTAGAACCCCAACTTGCTATGAGGAAAGAGAAACCATAGGTACCCCCTTTTCTCATAATCTTTAGGATCGCAGTAAGAATTTACACAACTGTTTGATTGATTTTGGTGCCTCGGCCAACATCATGCCTCTTGAGATAAGCCAAAAGCTAGGACTTAAGCCTGTTCATTCTAATAATAAGGTGGTCCAATTGGACATATCTATGGTGGATGTAGTAGGTGTTGTAAAATATGTCCTAGTTCAGATCAAATTAGAGCCTAGGGTCCAACATTACATGGATATCCTTGTGCTAAATATTTTTTCCAAGTATGGCATGGTTTTAGGCAAATATTGGAGTAGAAATATCAATGGTTATGTGGTGATTGATTCCTCCCATTTGTGGTTGCCATGGAGAGGAGTTGCAAAATAAATCCAGGTAGACAGAGAGCCCAGACTTAGGGAAATGATTATAGAGTATAATAAACCCAATGAGATTCAGTTTATTGAAACATAATTAGGGGTTTACAATTTTGACATAGAAGACATAATTGGAGGGTCCCAAAACGATAATATTTACCATGGTACGTCGAAATAAAACAAGAGGGTGTGGTCCAAATAAAAACAAGGTGCGAGATTTGGGGTAGAGATCACATGTCCTGGTAGTAAGCCTTTGATTCCTACCTATAGACTATAGTTCCTGACCACCAATAATGTGGTGGGGTATGAAGCCCTAATTTTTGGACTTCAGTTAGCCCTAAGAGAAAATGTAAAGTGCCTTAAGGCATCGGGAGACTCAGAGTTAGGAGTCAAATAGGTCAACGAGCAGTATACCTATAGAGACAAGAGGTTGAACCTCTATAAAACAAGAGTGAGAGAATTAACTAATGAGTTTGATGCTTTCAATATTTTCCTCATCTCAAGAAAAAATTTAAAAAAATTTCCATAGAGTTAGTGCCTTGCCCCTCCATACCATACAATATCATGAATTTACAGGTCTTTGATAGTGATAGACACTTTTTTAGTTTTGTTACTAATTCTGGTATATTTGAAAATCAGGTTATAGACGAAGAAGAGAGGAGGCAAGTAGAAGTAGGAACAATCGAAGTATGGAACGAGATGCCAAGTGATAGGGCCTCTCTTGAAAAGTTGTTTGATATTGGATATCAAAAGAAAAAGGAAAGAAAAATACCATCCCCCAAGGAATCATGCAATTCAGTCAATTTGGGGAGTGCAGTAGATCCACGTGAAGTGTTCATTGCAAAGGCATGCACACAATGAGATAAGGAGTCAATAGCTCAAGTTTTAGGAGAGTACATTTATTGCATAGCTTGGAGCTATGAAGAGCTGAAAACATATGACCAGAATGTAATCATGCATACTATTCCTCTAAAGCCTGATTCCAAGCCTTTTAGACAGAGGTAAAGAATGGTTAACCCAATCCTAGAGCCCTTGATAGAGAAGGAAGTGAAGAGGTTGCTGGAAGCCAAAATCATCTTTCCTGTTAGGCATTCCACATGGGTGGCTAATCTTATCCCTGTTAGGAAAAAGAGTGGAGAAATTTGGTTGTGCATAGACTTTAGAAATTTGAACAAAGCTTGCCAAAAAGATAATTACCCATTACCCACCATTGACGAGATACTCCAAAAGGTAAATGGGTCTGAAATGATGTCATTTTTGGATGGATACTCGGGATATAATCAAATTCTCATACATCCAAATGATAGGATGAAGACGGCCTTCACCATGAAGTGGGGAACATTTGCCTATCGAAGGATGTCGTTTGGTTTGTTGAACATTGGAGCCACTTTCCAAAGAGCCATGGATTTTGCATTCAAGGGGCTCATTGGTAAGTGCATTATTTTCTATGTGGATGATATCCCTATCTTCTCCAAGAAGAGGGAAGATCATGTTAAAGACTTGAGGAAAGTACTCCAAAGGTGCGGGGAACATGGAATTTCCCTAAATCCAAAAAAGTGCATCTTTGGGGTAATAGAGGGTAAGTTGTTAGGGCATGTCATTTCAAAATATGGGATTGCTATAGACCCAAAGCGGATAGCCACTATCCAGGATATTCCTCATCCCAATAGCAAAAAGGAGCTTAGGTCCTTTTTCGGTAAGATTAACTTTGTGAGAAAATTCATTTCAGGTTTTGCCGAGATTGCCAAGCCCCTAAATGATATGCTAAAAAAGGATGTTTCGATAAAGTGGACCAGTGAGAAAAGGGATGCCTTCACAAGCATCAAGGATGCTATTTCCAAAGCCCCTATTCTCATTAGTCCAGACTATGCTAAACCATTTTATGTTTACACATTTGCTTCAGATCATTCTTTTGCAAGTGTGTTAACTCAAAAAAGTGAAGACAACATTGAAAATCCTATAGCCTTTATGAGTTCTCCTTTGAAGGACGCAAAGTTGAGGTATTCTATCTTAGACAAGCAAATGTATGCCTTGTTTAAAACTGTAAAAAAATTCAGGCATTACATTGTGCATAGTAAATTTTTTGCTATAGTTCCTGACCCTGCAGTAAAGTCCATGTTCTTACAGAGTGAGCTAGGTGAAAGAAGGGGGAAATGGCTTTCTACCCTTCAATAATTTGACTTAGAGATAAAGCCCATGAAGATAGTGCGTGGACAAGGTTTGGTCAAGGCCATCATAGAAATTGACCCTTCAATAACATGCCAAAACTATGAGGTTAATGATATCACTACAGAGGAATGGTACGTAGATATTGTATATTTTTTGTTGCATGGTAAGTGCCCTTCTCATTTGAATTCCACTCAGTACAGGGCACTACGTTTAAAATCAGCTAGATTTCTGATTAAATCTGGTGTGTTGTACAGGAAGAATCACGAAGGAATTTTTCTTCATTGTATTACTCAAGAGGAAGCAACCCAAGTACTCAAAGACTTCCATGGTAAGTATGGAACTAGACACAGGATAGAAAATGTGATAGCACAACAGATTCTTAGAGCTGGGTATTATTGGCCCCACTTGTTTAAAGATGCACATACACATGTAAGAACATGTCACATATGCCAAGTGGCAACCAACAGAGAGCGAAATGCAGCAATGCCATTGTAGTCAGTGGTAGAGACGAGACCATTTGCACAATGGGGATTAGACTTTGTTGGGGTGATAAATCCTAACTCGTTCGATTCCCATAAGTTCATCCTCACTGCTATTGATTACTGCACAAGGTGGATAGAGGCTATACCTACTAAGAATGCCACCTCCGAGGTTGTGATTAGATTTCTAGAGGAAAACATAGTCACTCGTTTTGGAATGCCTAACTCCATAGTAAGTGACAACGGTTCTGCATTTTCCTCTTTAGAATTTGCAAATTGGGCGTACGACAATAAGGTGAGTCTAAAATTCTCTTCCAATTATTACCCCCAAGGCAATGGTTTGGCGGAATCATCAAATAAAAATTTATTATGCATAATCAAAAAATTACTTGAAAAGAACCCTAGAGATTGGCATAGTAAGTTAAAATTTTCCCTTTGGGCAGATAGGACCAGAAGCAAGGAGTCAATTGGGACATCTCCTTATCACTTAGTCTATGGGCAAGATCCTATTTTTCCCACTAATCTGAAATTGCAAACTTTACATTTTATAAAAGACTATATTGGGACTGATAATAAACTTGAAACCAGATTAACACAATTAATGCATCTTGATGAGAAGAGGGAGGAAGCCATGCTTCATTTTAGCAAACATCAAGACATAATCAAAAGGTGGTTTGATAAACGGTCCAAAATTAAGGCCTTCAAAGCTTCAGATTTAGTTTTGTTGTGGGATAAAAGGCATGAGAAAAGAGGAGAACATGAAAATTTTGATTGCTTGTGGTTGGGACCTTATCTAATATCCGAAGTCCTAGGTGAAAATAGTTTCAGATTAAAAACCTTGGATGGAAAGGATTTGGCCTTACCCATCAATGGCCTTCATTTAAAGCATTATTTTCAGGCCTAAGGGTAGAGTCATTGTATTATATGTACACTAATCAACTTGCTTGATTGTTTGTCTTGTCGGTTTTATTTCCTGTTTATTTTGTTTTCTTTGATTTCAGGAGTTTTTAGTGTGTCAAGGTTGTCCAGTTTTGGATTTTATTGTAAGAGTAAGAGGTCAGCCTATGTGTATACGAATGTCAACCAAGACTAAAAGGATGTGAAACATTGGAATCATATGGCAAAAGGGCTTGAAAATGTGAATATTGTTTGCAGCTCATGAAGCATGAAGTCTTTGATTTTTGCATATCATCCACCCATGTCTCAAGGGCACATTCTTATCACATAAACATCATGACCAATCCACCTCCATATGCTAAACCCAAACACTGAAAGTGAAGTCCAATTATCTTGGGATCAAAGGCACAAAGAACACTAAGAAGATCTTAGGTTTGGAAACTATTGCCGAAGTTGTCGTGGATCTATCACATTTCTGTCCATGTCCAACATCTTGGGTAAAATAATATGAAACCATACTTGGATGGGGATGTGAGGCGAAAAGATAATTCTGGTCTATCCCTCCCTGCACATAGTCCATGAATAGTGGTTTTTACCACTACAATATTTATGCTCATAAAATAGTGGTTATCACCACTAGCATGATTTACAAATCAGAGTAGTAAGGATAGGGTCAAATTCTCATCATACCTTGGTTGAGAATCCGATTCCCCAAAACTCTAAACTGAATTGTAAGGATCGTACTACTTGTCCCTCAGAAGGATGGGTAGTCATCCCCAAAATTCTTTAAGGAAAAAAAATATAGAGCAAAGCCAAGCAAAGAAGACTGGACTATGGGGTTAACCTCCATCGGGGCTATAGACGCTTGACTGGTAGTGGAGTACACTCATGCCTGGTGACATGACTCCCGCAAGGTTGAGATTTATGTCCGCCATGAGGATAGATTAGTCTGATGACCTCATCCATAACCGGTTTAATTATTTTGGTCAAAGATGAGAGCAATAAAGGATAGGGTTATATTCTCATCACACCTTGGTTGAGAATCTGATTCCCCAAAGCTCTAAGGTCCACTTGCACACACTGACCCTTGATGATGACGGCTCATAACCAAGCTCTAGATCTGGTCAATGAATTCATCGCACACACATTTGATCCTAATATGGTTAGACATTTTTGAGGTGTTTTCCCAAGCCACCATAGAATGTGCTGCCCATGCTATAAAATTTTTACCCTCAAAGCTCTCCATATTCATTGCGATAATTCTAGTCAAGTAAAATTGGTGATGCAATGCGAAAAAGTTACAAACAATAAGGTGTGGAGTACTTCACACACAGAGAGTTAATATTGCATGATTCTAATATTTTGTTGTTCTTATGAGTCTATTGACATTATTTATGCATTTGTTGATGCTTGTTGCTTCCTGGTTTGGAGTGTGTTTTCAGATTTTCTTTTTGGGTTCTCACCGAAATGCTCAAGAGCATTTCCCAATAGAGTCGCCATTTTGTTGTGGAGTTTCCACAACCACCCCAAGCTTCTTGGGGACCCACTTGTCATGTTTTGGTATTAAAGGTTTTTGGTTTTCTTTGGCTTGTAAGAATAGTGATGTTTGACCGTTTATGTTAATGATTTTAATTGCTTTAGTTATTTGATATTTAATGATTAATTAATCTAGGCATTAATGCTTAGATTAATTAAAATCCATTTTGATAAATAGAGTTTAATGTTCTTCATACTATCTAAGGTGATGGAATGTGTTTAATAAAGCAAGGCATGACCAAAACATTACCTAAAACAAGAAGAGGATACAAAAGGTACAAAGAAATTGTGATAGAAAATAATATGCTATTATCTACCTAATATAATTACATTAATTATATTATGTATATAATAGTAATATTACTATGATGTTCTAAAATGTTATTATAATAATATTATTATGATTATATCATAATGTTCTAAAATATTATTATTATAATAATATTATTATGATTATTTTATTCTAAAATGTTATTATTATAATAATATTATTATATTGTATATAATAATATTATTATAATATACTTTACAAAGGATGTGATAATAATATGTTTGACCATGTTACGTTTGATTGTAGGAGAAGGTGATGGCGGCTATTCAAAATGATCGAAGGCAAGGGTGGCTATTCCAAAATGTTCGAGGCTACGTAACGCTGGCAAAAGAGGAAGCGGTCCAAAGATAGCATTAGGGTTTCAGGAGGACAACACATAAGGCACCGAATTTGATAGTGAAATGGTTGAAACCAAAGGCATGCCATCAAACAAGCCAACAAAGAAACATTATTAGGGCAACCCGTAACCCTAATCGATGGAGATAAAGGTCTACCTCGAGAGCATGGAAAGTTTTTTATTGGTATTGTTCAGCGTGAGTGCGAGAGCAAGGAGCTCGACAGCCATGGCGAAGGGTTGACAGTGCCATGGTTGCGTCGATGGTAGCCCCCTGACGTGGTGTTGACAGCGCCATGGCTGCGATCAAACGCAACACCATGGCGACATTGTTTTGACAGCGCCATGGCTGCATCGATCGTAGCACCACGACGTGGTGTTGACAGTGCCATGGCTGCGTCGATGGTGTGATGGCCTCACTAGGTTATATGGAAACCAAAGTGCCCAGGATGGGGGACGTCATCCCAATCCTTGGGCACGTTTGGTATGGCTTCGAAGAGATACCATCGGGCCTTGGTTTCGAAGAGCACAACAAAAATCTCGCTGAATGAGATTGGCTTGCCTTATTTTAATGTGAATGTTGTTTGATTATATTCAATGTTTTAAAGGAGGCCTAAAATCGTAGGGGTTATAAGGTATAGTTAAATGTTTTTTATTATTCATTTTGATGGGTGCAAAGGGGTGTTCTTGGGTAGAATGCCTATGTGATAAGAGAAAGGGGAGACATAAGGAGTTACGTAAGATTATGTTTTTGGTTTTATTATTGTTTAAAATAATGTTTAGAAGTGTTATTTTATTGTATTAAATCACAGAAAATGATGATGGATTATTTTCTTATATCCATTTATTATTTTAATTGTGAAAGAAGTTGAAGCGAAAGGACTTCTAAGCATTATTTATACCTTGCTATCCTACCTGTTTAGGGGGGTTGGAAATGATGTAACATTCCGAAAAGCAATAAGAAAGAGCATTTTTCAGATTTTGAGAGGGTAGCAAACTTTTGTGAGCAAAATCAAAAGGAGGGTTTCTAATCATAAAACTAACGTTTTTAGTGTCTTATCATTTCTGCATTTTAGTGACTTCTAGCCATTGTCTTATGCCATGAAATGGGTTGCAATAGGCGAAGGTCAAGATGATGCGGTTTCTCTATTATTTCCTTTGAGTCTTGCACTTGATTTAATGGTATTGTGCTTATGTTGCAGGTCCATTAATTCAGGTTGTTTTATGATTACCTCATAACTTGGGATTTTGCAGGGAGGAGCTTGCTAAACTAATTCAGAATTTGACTTTTTCAGCTAACCAAATCTGCATTGTTTATTCATTCATTTTTGTTAAGTTCATTTTATTTCAAGCATTCAATCATTTCATTTTGGTCCATCCAAAATTTCAGTTTCTTTTATTTCCATTCTGGTCCTTTTCTAGAATTTTTGCTAATTTCCTTTTAGTTTCATTTCTATTCTGGTCCATTTCCAGAATTGTTAAGCTTTCAAGTTATTTCCATTCTGGTCATTTTCTAGAATTTTTGCACCTCCAAAATTCATTAATCTAAGCTTTCAGATAAAACACATGGTTTAGGAGGGATACTAACCTGCTATTTCACATTAAATTAAGATAAGAAATGAAAGCTAATTTTGCTAACATTGCTAACACGCTAACTTCTACTAACTACTATTAGGGTAGTGGCATCAACATAAGGAAGATAAAATGAACCCAACTATCTAAAACTTACTTCATCTTAAAGGCACGGACATTAAAATGAGGTGGACAATTCCACATTTTATCATTTGAAACCTTTTAAGTGAAGATAAAATACTTTACTAACAGGGATTCAGGGTAGCATCAATTTAAAAAACCCTAAAAAGAACTGCTTTTATTTTGCATTTGCTTTTAGTTAGATCTTTCAATCACTAAGCATTGTTTAGAACCAGCAAAGGCCCCTTGTTTATGGTCACATGCATTATTGAATTATTTTTGGCACTATTACAATCTTTAGATATTTTACCAGAACCTTGGAGAAGTTGAATGTTTGTCATTTGGTTTCTTTTCAAGAGAGAGTTTTCTATTCAATACTCTGCATGTGGTGGTATTTTGCAATTGGGCAAAATATACACTCAACACAATGTTTATCTACACCCTACATTGGTTTCCTTGGTGCAAGTAGCTATCTCCTTGATGGCATTTCTTATGGTAATTTTTCTACACCTTTGATATCTTACCTTCACCAAATACTTAGCAATACTTGGCACACCTCTTGGTGTCTTTAGATAATAGAAATTTTTGTTGCCTTTGTTAACTATTGAGTATCTTTCTTTTGCTCAATAGACCTTAGAAAATATGCACTTCGATGACTCTTATAGTATGCTTTGAAACTAATATTATCTTACCCTATAACTCCTTTATGCAATATCTAATTTGCTTTATGTTGTTGAAATGTGCAGGTTTGAATATAACCAATATGCCTCCTTTTTCTCCTTGGAGACACTAAAATTTAGAGCTCTATTTTGCTAGATTTAATGGCTCTAATATGGTGCTAATATAACCTTAAAATGAACTGGTTTAAATGCTTAACCTTTATAGCACCAATGTAGCATATCTTTTTGCAGCTAATTTTTTAATCTTTAAATATGTAAACTCAAGACCTTTCCTTTTGCTACTCGAATATGATGTCAAAAACTTAAAATAATACTTGGATAATAAAAATTTAATAACACCAATTTTCAAACCTTATTTTGACTTCCTTTGTAGCAAGGTTTCTTGGTGATTGGGTTCACCTATTTGCTGCCCCAATTTTATGTATTTTTCAGCTTCAATTATTTGTGCTTTGTTGCACTAAACTTTGCAATTTTGTAGCTCTCTTTTCTACTCAAATTCTACCTTAGTATTTTCTAGCTTTTTAGCCTTTACTTTGCTTTCTCAGCCTCTAAAAATTGCAGCTATTAGTGCTGCCCAAATTGCTTCCCTCTTGTTGTCCTAAACTTTGTAATTTTCAGCTTCTAATGCAAACAATTTCTCCTATGTTTTTTTGTCCTTACCTCTCTCAAATTTTCTAGGAAACTCCTCCAATTTGCAACTTTCTTTTCCTCTTCTAATGCTGCCCAATAATATTGATTTTATGCCTTATTTTACTACCAAATCCTCCTTCAATTTGTTGTTCAAGGGCACTTCAAAATATGCCCAAATCTTCTCTAAATTGTAGCTCTATGTCACCTTGATTTTTTGTCATGTGACTCTTCAACTTTTTTTTTAAAAACAACAATATTCTTTTTTCAATGGCATTCTTCAATTCCTCAAATTGGTGGCCTCTTCTATCTTCTTTCTCCTCCTATCTCCTTTTCAAATTCTGACTTCAAACTTGGCCTATTTGTTGGCCTCCTTCTTAAGAATCTGAATGTCTTGAAGTCTTCTAGAATCCTTTCCAAAATTTGGCAAAATTCTTACCAAATCCTTTTTCCTTTTGGGCTTGTTTTGGATGGTGACAATTGTCCCAAATTCTTCTTTATTAGGAGCTTCTCCTTCTTGCAGTCTTCTTCAAATAATCTCCAATGGACACTTATTCAACTTCTTCAATGGGGCTTCTCTTACCTCCTTCCTCCTTCCAACTTTTCTTGAGACCTCTTATTTTGGGTCTTCAAATTTTGCAACTTCTTAATTCTTCAATAGAATTTTTCTTGGTCCTCCTTTATCTTCAATCTTCAATATTCTTCAAGTATTGGATTAATTCCAAATAAGATATTCTTCCTAGCTATTGTAGGAATGTTCTCAACTTTATTTGAATCAACTCTTCACTACAAAAAAGTGTTAGAAAACTATAATAGAAGTTATTTGAATCTAGAGATAATGAACTTCACGAGTTGATTTGTTAAACTAGTGGAATCAATGTTGAGTCCTAGTCTTCACAAGTTTTTTTGTAACTTTATGAAAAGAATCTAGCCAAAAATTAATTTCAGAAATTTTGAAAATGAAATCTTCTATCTCCTCTCAATATTCTTGTGGTTTTCCCTATCTTCTATTAATCTCCCTTGTGTCTCTAATATCACAATTAGCTTTTTATGTTATATATTTAAAGAAAAAATTACCACAAGGTATAAAATGAGCATTATATATTACATATATGGAAAATACAATATACTAAGCATGTAAATAGCATGAGAAACTTTTTAAATAACGCATAAATCAGCCATTAATGAAACTCATGAAAATAATACATTGCTTTAAAATTGAGGTCTCAAACACTCCATATTGCATACATGCTTTATATTGTATCTACTACTACTCTAAATTGTGCTCTCTGAAATTATCTCTCAAAATTGTTTCTCACTCATTCTATCAAGGCCTATATATAATGAGATATGTCTCTTGGCATTTCACCTACCTATGACTCTTCATATTCCTATTATGACTCATGTATGCATGGAAAACATGCACATTTACATCATTGCACATTCTAATAATACTTGTGCATTTATCACATTGCATAAAGTAAATACTCAAATCCTAATCTAAGGTAAACTCCTAACCTAAACATGTACCCATGGTGGTACATTGGCATGTACCAAATAATGTAATATATTCCAAAAACTATGATTGATGGTTTCTTCACTTCCTTTGCTATATTGAACTTGAATTCAATAGAGTTGCTTTCACTATGAGTATGAGTTTCATGTGTTACCTCATGGTTATCATGAATACCTTATTGCATGGCTATTTAATACATTGTTCAACATCCTTTCATAAATTATCCCTCTTTCTTATTCCTCTTATCCTTTAACCTATCTTAACCCCCTTTTTTTATTTTGGATTATTTTCTCTTATCTATTTGCTTTCTTGTTTCTATTTTATGTATTTTCTTGGGAATACTAACTAGATATTTTCCATCATTCTCATTTTATTTTTTCCATTGTGTAGTAGGCATTGGCCCCTTATCCTTTATATGGAGGGATGGTCTTCCATTTCTTAACATTGTAGTATCTTTGTTTATCTCAGCATACTTCTAAATAGGTGCTTTCTCTTTCATTGCTTTTTCTCTTGCTCTTGGTCCCAACCCTTGTTGGTTAGTGCATACAATATTATCCTTAAAGGATGATTCTTCATCTTCTTCAACTACATCAAAATTGACAAAAATAACATTGTTAGGGTTAGGTTGGGCAAGAATTTCCTAATGTGTTGGAGTTGAAGATCGATAAATTTACTTACTGATTATGGACACTAGTAGATGATTGGATTCATCACCAAGGGTTGATTAATCATTGGTACCATCTATCCCACGGTGGTGGCTTGTTGATCTTGGCATTATTGGCGATACATATTTGTTTGGAAATGCCTAATAGACATAATGCAAGTTGTAGGATCATGTCCCATATAAAATGGAAAGCACCATAACATGACTTCTAAATTCATGACCTCTATATTATTATGCATCTAATTGGTTATTTGTCCAAAATTTTGATGTGGTACCTTATCCTTTGTAAGGTAAAGGGTTTTCCTTTTTTATCAATTCTATTGTTGTCATCTATTCTTTGGTTTTCATTGCCTACTATCCATGTTATTCTAGTTCACCATTGTCCTCACTACAACCACCATTTCTTTTATACTAAGCTTACTTTCATCTAGGCTTTATGAAGGCCTTAGCATCATTATTAATTTACAACATAAAACTAGTAATTGAGGCTAAAAAGTGACAATTGAGATTGAATTTTGACCTAGCTATGTCACAATGTATGGGGAAGGAACTAAATTAATGAATGATGAGGAGTTTAGTATGGGATAAATTCTAGGCATGGATCTAGGAATTTTATGGTTTTGGGTAATATGAAAAGCGTAAGCCATAGACAGGTTAATTTGTAGCTAAAGTTGTATGGTTAATATTACAAACCGTTAACACCAAATTACATTGTAAGCCTTTGATGTAATATGGAAAAGCATGTTCTTAATTAGGTCTAGAATTTAAAGGAATCAAATACAAGGTCTTCATGAATCTAGTATTATAAGCATGAATATTTTCTTAAGGATGTCTTTGCATGGCATTTAATTTAAACAAAATAGAGTACCATTACCCATGTTACCAAATATTTGCATAAAATGTTCGACAATCAATGTCCAATTAGTAACAAAATTATTTAGCAATATCCTATATTATAAAGAAACATTATCCTTTAATGAATACATAAGTAAATATACCACGATATATTCTTCATAGATGCGGTCAATTGACTTCAATGTGGAAAGTTCATTCAAGTGATCCATTGTTGTTTTAGTCCCATTTTGTCAAAATTTGATAAGGCCTTAATGGTAGCAACCAAAATGGGTAATAGGCCCTTAGGTTCAATGTTCCTTGGTAGGTCCAATCTAGATGTTGATTTTTAGGCCTAGGTGACTAGGGTGGTTGATTGTTTTGGGTGGTTGACCATACTCCATCGAATATGGATATACTACATAACCTTGATATAGGGCCACATATTTTTTATGGAGGTATTTGATGGAATATTTGTAGGGAAACCCCTAAGGATATTGCTACATGACATAATATGGTGGTGGAAAGGGAGGATTTAGGTTTTGAATAGGTGGTGGATTAGGATAGGCAAGTTGCTAATTATATGAGACTTGTAAATTTTGGATAGGAGGATATTGCAAGCCTTGTAAGGGACTTGTTGATTCTTGGAAGGTGGGTACTACTACAGACTTTTGATGGCTAAATAATTGGAGGTGATGTTTGGTTCAGGGGGTTTTCCTAACTCCTTCCACCCTCGTTTGACCAATTGGCACTTGCAAATTTTGAGAAATACACTAGTTCTAAGTTGGAATGAAATTTATTCTAAAATATTTGCATTAGGTGGCATGAACTATCCTAAAGATGAGGTTATTGTTTTGGAAGTATTTTTATTGGTTGGACCTAGGCAAACTTGGAGTAGAAATTGTATACATAGGAGGGTTCTTTTGGATATTAGAGACTAACAAATGACTCATTCTGACTTAACTACTAGAATATACTGGTATTTGGTTATTTGAGGTGTTATTTGCATCAATCTAAGGCATTCCATATAATGTATTAGTATGAGTCATAATTTGTCTCGTAGTGGCCCAAGCCTAGTTTGGAAATTTTGAATTGAGAAAGGCATAATTGTAAGCTAGTGGAAAACTAGATAAAATAATTTCTTGGGATGCAAGGTTTTGACTTGTTTGATCAGCTATTGGACCTTTTTATTTTTATGGAGTGAGATTTGGAGTTGGATTTTTTGATCTCATTGTCTTGGTGTACCCACGTTACAACTTGCTCTTTTATTTTCCCTTTCAAACTCTTTCATTGATATGATATCAATTTAGGTGATTGAAATCCTTGTCTGATTATTATGTCTTTGATCACATATTCATAAACTTGGGCTCATCTGTGTACATACCTACAAAGAGTTTTGGGGTTGAATTTTTGAGAATTTAAAAACATTGAATAGTGGAGTGAATTGCTCAAAAATGTGGTTTGAGAGAAATTGTCAAAAAGAAGCCAAGTGAGTCATTTCAAGCAAATTGCTCTCATGGGAGGTGTTAGAAAAATATTTAATCTTCTTGAGAAAACTACTTCTCAAACTTTGGGTGAATCACTCTTCGGATTCAACTTGGAAGGATTTTACTCTTCAAGTGAATCACTAACTGATGTGGAAAAAAATGCTTGATGGATTTAACTTGAATATTTCCTTTGATTATTTTATCCAATTGGCCTCAAATGAGATGAATCACTCTGATTTTAGTGAATCACTCCTCAAGTGAAGACTTGGCAAAAATTCCCCTAGTTTTGGAAAAACAATTTTTGCCTATGGAAAATGCAATTGTGGCATCAAATTCAAGGAAATTTTCGTATTAAGGGTTGTCTTGCTTGCTTGCTTTATGAAATTTTAGAAAATTAAGGTTTGTAATGAAGTCTCCATTTGCAAGCACTAGTAAAATTGAACACAAAAATGAAATATGTGTAAAACTAAATTTCAATTCAATACTTGGCTTAATCTCCTCATGGAAAGTAAGCCTTTTGTCCCACTAGATGTGCTAGAAGCATATTAAATTATGGGAAAGTCTAGCTTCTTATGTGTCCACTATTTCAAAAAATTACAAGAAAGGGATAGTGCCCCTCTCAACCTTTGTATTTAGGCCACCTCTCCAATATTCTTGCTAAATATAACTAATATAAGCTAATTACATAGAATAATTACAAAAATTTAAAGTACTAAAATTAAAATATGAAAATTAAATTGCACAAAAGTAAATTTTTAATTTTAGGATCGAAGAAATCAAAAGTAAATACAATCATAACCATAGCAAGGAGATTTTGTGATCAATCAATACATGAGAATATAAAATAACAACAATGGACCATGTCTATATAAAATGGATCTGAGAAGGAATTATAAGAAGACAAGAGGACAATGCTACAATCATCATGCATTCCACAATCTAAGAAGGTAGTGTCACTAATGGAAAGTAGAAAGTCTTAACAATTTTTCATTAATCCATGAGGAAAGAGCAATTGCAATGTGGGTCTTATAAAGTGTAGCTCAAATTCTCTCAAGGTCAAAAGATGTTTACAATGGATCCCATGTATTCTATTCATAAAAATAATTCACCCCTAAGTTACCCTAGGTGAGAAGTTCTTAATACCTAGTAAATGCAAAGATTTGGGGGTATCTTTAGAAAAGATGTATCTTCAAATTTTGCATGCCTTTAAATACATAGCTATACTTAGAAGGCTTATTAAATGCATAACGATGTCACTACATGCCGAAATATCATTTTCTAAATATCTTCCTCAAAATCTATGCACTTCCTTTTGCACATGCACCTGTTAATGAGCAATTCACTCCAAGAGGTGAGTGAATTGCTCTTGTCTAGGAGTACTTCACTCCATTCTACTAACACTTTGCTCTTGAGGACCTTTCACTTTATGTTGTCTAGTACTTCACTCTTCAAGAGCCAATCACATCAAATTGAGCAAATTGCACCTCTATTCAGAATTTTGCAAAATTAAGTTCCTTGAGGCCTCAATTGGCCAATCAAAAGGGTTTTGCACATCTTTAAAATGGGAGGAATCCCAAGGTAGTAACTTGTTACTACAATAATATTATTTCTAAGTATACCATGGAACATAAAGAACATATCCCTAATAAAAATTTATCATTTAGTAAATATTAAGTCCATTTTAAGAAATATGGATGATATCCCTAATAAAAAAGATCATGTAAAAGATTTTTCAAAAATCTTATAAAATAAGACAAATTTTTGAGTAAAGGGTGAAAGTATTCAAGGTAAATTTATTGGCAAATGGGCCCAAAGATCTGACAGATCTATATTTCCCAATATCCTATAATCACATTCACATAATTTCATTCCATAATAACATCGATTTTTCATAAAATAAAAAGATTTATTGATAATATTTCATATTCAATAATCCATTACATTGGATAGGACTTTGTCATAAATATATAACTTTACATAAGACTCTTTAATACTCCTAACTTTTGCTCTCCTCAAATTGACGAGAGATGCAACCTTTCATATGCCTTACATTATGACAAAGTCTCTCATGATTACATAACTTCCTACTTCTAATCTTGACACATAACACATGAATCTTCACTTTCACTCGTAACTCACTTGCACACATGACACCTCACTCATAACTCACACTTGCACACATGACACCTTTCACTCATAACTCATACTTGCACACATGACACCTTTCACTCATAACTCCTACTTGATTACATGACACATAAACACACTTCACAACTTGACACCTACTATTGACATAAATAATTAAACACACTTCTAATATAAATATTTACAATGGTACTCAAGGTACCAAATAATGTAATACCGCCAAAAAAATTATAGTTTTTACAAAACAAATCACAATTCCTAAAGTCAAATTGTAAGTATCCAAAATATTGAGGCAAAGTTTATAATTTCTATACTTGATGAGGGGATTCTCCTTAGAATATTGAGGCAAGTTCTTCCAATAATGAACATGTTATGCATATTATTGTTTATTTTTTCATATAAAGAGGATTATCGACTTTTGATACATAAGGCATATGATTAAACATCACCATATTTTTTATTATAGTTACTGATGAAGGAGCATCCGGTAATCTTAGAGCAATCTTGCATCTTCCAAAATGTCTTTAGAATTTTCTAAGTTCCTAGCATTTGTTTTATTTTATTTTTAGTGTTTTTCCAAGGAGGGGGGGGAGTTTTGTGGAAGCATTGAAGGCAAGTTTCTTAAGCATGGGGAGGGGTCGCGAAATCGCGACCTCAAAAGGCTTGGCAGGGAGTGAGCCAGTTTTGTCGCGATATCGCGACGTCGCGATATCGCGACCTTAGTTCAAAGCAAAGGTGGCAGCAAGGTTCCGTCGCGATATCGCGACGTTGGTTCGTCGCAAGGGCAGAGAGGATGGAGACGTCGTGATATCGCGACGTCGCGATATCGCGATGTCGTGATATCGCAACGTTAGTACAACGCAAGGGCAGAGGAGATGATGTTGTAGCGATATCACGATAGGTCACGATTTCGCGACCTGTCGCGATGTCGCGACCAGTCAAGGACCGACACGTGGCACAGCATTGGTCAGCCGTGGAAGTTAAAGAAGTTAGAGAGCAAAGTAAGGCCCGAAAAAGAGAACAAACGGACGACCGAGAGGGGCTGAGTTTGACACATGGACGGCCACGAGTAACTTGACAATTGTGAAGGGCGCGTGTTCCAAATTTATTACGTCGAAGAGAAGGCATGGCCAGTTTTACATGCGGACAGCTACATGGGTTAAAACGAGATGAGGGCCACGGCCATGTATTTATGTATTGTTGGCAAAGTAACAGGTACGGACATTGAAACAGACACAGGCAATGGCCATTATGAAGGAGACCAACGCAGAGGAACAACCTGACTTAGACGGCGGTTGCAGGTCGAGGAGAACCATTAATGAAAGCCTCCTGGTAGATCGGGCAGATGGCCCATTTATGGTCAAAAATTTGAAAAGCCCAGGGAGGGGGAAAATTTGAATTTGAAACTTTCGTTAGGCGAGCATTAATGGTTGAGAGGATCGGGGCCTCGATAAAAACCCAAAAAATTATAAGGGAAGGGGATGGTGGAGTTCGGGATTGAGGGGCAAGTGGTATGCTGGAGAGATTACTGTAATGGTATTTACCAATTTTAATGAAATTACTATGATTTGACTGTGAATGTGTCGAAGTGAATCCCGGCTTGCCATCGGTTACTTACACAATAAATAGTGAATTGTTATTGGTGATGATTCAGTCGTGCAAGTTTTAGAATGTGGTGACATCACCATTAGTGACAATAAAATTTGAAGAGGTCCTTCATGTCCTAAGAGTTGGAGCTAATCTTCTCTCTACCTATCACATCACTTTTATCATTAAAAAGGTGGAGTTTTGGCCATATTGATGGGATGTTAAGGATGTTGATAATTATTTTAGGATTTTGCATCAATATATTATGATGATTCAAATTATAATCTTGGTAATTCTCTAACATATTCAAATTAGAATATTTTAATCATCGTGATGGTCAAGGCCAATGATACTACTAAGATTTGGCATCAATAGGGGGATATACCAATTTTGGTTCCTTAAGGTACATGAGTCATCTTCATATGGATTGTAGTCTTCCCTTGATTTATCCATCATCAAGCATATGTGAGGGATGTGTGTGAGGAAAACACCATTGATATATATTTCTTAAGACAAAGCACAGTATACTTTTTAACACTTTAAGTTAGTTCATAATAACAATTTTGGTCTTATGTTCATTGATCCATTATACATAAACAATGTGTTCCCACTCTATTGATAATATTTATCAAGTTTATTATGTCTACACTATTAAAATCCAAGAATGAAGTCTTTGTCAAATTTTAAGATTTCAAAGCATTGGTGGAAAATTGAAGTGATAAAAAGATGATTGCCTAAGGATTGATCATGGAGGTGAGTATGTCAGTAATAATGTTAAGGGTATTTGATTGCTCATGGTATTTCCTAACAATGGATTGTTTAGTATAGTTGAACAAAAATAGGGATTTCATGGATATGGATCATTGTGTGATCCACACTAAGCGAGTGAATCTCAAAACTTGGCATAGGCAACATATTGTTCTATATATACCATATATATGACACCTACTCATGTTATCAAGGGAATGATCCACTTTTAGATAAAGATAAGATAGAAATATTTGGTTTCATATTTTAGGGTGTTTGATCAATTAATTGGGCTCATATCCCTATTGAGATGTAGAATAAACTTCAATCAAATAGGTAATGTATTTTGTTGGATATGATACAAAGTATAAACTGTATATTTAAATTTACTCATTATTTCATCACTTGGAGAGATATTACATGATTAGGTGTCTTCTTATAAGACCTTGGGATCTCTTCTACTTCTTGAATATTTCCCACCATCTCATAATGTTCCTATTGTTTTTTGTTCTTATTAAGTTCATTTTATGCCCTTTGTGATTATTTCATATTCTAGTCAATTGGCTCTTCTAGATGTTCCACTTGTTCTCCCATTTCCTAGCTCTCTAGTTGAGGCTTGATTCTTTTCTTTGATACTTCTAGTTGTAGATATTACATTTGATTTTGATTGTGTAGCTACCTTTGATTCCTTATGTTTCATCGATAATTTATTGCCCTTAAAGACTCCTTTGCCTATGGCATGCCCTATGTCCAAGCAAGATAGAGCACCCTTTAGGCCATGAATCCAACCTTGGAGTACAAATGCTATTAGAAGCCACCCCAACCCATGATTTTGTTTAGAATGTTAATGTTGGTCAAGACTTGACTACATGCAATTAGGCAAAATCATGTCTCATGTAGGATATGGATGTACAAATGATGCATGATTTTCTCATGAAGAACCAAACTTGGGAGTCAATTATCTTGCCTAAGGACTAGAACATTATTTTTTGTTAATGAGTCTATAAGGAAAAGTTTGATGTTGGTGGTTAGATTGAGAAACATAAGTCTCATCTTATTAAGAAGGGGTGTTCTTAAAAGGTAGGATTTGACTATTATGAGACCTTCACTCTTGTTTCCCAATTATGAGACCTTCACTCTTGTTTCCCAATTATGAGATCTTCAATGTGATGGGAGATTAACCAAATGGATTTGAAGAGAGATTTTATTCATGAGAGCCTTTAAGAGGATATTTATATGCAACAACTACTAGGTCTTGATCAAGATGACCCTATACCTCTGGCTTGAAAAAATAGAAAGTCGTTATACGGGCTTAAGCATACACCTTATGCTTAGTATTAGAAAATCCACACCTTTCTAGTTGTGGCTTTTTCTTAGAGCAATGTGGATCATGATGATTAGATCAAACATCAATATAGTCAAATGTTTTTTTATTATGCTTTATATTGACAACATCATTTTTAATTGGATATACGGGATTGAAACATACCCCGTCTATATTACATCATGACCACAAAGTTGTATCACAATAGTTTCACAATTATGCATGTATCACTTGGCATGATTTGAACCTAGGTCTCCTCAAAAGTTGAGGAATGTAATTGGTTGAGCTAATGTCATTTCATATATATTGATGACATCATTGCTAGCAGCTCTTCTTCCATTATTTAAGACTTGAAGCTATGGCTTGAAAAGTCATTTGAGATAACAATGTTGGATGTATTCCTTTATTTTATAAGAATTCAAATTGTTCAATCTTCTTTATGAATTTCTCTCAACCACAACATGCATTAGATCTAGTATAACAGTTATGAATGGAAGACTGTAAGCTAGATTGCACCCCAATTGCTTTAGAGGTGAAACTTAAGGTTGATTGTTCTTCTCCTTTGATAAATATTTCTCTCTATTGATCCATTGTGGGTAGTATTTTATATCTTTCCTGCACTTGCCCAAGAGTTATCTTTTTTGGTTGTTTTTATTCCAAATATATCTAGGCACCCCATACAATTTATTAAAAGGACATTAAGTGGATTTTATGGTACCTCATTGGTACTACTCACATGGGCATTCATTATGCAAAACTTACTCATATTATGTTGCATCAATACTCAAATGTTGATTGGGTTGGTGGTTTGGATGAGTGGAATTCCAATTACTAGACTTATCTTCTCTCAATCTATGCCAGTTTCTACAAGTTTTGAGAAACAAGATATTGTAATTTTTTCAAGAGCAAAATATTATAGTGTTTTCCAAGTTGAAAAACATCTTAAATAAGTGTGAATGTTGGGTATTCCTTAAAAGGCCCCAATACTCTACTAACCATCAATAAACCAACCATCTTGAGCTTTAGATGCATTTTATTCAACAATTTTACTCTCAATATTAGTTTTTTATCGTGTCTTTAGCTTCAACGGATCAACTCGTGATATTTCATGAAGGTCATGCCTGATGTTATATTCATTAGGTCATGAAAAGGCATTGGCATGAGAGAGCATCCTTTAGGCAAGTATGTTTAGCAATCCCTTCTCTATGAGCATCCCATTTAGCTTAAATGAGATATTAAAATTTATTAATTTATTACTTATTACCTATGATCAATTTCATATTTTGTGATTATTATGCATTTGCCTACAATCCATTTTACACCTTGCGAGGTGATCCAAGAGTATGTCAACCTGATGGTTACTTAGATTTGCACCATTGCATTATAGTAGTATAAACACCCCCACCGACCAAATATTTTTCATATCAATTGGAGAGCATTTCATGTGTTAGTGAGGAACTCTCGTGTCTAATTACATCACAAATGATATATTAAAATTTATTAATTTATTAATTTATTACTTATTACCTATGATCAATTTCATATTTTGTGATTATTATGCATTTGCCTACAATCCATTTTACACCTTGTGAGGTGATCCAAGAGTATGTCAACCTGATGGTTACTTAGATTTGCACCATTGCATTATAGTAGTATAAACGCCCCCACCGACCAAATATTTTTCATATCAATTGGAGAGCATTTCATGTGTTAGTGAGGAACTCTCGTGTCTAATTACATCACACCCATTTTTGTGTCTTTTCTTTCTTTATACGTTTCTTAATTTTTTATGAAATTTTTAAGTGATTTGTTAATTATGCTCATTTCTTTTAGTAAATACCATGAATTCTACATTGTCTACAATAAATTCTAATAATTTGCTCCTACATTGGTGCAAATTATTTGATGAGTTTGATACCATATATTTGCTTCAAACAAAAAACAACTCCAACAATTATTTTCTGGGAACACTCTATTTCCCATTAAAATTATTGCTACTCAAGTGAAACAATTACTCTTATTCATAAAATATGGCCACCATTTAATTTCATATTATCATTAATGTTTAGATTAAATTGGGTATGATTCCACCTTTCTAAGTGTCTAACCAAAGCCTATAAGGTACTCTAACTAAACATGGTGCATCATTTTTATGATTAATATTGACAAGTAATCCAACTTCATTACCATCATTAGGCTTGACAATATATCTTTAAATACAAATTGATGAGTGTAATACCTTTGGAGTATAACTAAAACCATGCTAACTGATGAGGATTGATGTTTGATGAGGATTGATGTTTGATCACTCATATGACCCCTCTTTATTTCCTAGCTAGGTTTGCATAGTTTATTTCTTGCAAATTAATATTGTAAGTGAGTCTCATTCTCACATACACTTCTTGTGCACTAGTTGACAAGCTAGTTGGCACTTAGGAGTATTAGTTAGGAATAGTTAACTCAAAGATAGCTTAGCATATTTTCTAGTTAGCATCTTATCTTCTATGTTGGCTAATATGTTACGTGCATTATCTTATGCCACTATTCTAGCCTTTGGTTAGTATGGTTATGTATTTTGAGCCAATCCATGATTTTGTGGAATTGGTTATGTATTTTGGGCCTTTTGTGCCTATAAATTGAACATATGGAATAAAGAGCATTAGTTGGATTTTTCAACCTTTTCATTGGTATCAGAGCCTAGTTCTCGTTTGCACTAGGGCTTGTGAGTTGAGAAGGAAAGGGAGATAATATTGGTATGAGAAACTATTTCTCATTGAGGACTCGATTTAAGCTTAAAGGGCGTTTGAAGACCATTCGTAGAAGGAAATTCCTTCGACGATAAAATCCTCGTTCCAACTTTCTTCTTATGCTCAAGGAGTATAGGAAAATTTTACCCCATATTAATTCCTACAACGATCCTTGGAAAGGGTTGGATCGTAGCTACGGTCCAATTAGGATTAGAGAGCCATTTGATCCTAATACATCTCCCATTTTCGAGTGCTGAAGAATTAAGGGTTTCCCCCCAATACCAGGTCGTGTGTCGACTTGGGTCTAGTTTGCCTTTCAAACTCTGGTCGTGTGTCGACCAGATCTTGAAAAGGTGTGCTACTGTGAAGGTGTTGTGCTGTTGATTTGAAGGGTTGCTACAATTTTAGTAATTCTGAGGTAAATTTTACCTTAGTTGTTTTCTGATTATTACTGAAAATATTTAAATTTTAAATATTAAATTTATATTTTTATATCTAAACTCCAAAGTTTAGATAACAATATTTATATATATATATATAATATTGTAAAATTTAATTATATATATATAATATTGTAAAATTTAATTATATATATATATATATAATATTGTAAAATATATATATATATATATTTTAAAGCTCACTCGACTGACACCACACTAGGTCGGCTGACGGCCTTCTTGACTATCGTGCGATAGCTTTTTGGCATCCGACAGGTCCTTTCGACAACCAGTGGCAAACTTTGGCATCGGTGACCGTGTTGTGCTTCACTGCGCACATCGTCAGGCGCTTTTGGCCTGATGATACAGTCGGTCTCTCAGCACCTGTTATTTTTCAGGCGCTACACCGATCGTGTTAGGCCTTGTGTCTAACATCGTTGTAAGACGCTAACAATGCTTGCGTTAGGCCCGAAGGCCTGACAACGTCAGGTCTTAGCGCGTGCCAAGGCAAGCATGCGCCACCTGCCTAGTACCTGTAGAGCGCAGGTTAATCTACGCTCGCGACAAGGTTTCAACAGGTTCTACCTGCTTCCAAAGCACGAATGCACTTTGCAATGGGTGACAGGAGGTTCCCGATTGCTCGCCCTTCTTGGCATTAAAATTTTGCCCAAAACCTGCACCTATTTTAATCGAGATCCGCACACTACATTGATTTTGCACTAAAATAGATAATGCACCTCGAGAAACGTGCACTGTCAGTTCGCACAATTTCCTGCAAGCATCAAATTTTGCATGAGATCATCTAGGGTTATGTGCACTTTGCATTGGCAGGTTGACTTCTGGAAAAATTTGGCAAAGGGTAAATTAAATTTAATATATTTTTTTTACTTTTTCTAAGGTTTAAAATTGCATGTAATTTTTATTTATTTATTAGTTTATTTTTAAAATATCTTAATTAAATTAATTAATCTTTTGATTAATTAAATTTAAATTTTTAATTAAGTTATTTTTAAATTAATAAATTATAAAAATTTAAACCTTAGGTTAGTTAAAAATTTTAAAATTTCAAGAAAAATTTTCATATTCTGATCTGCAATTCTTCCAACTCCAGCATCATAAAATTGTGAAGAAATATTTTGTTAATCTTTTTAGATTACAAAGCAACAGATTTTGCTTATTTAGCCTTAGGAGTATTTTTCAATTAAGGGCACAACATTGTAACAGGGTACCCAAATTTTTACCCTGATTTTAAGTGCTTTTCCCTTTTACTCCTGGCTTATACCCGATTTTAGATGGCTTCTGATTTGGCTGCCCAAGTGGCAGAACTAGCACATGTTGTAAATATACTTGTAGAAAAGGTGAATGATACTACACTGATTCAAGTTGTAAGTAGCCTTGCTGACAAGGTAAGCGACATTAGTATTCAAAATGCAGCTGATGTTAAAATCTACAACAATGATCCTCGATCTAAAGCTAGGTGTGAAGTGCCATTGTACGATGGCTCAAGAAACCCGGATGTCTTGAATAGTTGGCTTCTTGACATGGAGTCCTGGTTTTCTTACACTCATACCTCAGATGATGATAAGGTTCCCTTCGCCAAGCTCAAGCTTTCAGGCTTGGCTAAAGTGTTAGTCGAACGCAAGGGTGGACAAGATGCCATTACCACTTGGGATAACCTTGTAAAATCTCTTAAACAAAATTTCTATCCCTCCAATTATCAAAAGGAATTGGTTATTAAGTGGTTTAGATTTCGACAAGGAACTAATATGACTGTGCAGGATTATATCTTCCAATTCAATAGGTACCAAATTCTTTTGAATGTGGAGGACGATGTCGCAGCTTTGATTCTCAAATTTCAAAGTGGCTTATTAGAGCATTTGTACAGGGAAATTATGTTTGTTTCTATGGAAACTTTGGATTCAACTTTCAACCAAGCGCAACTTGTTGAGGACAAGTTCAAAGCGCACTCGCAGGGATTTCGTGCTCTTGCTACTCAAGCGGTTGCTAGCTCATCAAAAGGGAATAATTCTTCTTCTCAAAAGAAGAACTTTGCCCAAAAGAAGAATTTTTCTTCTTCTTCTTCTTCTCCTCTTCTTCTCTTCTTCTTCTTCCAAAATATTTTGCAACTATTGTAAGAAAAAGGGCCATGAAAAATTTGATTGTTTCAAAATTAAGAAAAGAAGTTTGGTTGTAACAACTCAAGCGGAGGACAAAGTGCAAGGTCCCCTTGAGTCAGTAGGAGAAAGTAGAGCATACACAAAATTACGAGGTAAACTCAATGATGTTACCTTAGTAAATGTTAGTTCATCAGGGAGCACTCATGATGCTTTGTTCATCACTCGAGCTCATTTGCTCCATGACTTTGCAACATATTGTATAGTCGATAATGGCTCGTAGAAAAATCTAATTGCGAGGTCCATTATCGAGAGATTGAAATTACCGATGGAGCCTCATCCTCAACCTTATTCTTTGGGTTGGAAGGATAGTGGTAGGGGCTCAGATATCACTCACACTTGCACATTGAAATTTGCACTTGGACCACAGTTCATAGATCAAGTCACTTGTGATGTGACTCCTATGGATTGTTGTGGGCTCTTGCTTGGGCAACCATTTCAGTATGATAGGAAAGTTGTTTATGATGCTTTTAAAAGAACCTATACATTTCAAAAATATGGTAAGGTATATCTCATAAAAAGCACCAACACTCCTAATATGGTTTTAAATTCCAAGCAAGCAAAAAAGGCAATAAAACAAGGTGGTGAGGTTGCTCTAATTTTCATTCGCTCCCAACACACTTCTGCATCGGTTTCCCTTTCACATCGGCATTCTACTATGGATAAAATATTGCAAAGTTACTCACACATATTTCAGGAGCCCAAGTCTCTTCCTCCACTTCGCACTATTAATCATAGCATTGAAATCATTCCAGGTTCTTCACTTCCTAATGCACCCATGTATAGACAATCTATTTTGCAAAATGAAGAAATTAAAAAGCAAATAGAAGATTTGTTGTCTAAGGGTTTCATTAAGGCAAGTACTTCTCCTTGTGCATCACCTATTTTTTTGGGTCTTAAAAAGGATGGAACTTGGAGATTGTGTATTGATTTTCGTGCTTTGAACAGAATTTCTATAAAGAATAGATATCCACTTCCACGAATTGATGATCTATTAGATCAGCTCCAAGGAGCGAAATTATTTTCTAAAATAGATCTAAAAAGTGGTTATCATCAAGTGTGTATCCAAGCTGAGGATACATGGAAGATGGCTTTTAAGATGAAGATGGGCCTTTTTGAGTGGTTGGTCATGCCTTTCGGTCTTACCAATGCTCCTGCAACCTTCATGAGGTTGATGAACGATGTATTTCGTGATGTACTTGACAAGTTTGTCATCATATATCTTGATGATATATTAATTTTCTCATCCACTTGGGAAGAACATCTTAGGCATATTCAACAAACACTTGATATCCTTCAAAAGAATCAGTTATATGCCAACCTTTCCAAGTGTTCCTTTGGCAACACTTCCATTTCCTACCTTGGTTTTGTGATTAGTGAAAGTGGAATTCAGGTAGATCCCACTAAAGTTGATGTCTTACTTAAGTGGTCTCCTCCTACTCTAACTGAGTTAAGGAGTTTTCTAGGACTTGTAAATTTCTATCGCAAGTTCATTTCTCAATATTCCACTATCGCAGCTCCATTGCACCACCTAACTAAGTCTAAAGTTCCATTTCAATGGGGGAAGAACCAAGATGTTGCCTTTGAGAAATTAAAAAAGAAACTTTGTACAACACCTATGCTAGCCTTACCTGACCTCTCTCAACATTTTGAGATTGAGACGGATGCATCTCAAGTTGCTCTAGGTGTTGTGCTCAAACAAAATGGTCATCCAGTTGCTTACCATTCAGAAACTTTTTCTGCTACAAAGTTGAACTATTCAACATATGACAAGGAGTTGTATGCATTAGTTCAAGCTATTAAGTATTGGAGACACTACCTTTTGGGGAAAGAAACTGTAGTACACATTGATCATATGCCTCTCAAGTTCCTACAATCCCAAAGTAAAATTGAAGAGTCAAGACATATGAAGTGGGCCTCTTACCTCCAACAATTTCACTTGGTAATCAAGTATAAAAAGGGGAAGAGTAATATTGTTGTTGATTGTTTGAGTAGGCCTCCTACCGCTCTTGCTTTAACAGTAATGTCTACTTCACACTTGGGATTTCAGACTTGGCCAAATCAGTATTCTCAGGATCCTGATTTTGGAAAAATATATCAGCAAGTAAGTAAGCCTTCTTCTACCAATTTGCATCCTTTCCAAGATTTTTACATCAAGGATGGACTACTTTACAAATTGGACAAAGTTTGTGTTCCTTGTGAGCCAAGAGTGTCACTTCTTAAGGAAGCTCATTCTACACTTTATGGTGGTCACTTTGGGAAACACAAGATGCTTCATCACTTGCAAATATTTTTCTATTGGCCAAGAATGCAGAGGGATGTTTTAAGGTTTCTAAAATAGTGTGCAGTTTGTTGTCGCTCAAAACCTACTAACAAGAAATTTGGCTTAGGCATTCCTTTGCCTATTCCTTCTCATCCTTGGGAAAGCATTTCCATGGACTTAGTTAGTGGTTTTCCCATGATAGTGCGACAACATGATTGTGTGTTTGTTGTTGTTGATAGATTCAGTAAGATGGCTAAGTTTATTCCTTGTCGCAAGACATGTTCTACGCCAGACTTAGCCCAATTATTCTTTGATTGCATTTGGTGATCCTTTGGTCTACCTACCAGCATTATATCGGATCGTGATTCACGCTTTGTGGGTCACTTTTGGCGTTCCTTGTGGAAAATTTTGGGAGTTTCCCTTAACTTTTCCACCGCCTACCATCCACAATCTGATGGGCAGACTGAAGTGGTGAACTGTACACTTGTGCAGAGTCTACGCATCTATCATCATGCTTCACCAGCAAAGTGGGACTTGAGTCTCACTCATATTGAGCATGCTTACAACAGGGCACTACATTCTTCTACAGGGCACTCTCCTTTTGAGGTTTGTTTGGGATTTCAGCCTTTGGCACCCTATGAGTTACCTTTGTCTTTGCCTTCTCCTATCACTTCTCATCTTCAGAAGGAGCAAGACAAGGCACACTCATTTATTCAGCACTTGCACAATCTACAATCAAAGGTGATTCAGATTTTGCAAAAGACACAGCAGCAATAAAAACAGGCCATGGATCGACATCGAATTCCTCATCCATTTCAGGTTGGTGACAAAGTATGGTTGCACCTCGACAAGCGATGTTTTTCCAATAAGACTCATAGAAAAATCAAACCGATTCGCTATGGGCCTTATACTATCCTTCAGCAAGTGTCCGAGAATGCCTTCCGCCTTGATCTTCCCACACACTTGGGGATTCATGATGTCGTCAATGTAGATATTTTGAAGTTGTATCATGACTCTACATTGGAGACCACACCAGCTATCAGTCATCCTGTGGATGTGGTTCCTGATTCTCAGTTACCATTGGATTCAGATCAGATCTATGACACGAAGACTCGATAGACTCGCCAGGGGTCTTCCACCTCTTATCTGGTGGCTCGACGAGGACAGTTGTCACATCAGGCTCGTTGGATTTCTTTTCATCATATGTCCCATGACTTTCCTACTCTTCTAAAAGCATTGGAGTCCAATGCTTCTATTGTGGGGAGGCATGATGAGGATTGATGTTTGATCACTCATATGACCCCTCTTTATTTCCTAGCTAGGTTTGCATAGTTTATTTCTTGCAAATTAATATTGTAAGTGAGTCTCATTCTCACATACACTTCTTGTGCACTAGTTGACAAGCTAGTTGGCACTTAGGAGTATTAGTTAGGAATAGTTAACTCAAAGATAGCTTAGCATATTTTCTAGTTAGCATCTTATCTTCTATGTTGGCTAATATGTTACGTGCATTATCTTATGCCACTATTCTAGCCTTTGGTTAGTATGGTTATGTATTTTGAGCCAATCCATGATTTTGTGGAATTGGTTATGTATTTTGGGTCTTTTGTGCCTATAAATTGAACATATGGAATAAAGAGCATTAGTTGGATTTTTCAACCTTTTCACTAACAAAAATATTGTGGTACAATGCTATAATGTGCATTTTCTAAAAATACTATAAAATTCCATATTAATTTACACTTAAATTACTCTAAAATTAAATCATCGTTTATTGTATAGGTTGTTTTTTTAATTGATGAATAATGACTAAACAATTGATAATTAAAAGAGTATCCACATAAATATCATATCTTTTTTTTACTATGCATGAAATCATGTTTAGTTCCTTTATTTAAATAAACAAAGGACAAGAATAACTTCTACCTTTACTCTTTCACTAAGCCTCTACGTCCTAATGAGTTCAATATTAACCCTAACAAATCAAGCAAACATAATCTAGTACAAGCATACTCATCACAAATAGCCCTAAAGGCTCTTCAATTCCTCATAGTATCTCACTCAAAGTTAAGACATAAAAGCAGCATGTTGCAAGAAGGCATACATAGATACACAAAGACATGATAATTACAAAGTAAACAAACAAGGTTACTTATATGCTTTGCAAAAAAAAATATGTTAGTTACTTACGAAATAACTCTTCTTTCCAAATAATGTTAATAGTATTAATAGATATTTTTTCTTGGAAAAAAATGATCCAAGATAAGATTGCTTTAAGAAAAATGATTAAGACATAAAATTGGCAAACTATCATCAAATTGCATTAGTTCAATTGGTTAAATTCCTCAACTTTTAAGGAGAAACCCCATGTTTGAATATTGCCAAGTGATATATGCATAACAACCAAGTTGTTATAATTCCATTATATGGTTATGATGTAATATGAGTGGGGTTCATTTCAATCTCATATAACCAATTAAAAAAGATGGCCAACTATCTTATTTACAAAGAAAGGTTAAGTTGTACAAGGAGCACAACTTACCCCTAGCCTCTTGGGAGGCATAATCGTCAAAGCCTTTGTAAATGTGAATGATCCTGAATAATTTTTTTAGCTCCTATGTTATTTCTAATACTTTATATTTTATTAAGAATCTATTTTATCCTTTAACATGGTTGGGTGTCAAATGGGACTATAAAGGGCAATGCAGTTGTACTTTATTAACAAGGTTCCACGAGCCTGGGGGACGGGGGTACGGGGGGACGGGTTTCCGGGGACGACGAGGGACGGCAGGTCGATTTTAGGGGACGGCTCGGGGACGGCTGGGGGGACGGCTGGTATAATACTATAAAAAATGAATTTTTTTAGAAATTTAGAATAATCTACACATTCAAAATTCTACACCCAACAAAAATGATATTTCATATTACTAATCAATTATGTAAGTGCAGCCATTCATATTCAGATTCGTTACTAACACATAAGTGCAGCCATAATTGAGTCATTTCACATTTTCATGTTCATATTAGTTACTAATTTGCAGCCATTTAATTGTTTCAAGTTCAACAACTATAACTTGAAGGTTCAGCCAAGGATATCAAGTGCAAACAATGTTCAAACAGTCATCATTTTAAGTAATAACAGTCATCATTTTTTCAGCCACCAATGTTCAAACAAAGACTGTCATGTTTAAAAATTTTCAGTCACTAACCTGTTCATTGTGTTCAAATATGACAGCAATAAGAAATTTGAAATAGTCATAGTATCAATGCTCATTTGCAACAAAAAGACTCAAAACTAAAATAGTAAAGGAGTATTATATTTTCCTACGTTTTGGTATATTTGTATTTGGTCTATTCCAATCTTGTCATATTTCTTAGTATCCAGAAATGCATGAGGTGACTGTTGTGCTTGTCCTTGAGTCTATTGGATTTGTGCCCTAGTTTGATGGAAAATACTGACCTTAAGATGCTGATTTCGCTTCCTCTAACTTTGACTGCACAACATTTTGCTCTATCCTTGTTTATCTATTTAAAATGTTGCTTAGGGAAGGGAATAGCACTGTGTATATTGTGTTTTACTTCACTTATCAATATACCCTAGTTGTGCTTATTAAACAAAGTTAGACTCAAAAGTGTTAGCCTTGCAATGCTTTTATGATTTTAACGTTTTAAACATACCCTTTTGGCTGTATGTTATATTAACCTTTTGGGATGTGTGTGGATGTTAAGGAAGTTTGATGCTCTTTATAATCGTTGTTCCCCCCACCTTTTTTATACTCGAACATTGAGCTTGTATGGCATCCTTTCTACAATCTTCTAGATGCACTTTCTATGATCTTTGATTCCCAAATCGATCCTGACATGTGGCAGAGATCATAGGGAAATGCATGGTGTGTTTATAGTATTTCTACCCTTCTATTTCATGGCTGTAACAAACCTCTTTTTCAGCCATTTTCTCGGAATTATTTTAGAAGCATTCAACATGTGTTTATGACATTTTGGCTTGATGTGCATGACTGCTGTACTTTGGAGGATATAGGTCTGTTGAAGTTTGTTTAAAACCACCTTTTACCATGCCATATTTGCTTAAGAAGTTGTTTTCATATTTGGCATTGCTATGAAAACTGAAACAATATAGAATATCCCAGCCATGCCATTTTGCTTCATTTATTATTTCAGAACGATAGATATTAATTGAGTTTATATATGGCAAGTTTTGTTGGTGAGCTGTAGCTTGCTTTACTTTCGTTATTTCTTTTTGGGACTCTTGAATGCATTTTATCTTCCGAAGGCCCAATCTCAGACCTTGTCTGGGTAGAATGTATATGTGTGATTGTGCAGAATGTAGACATGTGCCTGGGACAGAACTTAACAATGGTTACTGAATAGAGCAAAACTCTGTCATAAATGATGTGCCTCTCTTAATAATGGAATCCATTTTCTGAGAGATCTTGAAACATTTTACTTAACTCCAAACTGGTGTTGTTGACCATCCAAGCTGAGATGAAAAAATGGCAGTATTTAATAGTTCATTTGTGCATGAAATTCTAAACCTATACCTCATGTGGGGGACGGCTGGGCCCCATGGGGGACGCCTGACACCGTCCCCGGGACGCCCAAAAAGGGGGACGTCCCGGGGACGGGAGGCCAAAGCCCTCAGCCGTCCCGGGGACGTTTCCCAGCCGTCCCCCAAAAAGGGGGACGGGGGGAAACGTCCCCCTTGCCGTCCTGGGGGACGTGGGAAACGAGGGGACGCGTCCCCCGGGGGGGGGACGCGTCCCCGTGGAACACTGTTTATTAAGAATCTATTTAATTCTTGATTCCTACATGGGAGTGTCAAATGGGACTATGAGGGGCAATGTTGTTGCAAAGAGACTTGTTAAGAATCCAAACATATCGAGGGAAAAACAACATTAAGAATAAAAATTGAATAGATGGATACAAAAGATAACGAAAAAAATGTAACACGTCTTCTTTAGTTACCTATCTACAATGAAATCTAGTGCTTTCTCTTCTCAATATTAAATTTTAGTTGAGCTTTTTTACCAAAAAGATGCTTTAGACGAAAGAAAAAGACTGACAATACCTTAAGTTGTGACAACAATTGCTTCACATAGAGATTACTGCTAATAACATTAATAGATTGTTTTTCTTAGAAAATAATAATCATTTAATTTTTCATTATCTCTAATGTATATTTGATAGGTCCGTGGGCATACCATTCCAAATGCATAACGGAAGCATCTAAAGTATGATGTACTAGCTTTCTATGAGTTTTGATAAAAGGTCAACTTCATTACCACTTTAGACCTGACATTATATCTTCAAGACAAAATCGAGGAATGCAACAACTTTAAAGTATAAAATGCTAAGAAACCATAATATGACTTTTTTTAAATAGCATTGATAGAACTCAATGGTTTGTCATGACCCCATAAAAGGACCCAAATTCATAAAGGTATACTCTTGAACTAATATTGTACGGTAAAGTGAAAACTTTCCTTTGCTTACACAAGGTTTTCTATGCCCAAGAGACGTGGCTTAGTCGTGGTCTTAAGAACAATGCTTAATACAAAATCAATTCTAACTGAACTTAATATTTCTATATTACCCTAAAAATAACAATTAAATCATCATAAAATAGATGGTGTTCATATTGTTGGATAATGATCACTAACTTGACAACTAAAATTGTATAGGATCATATGACTTTTTCTCTATGTTAGAAACCATGCTTAATTGCGTTGCCTTGATAGATCAAGGTTGGAAGCAATTTCACCCCCTACAATTTTACTATACTCCTCAAGCCCAATGAGTTTGATTTTGAACGCAAGACCAAATAAACATAATCCACATCCCTAATAAATTGCAACAAACATACTCCCATATATTTATTGTTCACAGGTTTCCCAATCACAATGTCAAACTACTTTAACTCTCCTTTTATAGGAGCAGGGCATAAATGTCCAATATTTATCCAATGTATTCATAAACTTGTATGCAGATTTTATATTTTAATCCTTGACCAATTTTAATTGCTTGCTAACTAATGTCTTGATTCACCATTCTTTCATGACCCTGCTTAAATTTTGCATTTGATTTTCTATCAACAAACAAAATTTGCAATTTAAATAACATCTCAAAACAAAAGCAATTAGTAAACAGTAGTAGTGGTGAATTTTTGTATTTTTGACACACTAATGCTAAGCAATATCATTATTATAAAGGATACTTCATTATTGTAAATTCTTTATGGAAAAACAACATTGACAAAACTTACGCGTACAGCACAAAAGGATCATCAAAATTGTGCATGTCTGTCAATGTTCAATCCAATATCATAAATATTGTAGAATCCTATTAGATGTCACTAATACCAATACTAAGAATCGTTCATGAGAATGCCAGTAAAGGAGGTTTATGTCATATCATGATTAGTTAATTGTTTATTATTTATATTTTTTAACTTGTTTAGGTATTCATTGAAACAAACTGTCAGATACCTTATAAGTGGCAACCAAAATATTAAAAAGCCTAAATAGCTTTCCCTTAAATATGTCTTTTTGCATAACTTGAGATAACAAATGACATATCTTCCATCTAGCTCCTAAATAAACCACGTATGTAATTATAAAATATGCCAAAGAAACATATTTACTGCCTTGAGTTCGAAATTTACTCATTCCTCTCTTTTGCAGTAGCTGAGATGATTCATATTCCTCTCTTTTGCAGTTACTGAGATGATAGTAAAAATATTTCTGTGTTATATAGTAAAATTTTCTCGTAACTTAAACTCCTCCTATCCCATGGCTCAAGGAAAGTCGAGGCACTCATTACAAATTTACCTCAATTGTTCTTTTTCCTCCTTTTCAGACATACTCTAAGAAAAGCATAAAATTTCTTCCGTTTAAATCTTGTCCAGTTGGGTCTCCATCCCACAAAATAAAATAGAGGAAACTAATGGGGGACAGATCCTATTTTTTTTGCAAACAAAAATGTGCATGTATAAAATACAAAGCTTCCAACAATATCTCAATATACAATTATATTCCATGTTAACTATAAGAATCCTCATTTGAAACTAAAACTCTGCAGAACCTGGAGTCCTGGGGAATGGGATAACATCTCGAATGTTCTCTATTCCAGTTGCAAATTGGACAAGCCTCTCGAAACCCAAGCCAAATCCAGCATGAGGAACTGCGATGAGTAGGAAATAAATATTTAGATAAACAAATTACCACCCGTTCCAACATCAAAACCACAATCACCATTAGATCAGATATTGTAATATCAAATCAGGAACCACTGCAACCCAAGATTTCATTTTTAAGAAAACGAGTAATCAATTTTCCGTAAAAGAAGAAGCTCAGAGCATTCACCAGTTTAAAGCATCTGAAATGTGCACACAAGCAAGGAGATTTCTTATGAAACTTCCTCTTATGCAAGTAAAAGTTACACATTGTGAGAAACACAGATTTCTTATGAAACACATTGTAAAAAGAAATAAACATGATGCTTAGGACTAGAAATATCCTCCTTTAAGGACAAATCATGATGTAACAACAAGAGTTTTTGAAAAAACAACCAGCTTCTGTCTCTGTAAATCTACAAGGTTAGTTGAGCAAGTTTTAATTGTTAACTCCAATAATTCTCTCTGATAAGCTTTTGCACAATGTCTTTTTTGTGTTAAAAGGGGATTTGAAATCCATAATTCCTTCTTTTAAAAAATTAAATCCTTTTAATTTTCCTTTTTAACAAAGAAGCATATAGCCATAAGACCCAAATGGTCAGGCACATACTTAGACTAATGTAGATACCGTGACTCACAAGCCTAACCTGATAACACACACCAAATAATAAATTTAAAAGGAATATCAAGAACCACATCCTCCAGGTCTCCAGTTTTTATGCAAACAGTTGTGAACAAAGTCAGAGTGGGAAAGAGTTCTCAGCAAACTTTATGTACGATACAATGACTATGTTCAGAAGATAAGGAGCCCACCAAAAAAAAGGTTACCATCATCAGCAACATTGGAAGCGAATCGCTCTTTTAGGAATTAGTCAACATATGATAAAGGAAAATGAATTTTGCAAGCCTAGAAACAGTAAAACAGTAATGCAAAACAGCAAAGTTGCCGAATTGGCATAAAATTGACTAAATCCTAAAAGAGTGATTCACTCCCAAAAGAGCAATTCTTTCCAAAAATTGGAGTGATTTGCTCCCTTCCCATGAGCAAATCACTCATCATCGGGCCAAGCAGGCCAAGAATGAATGGATGTCAAGGAAGATCATCTGGAAAGTGACGTTTTTGTCCTTTTGTGACACCAAAAGCAATTTAGAAGGTTTCTAAGAGGGTTAGAGACAATCTTGGAGACTTAACATTTGAAGGTGCATCATTTTGCTAGAAATGCCCCCAACTTGTTACTTTTACTAGAATTAGGAATTTCTCACCCAAGGTAACTCGGGTGAATTCCTTCTATAAATAGGAGCCATGGACTCCATTGTAAACATCTTTTGGCCTTGATAGAATCAAAGCTACACTTTGTGAGTCCCATATTGTAATTGCACATTTTGGAAATAATAAAAGATAGTGTAACACGTTTTGCTTTTGAATTGTGGAATGCATGATATTTGTGGCATTGCCCTTTTGTCCTCTTGTCAATCATTGTTAATTCTATTTCATACGCGCGGGGGTACATTGTTGTTATTCAATTTTCTCATGTGTTGATTGATCACACGTTCTCCTTGCCATGGCTACAGTTGTATCTCATTTTCATGCCCGTACTTAGATTAGATTAGTTTAGTTAGTATAGTGGGGAGCCGACCTAAATCTTAAGGTCAACAGATGATCTCCCTTCTTCCAATTGTTGAAAAAAAATTGTGGATGCAATAGGAGTTGGACATTTCCCCAATTCAACACTACCATAAGCAAAACTTGCACCACACTTATCATAGATTTTGAGCTTTCTCATAGTCATTTTCTTATCTCTTAACATGGAGTTAGTGCCATGCTCGTGTGTGTGTGTGTGTTTTCCCAATTTGATGACTTTGATGTGGACACATCATTGGTATGCTAATACATAGCCCACCTTTGTATGGTAGGTCATCATTTTTGTTCATTGATCAATGAAGATAACTGCCCATGATAAGTTATGGGGTTCTCGACATATGATATATTCTAGTAAGTGTGTGCTTGTTGATGAAGAGATGTACCCTTGAATATGTCATCCTTATGTTTTACCTTTTCCATGGGCTGAGTCACACAACTTTACAATCTTCTGGATTATTTCTTGTGGGATTTATGCAATGTTTGTCAATTAGAGAGGATGTCACACACTTGTTGATCTATGTAGATGTCTTACATTTTTTGGTCAGCAAAGATGACTTACTTTCCTCGACTAAAAATTTGTGTTCTATTATTTGCTCTATCACAAGAAAGGCGATTCAACTTTAATTCATTGATTAAGTCCTTATATATTGTTCCACCTAAATTTGTTGATTGCATTGCACCATTTTTAGGATTTGATGAACTTTCACAGCTAACCTATACATTTTAAGACCACATTCCTTGTTCTATGCATTATTTTCAAGTGACAATAATGCCAATGTTTTCTTTTTTGTTGCTCTCCAATAGAACTTAGTGCTATTCATGTTTTTCATCCAAGCATTCTTTTTGATAATGCAACTTATTTTTAGTCATGTTTATGTGTAGACGTGGTGTATAACTTAAACTAGGTTGTATTCAGTCACGTTGAGTTGGCTTGACAAGGAAATGAACAAAATGTCAGGTTGTACTCACTTGAATAAAATGTTCAATATCATCTATATCATAGATCTCCTTTTTTTTTTTGGAGTACTACTTCCATCTCCCATACCTTGGAATGCTTCAATTCTTGTTTGGTTAATAGTATTTCCATTATCTATTGCCAGCTCTTGTAGTGCTCAAATTCCCTTTAGATCATAGACTTGTGATAGTTAGGGGGATTTACTCTATTATGCGTCAAAGTATTGCCAGAGAGAGCTTTATGTATTTGGGAGCCCATGTGTGGGATTAGATTCCATGGAAGCAATGGTCATAGTTGCTCATTGAGCATGTGGAAGCGTCCCTTTGAGGGGATTACTTGGATATATGGTGTAGTCCTTTTCTAGAAGGTGGTTGTACCTTTTTTAAAGAAACCATAGTTTAGGGTTTACATAGTGAAGACATAGACAAAACCATGTCTCTCCTTATTTTCTTGTTGGACACCCTTTTAAAGCAGCTTTAGAATCACATGCTTGGAGACTATCATATTGTTAAATATTCTATTCATTCTAGAAAGTATTTTTGCAACTCAATATTGCAAAGAAAGAAGATTATTTTAGCCTTATGACTTTTGCAATTGGTTTGTGTGCAAAAACAATTGCAACTGCATGAGATTTTCATGCTTCTAGAATGCTAAGCGGTTAAGATTTAATAAATTCTTGCAATGATTTGTTTTGTCCATCATAGTTTTGTAGATTGTGCTTTGTCTATAGTGAATTGGTCAACATTTCAGGTCATTCTTCTTGGCCCATCATCATAACTATGATTTACAAAAATAATTGGCAAAACAAGGTATGATCGATACAAGCGTAGAAAACTATGTAAGGGCGCGCGCGCGCACGCGCGTGTGTGTGTGTGTGAGAGAGAGAGAGAGAGAGAGCGAGCTTGGCTCCATCACTGAACTTTTAATACAAAAAGACAACCAAAATATTGCCCAATTGATAAAATATTGTTCTAGTAAGAAAGGAATAAATTTTTACCACTGTAACCTAGGGACTCATCTTCCCCTCATTGGTACTTGTCTCAAGTAATGGCACTCTCCCTCTGGGCAAGAATTTTGGATGTCTCTCACCCATCTTCACTTCAAAAATTGCATACGTTATCCATTTGAAACCATAAAGTGCCAAACTACTTGATCATGTTTTCTAATTAAGCGGATAAAATCAATTGCATTTGGTTTATGATGTTTCCTTTCCTCCAAATTAAACTGCAAGAGTTTTTAAAGCAGCCCTAAATGGCATCACATTCTTAAGTGACTCTCTAAGAGACCTTAAACAATGGCACTCATAGAAAACAAAGTCCCTAGAAGAGGACGTAACTGCAAAAGAAAGCCACCATTATATGTTGCACATGCACTCCCCGAGGATGAGATAACATTTGGATTGGAAGTTGTCGCTATTACCTGCCACTCTTCTAATAATCTATTTTGAGGACTTCAAATTATGAGTATAATTTCTACTCATGTAGCCTACTTTAATTTCTATGCATTTTGTACCTTCATTATTGTTAGATTTTATTTATCATTTGTGCATTTGATATATTTTTATTTTTTATTATATTTTTATTTATTTGTTTGTTTTGGTGTCTCCAACTACCCATGTACACCATCTAAAAATTGGCGTTCTTGTCACTATATCCAACTCCTATACCCCTCCCCATCCCTGTCTCCTAGTGATTGATATTTACACACCATCTTATTTTTGATGAAGTATGATTAAATGCAATTCAAGATTGCAATTATAAAATATTATCATTAGAGTGTTGAACCTATTGGTTGGTCAAGTTCACCCTAGTAAAAATCCAAGTCATTGCATGCATATTAACTTCCTATGCAGGACTAAGAACAAGAACTATACGTTTCTGAGCAATGGCTTATTCTTATATTCTCGATAACATCACAATCTTATTTTGTATAAAATTGTAATAATAGATGACGCCAATGGCTTATTCTTATATTCTCGATAACATCACAATCTTATTTTGTATAAAATTGTAATAATAGATGACGCCAGCTCAATGCAATTCCTCTCCCTATTGTGCATACCTAAAGACCCCTTGGCAATAGTGGCATTGGCTAGTGTTATTGCCAATGATCTTAGATTTAGTTAAAAATATTAATTGTTATAATTAAGGCATAGTTTCCTAAGTTCATTGATTATTTTTATTTTATAGTTATATTATTTGAAGTTTTTTTTTTCTTACATTTATTCAAGTGACAGTCACTTTTTCTAATATTATGGATCAAGGGTTTCCAAGCATCACTTAAAACTAAACCATTGCCCTTATTCAAATTGTTCGAGTGTTTTTCCACTTTTGATAGCCTCCCTTAAAAGACGCTTGGAATAATGATAAACTTTAACCAAAGCCTTTGCTTCTTCAAGGCAAATATCATGCCTAGTTTTGAGTGAGTGTCCAAGGAGTGCTAACATTTTGGTTCCACTGTATTTGAAATCGGCATAGTGTTCTTTGATCCTAGTTTCTATGGATCCACCTATATTGCCAACATGAAGTCGATCTTGTCAATAAGGAACAAGATACAAACTGACATGTTGTTTAGGAGTGGCGCACTCAGTAATTTTTTTTTGTATGGGTGCACATACTTGACCAATTTTGGTCTGCACACTATGTACGAAATGAACACCTTCCCGAAATAGAGATGCCCTCAATACAACGTGGCACACCTGTGGCATCCCAATTATATTGATCGGCATTTAGGCATGCACCTAAATGAAGCCTTGTAATAAAATAAAAATAAAAACAATAAGAAATACAAAGAAGAAAGGAAAACTTACCATTCACCCCTTTCGTTGTTGAAAAGCTTTATCAACACCTCTACAACAAATACTTGAATTCAATTCATTGTTTTACCAAGTTTTGTGCTAACCTTATTATTCAACTTTACAATTTTATTAAAAAACACCCATGTTCACATTTCAACTTTTTTCAACTTCATGATTTGATTAAAATGTACCCAAATTTCCAAGGCCTAGCCCTACATACAATTGCACCTGCACGCCTATACAACCATGCGATGTTTAATTTATTTTTTAAGGAATTAAGTGGCTTGAGGGTTGTCTTAATGTCCTTCCTCCTTAGAATCCTATTAATTCTATTTGCAATACCCTAAATGTAAGGCAAGACAAACTAGTGGTACACCAAAATCCTGATTTGTGTGAGGGGACTTTAATCTTCCTTAGCTTTTGGAAAGACTTCCTTATTTACCAATCATAATTTCTAATTTTTAAGTGAGGAGGACCCCTAGTGGGGATCTCGCCCTTTTTCATTTATATTGAGTATAGTTGGAAAAATCGCAACTCGGGATAAACTCGGCACCCCAATTTTGGAGATTTTATCGGCAACTTGGGAAAACTTGGTAAAACCTCAACAAAAAAGATCAATGGAATTTTTCCAATTTAAAAAAATACAAACATTTTAAACAACAATTGGAGAGCCAGAAAGCTGATTTTATATTAGATATTCATAAAAAAGAGTACAATTACAGTTCTTGATCATGAAATCCAACCAAATACATCATACAAATGCAAAATTTCAAAATATAAAGCAATTTTTAAACTGCTTTTTGTTTTCCCCTCCTCCCCTCGAACTAGATGGTTGGACTTGGCTTTGGACAGGTGGTCGAATTGGAGGCTCCTCAGGTATGGGATCATCATGGTATATCTCCTCCAATCCTCTCAAATGTTCCGCTTCCTCCTCTAGTGCCTCGATGTCCTCTGTAGTAAACTCGGTATCTAGCGGACTCTCGACAATCCAATCTGATAGTGGATCTAGCTCATCCAAGTCAATCGCCTCATAGGATTCATTCGCCTCCACTTGTTTGGTGCGAAGCCGAAGATTGTATTGTACGAACACAAGGTCATTGAGGTGCTCTTGGGTCAACCTATTGCGCTTCTTGGTGTGTACGGCCTCAAATAGAGACCAATTGCGCTCACACCTAGAAGCACTACAAGGCTGACTCAAGATGCGGATAGCCATCCTCTTCAGATTAGGTGTTTTTGAACCATAATCCTCCCACCATAAATCTACAAAGAAAATTATTTTCAAATTATTAATTTACATTTGTAATTGTGTCGTTGTAAATGTAAACTACAAGAAAAATTCAAAAATGTTTTTTAGAAGTTTAAATATTTTACCTGGTCGCAAGGTCGACCTTGATCTTTTACGAAGGAGGATGAAAACAAGCTCCCATGAGCGGCCTTATAGGTTTGCAACTTGGCAAGGATGAGGCGATGTTTGGCAGGGTCATCTATCATCCTCTCTGCGCAAGTATAGAACCCCCTTGGACCTCTTCATCAGCACTAAGACTGCTAGTGTAAAAGAATTTGGGGTTCAAGAAGTACCTCGCTGCATGAATAGGTCGATGGAGTTGCCTTGTCCATCTCTTATCAATGATACGCCAAATTGGTTCATACTTGCATTGGTTGCCACCGTAATAGTGTTGGATGGCCTCTTTTGCTCTATCCATCGCCTCATATAGATAACCCATTGCTAATTTTTTGCCATCTACAAGGCGAAGAACCCTTACCAAGGGTTTTGTCACCTGCAATTGAACAATAAATACTAAAAATTTAGAAAAAGAAATACTAAAATTTTTAAGTATAAAATAAGATTTTAAAATTTAAATTTGAACCAATTACCTTGAGAATTTCCTACACGCTCACCCAAAATGAATCATCAAAAACTTGCCTCCAGACCTGCTCCCCGTCCTCTTTTGAATGAAATGGTGAGGCATACCATTCCTTGCTCACTAACATCTACTTCAAAGCAGGTGATGCCACTAGAAGGCTCTGCAAGGCAATGAAATTTGAGGCAAATCGGGTGATCCCTGGGCGAAGAATGTCCCTCCCGTCATTATGCTCCCTCATCAAGCTGAGCACCCATGTGTGATTGTATATAAACCGTGTAATGTTCTTCGCCTCTTCCACCACGGTCTTCACCCATGTCAATTTGCCAATGTCCTCAAGCATGAGGTCAATGCAATGGGCAGCGCATGGGCTCCAAAAAATAGAGGGGTACTTCTCCTCGAGAAGTCTACCCACAGATACATATGTTGTTGCATTGTCCATCACTACTTGGACAACATTCTCCACTCCTACTTCCAGCACGACCTCCTCCAACAAATTGAATAGCATTTGTGCATTCTTCACCTCTTGCGAGGCATCAACCGACTTCAAGAAGACCATGGATCCACCCAAAGCCACCATGAAGTTCAGGAGCATGCGGTTCCTCACATCCATCCATCCATCCATCAGAGAGAATGTTGCAGCCCTTTCTCCTCCATATCTCCTTTTGCTCTTCTACAAGAGCACGTGTGTTCATGACACACTCCAACAATGGCCCACTAAAATCTTTTGTCGAAGGTGGCTTAACCCCTTTGCCAACCTCGCTCAATGCCCTCACTAGGGCTTCCCAATAGGGGTTGTTCGCACAATTGAAGGGAATGTTGCAATAATACCAAAAATTAGTCGCAATTGTCCTTACTTCCTTCACCTTGTCCCTCCCCCATGCGGTATTCTAAAGGGTTGTTTGTCTTGTGTTGGAGCCTCAGCCAACACTTGCACTCCTCCCACTCCCACTACCTTGTCGAATGCAAGGGCTAAGAATGGATTCTTCGACAATGGCATGAACATCCTCCAGTTTGGCCTCATCCCCATAAAAAGAGGCCCAAGGCCCTACTCCATGTCCCACTACAACTCTCGTCCTTTTGTGCTCTATTTTTTTTGCCTCCTTACTGCACAACCAAGCCTTCACCTCATTTTTTATCATATCATCTGCTCTAGGGTAGGGGTCCACATCATGCCTTAGTTGCCCAATCAGATGGTATTTGAGGCGATGGATGCCTCCTTGCATGTCCTTGCCGCAATGTTTACAAAACACTTGATTCGACAAGTTTCCTTTAATCCCATGCTTCCACATTGGGTCCCTCCCTGGGCTTGGATTTGGGGTTGAACTTGAAGGAGTCAGCTCATTGCTGCCGATGGTGATTCCATGGACCTCACCCAAAGAATCCATCTATTTTTCCAAAGGGAAGAAATAAAAAGAGAAATAAGTAACTAAACAAATGCCCTAGGGCCTAGCCTACATGCTTTAGGAACAACAAACAAAAAGGAAAAACTGAAGAAAAAAAAAAGCTAAGAAAACCCTAGATTTTACCCTAAAAAAATTACCTCTAAAATCTCTAGAAAATGAATGAAATCTCCTCTGAATAGTGTAAAATCCTCCGATTTGATCTCCAAAAGCGGTTTAAAGTTGGTGTTTGACCTATGAGAAAATTTCATTCACAGTAAGAGAGAAGAAAATTTGGAACAAAGGGGCCAAATATGCTTTTAAAAACTTTGTTGCTGTTTTCAGCCACAAATTACAAGTTTTGTTGAGTTTTCATCAAGAAATAGGGAAAGAATTCGCCATGAGTCAACGATTTTCTCGACATCGAGAATTTTAAGGGAAAAAAATTGCTGCCTGTAATTTCTCGCAAGATATCATGGGGAACCAGCAATTTTTCCAACTATGATATTAAGTTCCCCCCTCCTTTTTTAAAATTCATCTCTATGGGGGGACTTGACCATATGGGATGCCAAAGTGTCCCTTGATCATAGTAGGAAACTTTGGGCATCCCTATAACATTGTGGATAAGTTTTGGCGTCTTAATGAGGCTTTGCCATTTGGGATGTTATTTGGAGCACCCCCATGTTTCTATGATGGCTGCCTTTTGGGGACAGCCCCCCTCAAAGGGGGGGCCATTTTGTCCCCATCTTAGAGTAGCCAAAATTCCAAAAATGGTGGTATGGGGTCCATAGGGGGCTAGGACGCATCCTCAGGTAACAATAATAATTAGTACTAACAACAATGAATCTGAAGTAAATTATAAAAATAATAAACAAAGGAAAGAAAAGGAATTAAGAAAATTAAACAGTTAAGATTTTAAATAAGATACTAAGGTAGTAATTGAAAAAGAAGTTTCCCTAGTGTCAACTAACAGTGAAGGGGAACAGCCAATTCAGCTACCTATTATGGATTATTATAGGGCAAAGCTTGACTGCCTAGCTATAAATTCATGTAAAGTTCCCAAAGGTGGAGTTGGACCATGTCAAAGGGAAGTCATATTGTGCTCAAGTTGTGAATAACATGGGACAACCCTTAATTAGAACAATGAATGCATGAACGAGATTCAAGTCAGTGTGGAAAGCGTCCAAGTCAGAAGATAAGTGTCAAAGGTTTGAGAACCGATGTACGTTGTCCAAAGAGAAGTGAGTCTTGTTTGAACACAAAACTTGTCTCATCTAAGGATAATGCAATCTAAAGGACATAAGAGTGTCGTTCAAGTTCAAATATTAAACTAAGTGGTGTAGGAGAATGCATAGAGCTTACATTGTTGAAGGAACTCGCCAAGTTGTTTGGAGGAAGAAATAAGACATACAAGAAATAAGAAAACAAACTCATGCTATCCAAGTAATATACTAGGTCATCTGAACTAAGGCCAAAATGTTCAAGAGAATATTTTATCACTTGGTAGATAAGCAAGGGCAGTAATGTCCTCAACAGGAAAGACTAGTTTAAGTAAAGGCACGAGCCATCCAAGGAGTAAACATCATTGTTTGAGACATAGAAAACATGAAAGGATCCATCCAAAAGGAAGTGCAAATGAGTTAGGCCATTTGAGAAGGAATTGAAGTCATTCAAAGAGAGGCCCAAGTTGGCCAAGCCATCTAAGAAGTAAACCAAGTTGTGCCTAAGGTGGTGACAATTGTTACTGTCATCTAGTGACTTAAGTCATTTGGGAGGTCCAAGGAAATGCCATCTAGCTTCATGCTCATAATGCTGTCTATTATCATGTTATTCATCATTGTGGCAAGGTGTTTTCTAGAAGGCACTTGTGAACGTTGTTGAGGTCCTAAAAAGTGCCTCCCAAGAGGGATGTTCACCATCCAAAACCATAAGGTTGTCCATGTTTGTGCCAATCATGTCAGCCATGTTGCTTAAGCCCATGTTGTCAATGTTATCTAGCTGAATGTTGTACAAAAGAAAACATTGCCATGTGACTAAAGGCCATCTAGGAAAAGGGAAGAGTTCTCATGCAAAGGATATTCGTCCAAGTTTAGGTGGTAATTATTCAAATCCTTGCCTCCACGTATACCATCTAAGGGAGTGTCGTGAAATTTAATCGCTTGTTTCACAATACTCTACAAAAGTATTGTTGTGTGGTGTGACAATATCGAGGCTGCTCAAGTAGAAGACAAACCAATAAGAGTCGTCTACATTCTCTAGATAGACTAGACTATAGGCAATATTAGAGCAAGTGAATCGAAAAGATGGAAAAGATCATCAAATTCGGCTGCCAAAACATCAATAACCATCCTATAGCTTCCACATCAGCAACAAAAATACCAACAACGAAGAGTTCGAATAGAATAGAAGATCTTGCTTCAAACAATCGTCAACTTGCAGAAAGTTGCTCGCATAGTTGAGAAAATTGGAATTGACATGGAAAAGAATCAGAAAAAATTGGAAATTAAAAAAAAGGGGCAAAAATCAGCCAAAAAAAAAAAAACGAAGAAAACGCAATTCTTCATTGAAAAAAGTATTTTTCATGCATATCACAATGAATTAACATTATGCAAATCAAATATTAATACTGTAAGTGATACAAGCTTAAACTACACATGAAAGTGGCAAGTGATACAAGCTTAAAGCCTTAAACTACACATGAAAGTGGCAAGTGATACAAGCTTAAAGCCTTAAACTACACATGAAAGTGGCAAGTGATACAAGCTTAAAGCCTTAAACTACACATGAAAGTGGCAAGTGATACAAGCTTAAAACCTTAAACTACACATGAAAGTGATGAAACACATCTTAAATAAAGAAATTTTAATGCCTCCAAAATTCAAATATTCTTATATTGCTTATAATATAAAAAAGGTACAAATTAAAAAATGTGTCATGAGTCATGACAAATACAATGCCTCAAGATCTTTGAATGCCTTTGCCCTTTGCCCTAGTAGAAGCTCTAGTCTCTCTTTGTCGTTGTGCCCGTGCCTCTTCTTGTGCCTTGGCTACTAATGCTCGTCGCCACCTATGTCGAGGGTCAAGGGGGCAGGAGCCCCATTCCAAGGTCAAGGGGCAACGCCCCTTGCAAGGTCGAGGAGCAGTGCCCTTCGCACATACCCTATCCATATGAACTGAATTTTTCTCCTTGTTTGCATTTTGGTGCCAAAAGGATGCTACAATTACTAATTTGGGACTTCAACAACTCATAGGCTGAATAAAACACCAACAAATTAACTTAAATGATGATTGCGATTGGTTTTAACTTAAATGGTGTTTTTGATATTAGGCTTCCAAATTTGTCTTTTGCAAGGTGTTTTAGGCTTTGTGTAACAATTAGTTTCACTCTGCCCATTAGTTCCAATGTTTGCAACACCGATTTTTTCTTTCTAGGATAACAAAAATTGAGCAATAAGTTTGGACTGATAGTTCAACATATTTTTATGGAGAATTTCATCCATTAATAATGTATAGCATTGTTGTTGGTGGTTGTTGGTGGCTATCGGATTCCTTCAAACTGCAAAAAAATCGGCTGTTAGGATGCACTAGCATGTTTTGTTTGGTGTGGTAGCAGGTAGGCAGACCCCTCTCCAATTTGGAATAGGTAAAAATGAGGCAAAATGAAAAACAAAACAAAAAACAAATTTATAACGTTTCCTCTACCCATGTGGTTGCGGCCAATTTTTGGTCATGGGAATCCCGATTTTTTTGGACAAAAATGATAAATCGGTAAAAATCGTGAATTTTTTGAAAAAATCAATTTTTGATGCCAATTCAATCGGCAACCCTCCTAAATCGCAAAAAAACGGATCGGATCGGATTGGGATTAAATCGGGATTTTCACAACTATGCCCAACAATTTCTCCAAGGTTGGTAGAGTAATAACCTCAAGGACAGTTAAATCATATTGTCTCAATTTTTAGTTCACTACGACCATGAAACAAGCCCAAGTAAATATTACATTCAAAAAAAGAGATAAAGATCTAGGTTTACAAAGAGTGCAAGGACAAGGTTAAAGGCATCCACAACATATACATGCAACATCCTCATTCGAAGGACATATGCAAAGAAGAAATGATCAAGCTTGTCAGCAGATTAAACAGTTAGAGGTAAGCTTAGCAGGATCATACACCTTTGCTTTTGTGACTGTCCCTACCACAATCAACGTAGGTTCCTAAACATCCACTTCAAACACCCCTATTATAACCTATCCAGTGATATAGTTGGTTGATGAGCAAGGACACTATAGCATGGTGGTGAGTATTCCAAGGTGGAGGAACAAAATGATAGATTTAGTAGCCAAGTAAGACTGTAGTCAAAGCAATTTCACAATGACTCGTTATGCACTTGTAGGACAACCCAAATGACATGCACCTATATGGAAGTCAAGGGTTAAGCAGGCTTGGTCTTCACTTATATGACAAGCACTTGTACGGCAGCTAATTTGCTCATTTGTATGGCAGTTCTCCCACTTGAACGACACAATGCAATCCACTGAACGACAATTCACACACCTCCGCTCGTAAGACAACTCTCGCACAGTGCTCTAGACTGTAACTTCCTCATACAATGATCTGGCTGCAACTCTTCCACACTCGCACACACAACTTGATACACACACAATATACCAATCTACCAGACTACCAGCAGCAACAATATCATACATAACTCATGTATCACACAAATGAAGGATGAATTGTCATTGTATCACTCAGCCTATATGGCATCAATAGTATAGAACATCTACCTTGGCAATACAATGCAACTATGGATACACATACTATACAAGAATAGATGCTCTCTCATACTCTCCTGGTATAGTAGTCTCATGGTACCGTGCAATTGAATAGGGGTCCTATTTAACTTTGGGGCCCAGCAGTTGCCAACAACTGCCACCCAAGACACCTCACCCATAATTGTTTCCCCATTCGCATGTGTATTACATACATTACCGCACATTACATTGTATTTGCAATTAATCAACAATGACGTCATCACCCTTGACATCCACACTACAAAATTGCATTACACTTACATTTTATTTCATTTACATTTACATTTCATGTGTATTTTACACAGGGTTCCACGGGGACGCACGTCCCCTAGCACGAGGGGATGATATGGGGGACATCCCATATTTTGGGGCATCCCAAAAGGGACCCAGCCGTCCCCCACGGCTAAGCGCCCAAAAACAAGTTAAAACATTAAAAAAAAAAAACTGAAAATTTTAATTTTAAAAATAAAAATTTTAAATTTTGAATTCAAGATAACACACCTGTTCCACCTGACATACTACATAATCTCAAATTATCAAGAATGAAATCATTAGAAATAGGCTAATTCCCAAATCTCAGTCAATGTGAACTAGAAAATAAGAGGTTGTAATCTATTAATGTTGGTTCCTTAGGCTCTGCAATCCAATCTGACAATCAATTTCATGTAGACCAATGGCTTCACGATATGCGAATGAATACTCAACATGTAAGAAAATCAGTAGGAAAAACGTCAAGAATACAAATGAACTAACAAGTGCAAATCAAGTTCTAGCCTGTAGAGCAAACAAAAGCAGCTAGCTGTTAAGAGCTTCTTCCTAGATTTTAAATTTTAACCAAATCAGTCATTAATACCTCTGGATTTGTTTACAAATGGAGTCTTGCACCCTCTGGTCAGGTAACCTTATCCAAATGCTTATTAAGGAATCTTCACTGACCTCAATATCCACAATGAAGGATGCATCACAGAAGAAATTTGTCTACGTAGCTGCAAGCAAATGACTGTATCCACCAATGTCAATCACTCTTAAAATCCTGTATGTCTCCATAACTTCTCCTGCTGTTTCCCTATGGCTTTATTGGGCTTATTGATAGCCTTCTAAAGGGTCATTTGCAGTTTTTCTGCTTCATCCATACTTGGTTTATGAATGGACCCAAAACTTCTATGACTTCACTGGCATTTCTCCAAATAAGATGATTGGACTTTTTTCTAGTTTTTATTGTGTGTTGGAAGCTGTAGTTTGACTCCAATTCTTGCATGACAAACATTATCATGTGTTTTTCTATCTGGGAACATGCAGTTTGAAAAAACGTGGGTTGGTTGCAAGGTGAGGCATCACATGGAGGATAAACTCCTTTTTTATCAGCATACGATCTCATTTAATCAGTGAGTGGTGCATGGCTACTGGCAAAGTTTAATATTAATCTGGCCTTTAAGACTTGTGTTGTTTTTTTGATTTGATTAGATGGACTGATACTTTTGAGAAACACTGCTTTATCAAAACAGTAAAGGGATTTGTAATGTTTTATTCTTACCATCACTCTTCCCTGTTGACATTATTATGTGGTTGGTCTTGGCCGAGTCTCTAGGAAGTGGGATGCTTAACTAATATTGAGTCAACATCTTGAACAATAAAAGTCAGTATTATACCTAGTGGGTTTAGAAGGGCCTTGGAATCCTGGACCACAAAAAACAAATGGCATCTACCATGGCATGCTATAGGGATATGGCTACATTTAAAGCCAACTCCATATGAGTTAAAAGTTGCTTGTGTCTTATCAGCTTGTTCATGAGCAACAATTCTAATGAAAATGCATCCCACTTTGGATTTTTATGATGAACTTTGGAGTTTTATGATGAACTTTGACACATGATACGGTGGGGTGTGACAAGATTATGCATGACCATTTGTCAAGATAACACACCTGCTCCACCTTCAAGTTATATTTGTTGAAAGTTGAAACAATTAAATGGCTGCACTTAGTAACTAATATCAATATGAATATCCTAATATCATTTTTGTTATGTGTAGAATTCTGAATTTATAGATTATTCTAAATTTCTAAAAAAATCAATTTTCATAGTATTATACCAGCTGTCCCCCCAGCCGTCCCCTAAAATCGGCCTGATGTCCCTCGAAACCCGTCCCCCGCCGTCACCCGAAACCCGTCTCCCCGTCCCCCAACTCATGGAACCTTGATTTCACACCTATTACTAGTACTATGTAGTATGTACACTATTTCTTCGGTTGGTCAGAACTGGCTCCTACAGACACTGACATATTTAAAGGAAGGGGTAGTTGAAGGTTGTCATATTGATCAAAATCATGATCCTTAATGTCAAGCATATCATAATGTGGTGTTTGTTTTGTTACATTGTGTTGTGAAGTTACTGAATAACAAATGTAACAATGGCATGATTTGCACACACTTGTTCTTGGGGGTACATTTTATTTTTGGTAGTGCATGCAAGTTGTTGGATGGTTGCCCCAATTGCACTCTGTCACCCTCCACTCATGGGACTTTATATACCTAGCTATTCTGTCTTGATCATGCTTGACTGCAAATATTATCCGAGATTATATTGTAGACTTGTTGAAGAATACAACTGATTCATACCTTAATTGTGTACTTCCTTGTGTATGTACGTTGATCTTTATTGTGTTGTTTTTTTTCCTTGCACAATATTTCACTATTTTATGCTTCATTACATCGTACTGTATGCCATGATGTATTGTGAATTGAGTGATTTGAATACTCACACATACTACGTCTATGATGAAACCTTGAGGATTTGGCAATAGATGAGAAGGGAACTTCCACTATGACTAAGCCCTAAAGGAGGGCAGCATCACAAGGTTGAGATACCAAGATTCAACTAGCAAATAGTGTTTTCATAGATGGGCATAGATCTCTTCTAAAAGGGGTTTTAAGGGAATACATCATGGTAGAGGGAGATTATTCATGTCCATTGATTATTCTTGGTTAATAGGAACAATATGCCTTTATGGCTAAAGTATGTGTTAGTTCTACATTTGAGAAGGCAACGGTGGACTCTTCTTATGATTGTGGTGTAGAGACTCTAAATTACAGCACCATGTCTCCTAGTTACTCTTATTAAATGAAGGGAGGTTTTATTGAGGATGGTTTGGGTGTACAAGGCACTCACAAGGATACGATGGATGCCATGGCACGAGGCCAGTATCCCAATTTATTGCTTACATGTGATTGTGAGAGATCAAATGAGGATGTTTCAAGAGTATTCGAGATCAATCCTTATACAAAGGAGAGGGATCATGCACTTTCATTTTGAGAGAGAATGGAGACTCTATGACATTGGGATCAAAGTCTAGGACCTCTACAGGAGATGTCAAAAATATAGCATAAACTCATTAAGGATATAATGGATGGCATGGCAAGAGGTGAATATCCAAGTTTATTGCCTACATGTGATTGTTAGTGATCAAATGAGAATGTTTCAAGAGTATACAAGATCATTGCTTATATTAAGGAGAGGGATCATGCGCTTTCAATCTACGATATTATGAAGACTTATTTTTTCAATTAAGATATTGGGATGGGTCTGCAGGAGATGTTGAGAACATTGTATATTCTATCAAAAGCAAGAGCACCATTCAAACTCCATATCAAAAGATGACACTAGAGGTAGGGGGATCATTCATTATCTTCATATGGAACAAACATTTGAGATAGGGAAGGACATACTCTATAACATAGAGTTGATACTAAAAGACGAAGATCACACACCCCTTCAGTACACTATTTCTTTGGCTGGTCAGAACTGTCTCCTACAGACACTGACACATTTAAAGGAAGGGGTAGTTGAAGGTTGTCATATTGATCAAAATCATGATCCTTAATGTCAAGCATGTCATGATGTGGTGTTTGTTTTGTTACATTGTGTTGTGAAGTTACTGAATAACAAATGTAACAATGGCATGATTTGCACACACTTGTTCTTGGGGATACATTTTATTTTTGGTAGTGCATTCAAGTTGTTGGATGGTTACCCCAATTGCACTCTGTCACCCTCCACTCGTTGGCCTTTATGTACCTAGCTATTCTATCTTGAGGATCATGCTTGACTGCAACTGTTATCCAAGATTATATTGTAGACTTGTTGAAGAATACAACTGATTCATACCTTAATTGTGTACTTCCTCGTGTATGTATGTTGATCTTCCACTGTGTTGTTTTTTTTCCTTGCACAATATTTCACTAGTTTATGCTTCATTACATTCTACTGTATGGCATGATGTATTGTGAATTGAGTGATTTGAATGCTCACACATACTACGTCTATGATGAAACCTTGAGGATTTGGCAATAGATGAGAAGGGAACTTCCACTATTACTAAGCCCTAAAGGAGGGCAGCATCACAAGGTTGAGATACCATGATTCAACTAGCAAATAGTATTTTCATCAGTGTTACCGGGTTCGCGCACCCAGTTGGTTGGGTGTGCGAACCCGCACCCGCGCCCACATCGGGTGCACAGGTTCACGTACAGGTACGGCTAGGCCAAACCCCATCTAAACCCTGTCTGGCAAGGTTCGGCCAAGCCGAACCCTATGGCCAGTCGGGGTTCAGCCAGCCGAACCCAGCCCAGTTTGGGCATTAACATAGGAAAAAAATTGAAGTATGTACATCTTGTTAAAATAGTATTAATCATCTTGTTAAAATTGGGGATTCTATGGCATGTTAGTATGTTTCATGTTATGTTAACAATTCTCTTAATATAAAGATGTACATACTTAAGAGATGTACATTAATATAAAGATGTACATACTTTGTACATGTCCACTACTATATACTATAGTATATACTTATAGTATATTGTTATCTCTTGACTCTTTATGACTTTGACATCCTATCATTTTTTTACATGAATATCATATATCAATATGCTTTTATGATGCCATATTTAAATATTTTGCAATGTGTATGATTTATCATTTATTTAATTATTTCACAATGTGCATAATTTATTTTATTTTTTAATTTTTTGATACATACATATATGTTTTAATTAAGAACTAGTCGCACCCGCACCCGGCGAACCCTATTTTTGGCAGGGGCCGCATCCCCACCCGCACCTGCGATTCCCGCCGCACCTGGTAACCTTGGTTTTCATAGATGGGCATAGATCTCTTCTAGAAGGGTTTTTGAGGGAATATATCATGGTAGAGGGAGATTATTCAGGTCCATTGATTATTCTTGGTTAACAGGAACAATATGCCTTCATGACTAAAGTATGTGTTAGTTCTACATTTGAGAAGGCAACGGTGGACTCTTCTTATGATTGTGGTGTAGAGACTCTAAATTACAGCACCATGTCTCCTAGTTACTCTTATTAAAGGAAGGGAGGATTTATTGAGGATGGTTTGGGTGTACAAGGCACTCACAAGGATACAATGGATGCCATGGCAAGAGGCCAGTATCCCAATTTATTGCTTACATGTGATTGTGAGAGATCGAATGAGGATGTTTCAAGAGTATTCGAGATCAATCCTTATACAAAGGAGAGGGATCATGCACTTTCATTTTGAGAGAGAATGGAGACTCTATGATATTGGGATCAAAGTCTAGGACCTCTACAGGAGATGTCAAAAATATAGCATAAACTCATTAAGGATATAATGGATGGCATGGCAAGAGGTGAATATCCAAGTTTATTGCCTACATGTGATTGTTAGGGATCAAATGAGAATGTTTCAAGAGTACACAAGTTCATTATATTAAGGAGAGGGATCATGCGCTTTCAATCTACGAGATTATGAAGACTTATTTTTTCAATTAAGATATTGGGAGGGGTCTACATGAGATGTTGAGAACATTGAATATTCTATCAAAAGCAAGAGCACCATTCAAGCTCCATATCAAAAGATGACACTAGAGGTAGGGGGGTCATTCATTATCTTCATATGGAACAAACATTTGATATAGGGAAGGACATACTCTATAACATAGAGTTGATACTAAAAGACGAAGATCACACACCCCTTCAGTACACTATTTCTTCGGCTGGTCAGAACTGGCTCCTACAGACACTGACACATTTAAAGGAAGGGATGGTTGAAGGTTGTCATATTGATCAAAATCATGATCCTTAATGTCAAGAATGTCATGATGTGGTGTTTGTTTTGTTACATTGTGTTGTGAAGTTCTGAATAACAAATGTAACAATGGCATGATTTGCGCACACTTGTTCTTGGGGGTACATTTTATTTTTGGTAGTGCATGCAAGTTGTTGGATGGTTGCCCCAATTGCACTCTGTCACCCTCCACTCGTGGGACTTTATGTACCTAGCTATTCTGTCTTGAGGATCATACTTGACTGCAACTATTATCCAAGATTATATTGTAGACTTGTTGAAGGATACAACTGATTCATACCTTAATTGTGTACTTCCTTGTGTATGTACGTTAATCTTCCATTGTGTTGTTTTTTTTCCTTGCACGATATTTCACTATTTTATGCTTCATTACATTCTACTGTATGGCATGATGTATTGTGAATTGAGTGATTTGAATGCTCACACATACTACGTCTATGATGAAATCTTGAGGATTTGGCAATAGATGAGAAGGGAACTTCCACTATGACTAAGCCCTAAAGGAGGGCAGCATCACAAGGTTGAGATACCAAGATTCAACTAGCAAATAGTGTTTTCATAGATGGGTATAGATCTCTTCTAGAAGGGGTTTTGAGGGAATATATCATGGTAGAGGGAGCTTATTCAGGTCCATTGACTATTCTTGGTTAATAGGAACAATATGCCTTTATGGCTAAAGTATGTGTTCGTTCTACATTTGAGAAGGCAACGGTGGACTCTTCTAATGATTGTGGTGTAGAGACTCTAGATTACAGCACCATGTCTCCTAGTTACTCTTATTAAAGGAAGGGAGGATTTATTGAGGATGGCTTGGGTGTACAAGGCACTCACAAGGATACGATGGACGCTATGGCAAGAGGCCAATATCCCAATTTATTGCTTACATGTGATTGTGAGAGACCAAATGAGAATGTTTCAAGAGTATTCGAGATCAATCCTTATACAAAGGAGAGGGATCATGCACTTCATTTTGAGAGAGAATGGAGACTACGATATTGGGATCAGAGTCTATGACCTCTACAGGAGATGTCAAAAATATTGCATAAACTCATTAAGGATATAATGAATGGCATGGCAAGAGGTGAATATCCAAGTTTATTGCCTACATGTGACTGTTACGGATCAAATGAGAATGTTTCAAGAGTATACAAGATAATTGCTTATATTAAGGCGAGGGATCATGCGCTTTCAATCTACGAGATTATGAAAACTTTTTTTTTCAATTAAGATATTGGGATGGGTCTATGTTGAAAACATTGAATATTCTATCAAACGCAAGAGCACCATTCAAGCTCCATATCAAAATATGACACTAGAGGTAGGGGGATCATTCATTATCTTCATATGGAACAAACATTTGAGATAGGGAAGGACATACTCTATAACATAGAGTTGATACTAAAGACAAAGATCACACACCCCTTCACTCAATAAAGAAGATAAGACACAGCATACAGTTTCTTCACTTGGCCTTGGAGTTGGCATTGGAGATAAATGGCCATGGATTACCTACACATAAATTTGAGCAGAACTCAATGGTAAGAAAGGCTTTGGTTGGAGATATTAGGACCCATCACCAGGATGGATGTGGGTACATCGATGGTAAGTCTACAAAGATTCCCCCGTTTTGTTTGTATTCTCACTACCGCAATGACATCTAATGTGAAGCCTTCGAGCTAACCACTTGTTGAGACTCCAACATTGTAGTTTGCATGGACCTATTGATGACACTTTCAACATTTTTTTGAGATTGTGTGGATTCCCATTTTAAGGGCCATGGATCTTTCAATCCAGATTTTGGACTTACAAGTTCCATTGTGGATGAAGGTTCAAGACTTTACGTAACTAGTTCCAATTGAAGTGTATGGGAAACTTGGTGCAACATATATCAGATTTCCAATTAGAGCAATAGGTCTAAAGGTGTGAAATAGTTCTATCTCTAACAAAGTTGTTTTAATCATGTGGCATCTTCACCCAACATGTAGCATCCTCATCCAGCACATATTCGCATGTCAAGTCATAGGTTTTAAAGTAAAAGTGAATGTTAGAGTAACTTTGTAATCTTACCTTGTTTGCCCATGATTTTTTGACTCTGTATTATCTATATTTTTGTACTTGGTCCACTAAATAAGTTACTAGATTGTGGTATCCTAGGGATTATGTCATTGTATTATTATTATTATTATTATTATAGCCAATGAAATTGCCCATTCACACTTACCAGGATATGTATGCAGGTAACTTCTTGTGTAGGTTAAGACAAGCCAGACCCAAGTACTCCATTGCTTGTGTAGATATTTTGTGCTCCATTATTGGACGATATTAAGATTATTTGTTATTTGTGCCTATTGGCGTGCTCCATGTCATATTCTAGCATCTCCTTTTTCGTGCATGCTATTGTGGACTTGATTGATTTGCACTTTATGACATCATGCACATGGTTTTAACATGAATGTGCATTGGTTGCATATCGATATGAGGGCATATCACTAAGAGATTTTATAGTGTAAAGTGTTGACCATTCACCATCTAGCTGACCTGTACTTCCATGATTAGACCCCAAAATGATATGGGACCCTAGCGTTTGTGTGTAGATCCTTGGAGCCAGAATTTCATGTTTTGTCTATCCCGAGTAGAAAGAAAGAAATTATAGTAATGTCATGAATGACCAAACTAGGTCAATAGGACCCAAAAGAAGTACTCATGGTTACAATAGCATGGAGTCAAAAAAAGGTGCTCCAAAGTCAAAACTAAAAATTTTAAAAATTACGGTCTTGTAAGGGGGAACCATGTCACCATATGTAACATCATGTATCCCAAGACAGCATGTTGTGGTCACAAATATGGTACGAATATAATACAGATAGTATAGTTGAAGCTCAAGTAGGCATCAAAAAGATCCATAGCTGAAGATAGGTAAGATAATGCTTATGGAGGCCATGGTTAGAGGTGTAGTTGTTGTTGCATATTATAAAATCAAGGATCAACAGAGTCATCGATCATTTTGAAGTGGCCAATGCAGGATCTGATCATATCCAAGGGACATAGTGGACTAAATGTGACAGTCCACGCCATCTTGGCAAAGAACTGTAACCTAGGGAAGTATCCCATATAAAAACTTGAAGTTGAGGATACACATATGATTATTGTTTCTTGTACTTAAATAATGTTTCTACAAGATGAATATTTGGCCACAACCTAGAATCAGTTCTAAAGGGTCAATTTTAGTTAGCTTACTCCAAGTAGAAATCATTTATATATAAATTTGATTTCTTCTTGACATTGTTGTTCTTTCAAGCCCCATTGACCTAATTTGGTCATTCATGGACATTAATATAATTTCATTTCATTTCAAATAGAATACCCAAGACTGATTCAACAAATCTAAATTTCTTCATCGATTCCCCCACAAGACTACTATTAAAAAGCTTATTATTTGAGTTTATGATGTCAAGTTCTAGAGTTCGACAATGTACACCTTATTCATTTATTTCAAAATTTTGGAATGTTTCCTTAGAGACAAGAGAAAAATGTTGTATCTATTTGTTCTTAGTAGAAGGATATAGAAAAATATCCATTTTCAAAAGAGATTTCTTAGAGTAGCATTCAAAGGCAGTGCATTCTTCCTATTACTATAGTGCATTTATATCCATTCAAACAATGCTTTTTTTTTTAATGAGTTGACACAGGTATTTATGAGGGGTCCCAGTCCCCTTGTACTAAATGGGATTTGAACCTTGGACCTCTCAAAGAGAGGCCAAAGCCCTTACCATTGCAGTAAGCTTGCAGCTTCATTCAAACAATGCTTATTATAGTACATTTTTATTTTTTCATGCATGCATGCATGCACATAGCTCTTATTTTTATTTAAATCTCTCTCTCCATATTTGATTATTTTCATTTAAACACTATTTGGTATCAAACTATGATAATGAACCTGTTTCTGCTCATGTATGGCCAGGTCCGAGAAACTATGAGCTGAAACAACAGATGGGGCCAAAAATGTAGTTGATCAACAAGAAGCAAGATCTATTTCTAAAATGTGTAAACCACAAATAAACTAAAAGATATACCAATGAGATGGAAGAAAATAAAATATAATTATGTTATGACATACATGTTGCTTATGAACATTAGAAATAGGAATGTTTTTTTTATTCTCATGGCATGTACAGATTCTTTACTCTAGTTTAGATATTTTTCATAGCATTTTTTGGTTACTACAGTGCATTGTAATTTGTAACAGCTAGGTCCGAGGTGTAGACCAATTGGTTCGATCAAACCCCGTAAGGGGGCGGAGGTCCAAGGTTCAAATCTCGGGCCTCACCGAAATGAACGTTTGTCCCTTTCCTGGTGCTTTCAGCGGCGTAAAAGGTTTAAAATTATTGTGGCATGGTGGTTATAGGGACGGACTGCACAAAGATCTGTGTGGCGGCTTCCAGGGCGGACAGCGCAGAATACTGTGGTGGCCATAAAAGTTGGACAGCCTGCCCGGATTCGTGGCGGCTACGGATTCCACCATGTAAATTCAAAAAAAAAAAAAAAATTGTAACAGCTCTTTTCAATGAGTTCTATTGGCCTACTTTGGCCATCTGTGGACATTAATAGAATTATCTTACCTGTGTTACTTCGGTTTTTACGGTCAATAGAGAGACCTATACTAGGTCTACTCAAAGTAGATATATAATTGGTCACAACAAGCATGCCAATTTTGCACAACTACCTGTTGGTTATTGTGAATGACTAATAATCAAAAACTTAAATAGCCCTTAGATAATCACATGATATTTAATAGTTAGCTTTACTAATTGATGTGCTTTTATTAAGGTAAACAACTACTAGAATAAAATGCCAAAATTGTTGTTACAATGTCTAGGAACATAGGCAATTTATCATCTAGTTTGACAACCCACATAGTTTTCCCTACGAGCACAAGGGCCATCCATCCTCCAAACAAAAATGCTAGGCTTAGTCATTGCATTCCCTTTGTTTATTGAGAATGCTTGTACTGCATGCATTCCCTTTGTTTATTGAGAATGCTTGTACTGCATGCCAAGCTAATAATACTAAATATAGTCATCAATTGTTTCAGGACAAATGATAAACAAATTATTCTACTTTCTTTTGTCTACGACAATATGAATTGAAATATATTAACTACTAAATGAAAGTATATAAAACTAGCTTCTAATTCACTGTGCTCTCAAATAAAATCTGTTTAAATACCTGAACCATAACGTCGTAAATCAAGATACCACCAATAGCTTTCTTTGTCAAGCCCTAACTCTTCCAATCGAGCCTCTAGTAATTCAAGCCGTTCCTCACGTTGGCTTCCACCAATGAGCTCACCAATCTGAAACTATTCATTTAGCTTCTTGTATCTAGAATAGATTTCAATGACATGTATCACAACAAATAACAAATCCCCAAAGTAAACATGCATTTTGTCTAAATTAATAAAAAATGACAAAAATAAATAAAACCATTTCAGGAATTGTTCAAATTAAAAACCACTAATATCATTAAAAAGAACTACAAAGAAAGGTCCATTATTCAACAATGAATATTTTAAATTATCTTAGAAAGAGTCAACATTGGTGCTGAACTTCTCACCGGCGATTCAAACCTAACAATAGTTAAAGGTATATTCTTAAAAGCATTAGTCATCAGCATCTCCAGCATCATCACACTTGAACAAATAAAATTATTATCATAGATTGAATTTTTAAGAATAAGGAATTTATTTTTTATAATTTTTAAATCAAGAGTGAATAAAATGTGAAAGTACTCCAATAATTTTGTAAGTTCCTCAAAGCTATGATAATTTCACCTAGTGTGTTGATTGTTTATTAGTTGAAGTCAGTTGTGTCCAGTTATCTTGTAGTATACATTTTGTAGATAGAAATTATATTAACTGTTTCTTTGCTCTTTCTTTCAACTTGATTTTTATCATTTAGTTTTTGAATGGAACTTTAGTAGTGCATATTTTTTTTATCTTGAAATAAAAGTTATGCAAGACAATTCTTTTTTCACGAGTGTTGATTCTTTTCCATCTAATTCCTCTACCAAGTCAAAAACAATGTTTACATTTTACGTTAATCCATTCTTTGTAGCAAATGATTTTCCATTTTCTTGACAATTTTGATATCCGCAAGGTCTCAATAAATTTGTCTTTTACAATTTTGATATCCGCAAGGTCTCAATAAATTTGTCTTTTAGGTAGTTTCTGATATTATTCTATCAATGGAATTTGGAGATCCCCTGTTGCCAAACATATTTATGATATTGTTTGTACAGTCCTATTTAACCTATTAGGAATTTAGGACAGCAAATTAAGAAAAATAAAGAATATCGATGTTCATAACTGATCTAAAAAGGCCAATGAAACTTTAAACTTTCAGAGTATAACTAGGGAAAATAATTATTGGCAGACCTACATGAGGGCCTATAAAGAAAACTTAGAAAAGAGAAAAGCCTAGGGCAGTAAACCCTACAGAATTACATGACACAAGCTATATTTGCTACATTCTTAACGGATTTGAGGATGCTACCTAGAAAGTGTCTCAGGCCTTTGACAAAGCTATCTTCTGAGGCATCAAAGTACCCCTTGTTGGAAGAAAAGGGAAAGAAGCTCCCAAAGTAAATAGGCCAAACATACAGTTCTGGTAGTGGTCATGATCTCTAGACTGAAAGTAAAGATGAGCAGTTTTTACTTTTAGGACATGATTGAGTCCCATATGTACCTCACATTTATATTTTGTACTTTTGTACATGATCTAATTGTTAAGATACAATCCTGTTCATGATCTTTAGATTGAATGTGATGATTAACGTTGTCGTTATTACTTCATAATTAAATGCCCTATTGTTTTTTCATACTTGGTATTTTGAACTTAATTATGTCCATGATCTAATCAATAAGATAGTTATTGAGCTTAGCAAGTTCGTTCACTGGAATGTTCCTCAAAGTAATTGATAATTATATTAGTTGATCCTTGTAGTAAGGGTGATGAATAACTGTTCCAGAATGCAATGGACCTTTTTTTTGTAGTTACCCCTTCTTGTCTATATTAGGGCTCCCATTTCATTGAGTACTTTATAGGGTGAGAACTGAATATCGCAAACGGAACGTGTGTGAATACATCCAGTTGTTGATCACTTGTCATCGAAGTGCCAAAACTAATTTGATGTCCTTCCATATTTATTATCTATATGGTGTGTGTTATGTAATGCAATTTAGTATACTATTATATATGTCTATGTGTGTGTCACTCCCTATTTCATACATCCGCCGTTGTCAAATTTGGACACAGGATACTACAACAATTTTGGATTCTTGTTGGTTTTAAGGTTGTTGGTAGCATTGGAAAGAGTGCGACAATTATTAAGGATTTGATAATCCTCTGTATATAGTTCAAATCCCACACTAGTCTTCCCCATCACCAATGTATTATTTCTGTGGACCATCTTTTGTCCTGAGAATTGGTGAGAGGTTCTGACTCCTGAGAGCACAACAAAAGTGTCAGATGTGGTTGGCAGCAAGAAGAAGCCTTGAGGAATGAAAATCAAAATCATAAGGTGTGATTGCTATGCAAATGATTGTTGGCAACAGGGATCATCAACGCTATGCAAGGGAGGAAAACAGGGGTTTAGAAAATATTTATGCACCAATGAAAATAATCTGTGATGACCAATGACCGTCTCTTATGAGCATATATAAAGGGTGAAGGTGATTTTTGAGGTCAGTCAGTCCATGCCTCTTGGGTTTATACAACCCCTTTGCGAAAGCAAGGAAATTTTTTCCCTTGTATATGGTAGTTCAATTGTGTGCCTCATTCTGTTTCAACTAGGGAAAACTTCCAGAATCGACCCCCATAAATTTGGAAAAAATCCTTGCAAATCCCCTCTGCAAATGCATAAGTTCAGTAGCAGACCCTTGGTGAAATCACTAAAATAGTTTCAAATAGCTAGCGAATCTGGTTAAATATCAAAAGAATTCATAAAGAATTGGTGAAATATCTAGCTCTCTATAATTACGTGTTGAGTGACAGGATATGCCAATACACACAATGGAATCAGCAGTACATTGATAATGCATGTCATTTTGGCAAGTTGTGCCTATTGACACAACAGAACGTTGAAAATACATGTTCATTTAGTCAATCAACACACAAAAAAAGAAGAACATTGATAATGCATGTTGTTTTGAATTTGTTATGTCAATTGACACAAAATTTGCAAAAGAATTAAAGCTGAAAACACTCTCAATGCATATTTTACAATGCATTAGCTGTCCAACTACTATAAGTTGAATCAAAAAATAACAATAGAACAAGTGTATCCATATTTAGAAAATTGAAGGATAGTGTAAGAGAGCTGTCCTAATGCTCCTGTATAATGTAACTGTAAAGTGTATTACCAGAAACTGACTATAAATCATAACAGTCTTGAATATGGAGAAAAAAGACATTTCAATTTGTCTAACTCTGATAACAAAGATTTTAAAAATGACTCCCAAATAAACAAAGAAGCCCACCACCATTGGAGGCAATGAAAAAGAAGTTGTCTTTGATGACATCAGCATCCCTATTTAATCAATTCAAACCCAAATCAATGTTGCTTGTAATCCTGCAATAGAAGGTGCAACTGGACGCTAGAAAATTGATTACAGGAAGGCAAGTTTCGTATGGCACGATTGTTATGTTCGTTAAGCAATTTCTAAATGTGCAATAGACAAGAAATGGTTATAGGTTCTTCATTGTATTATGCCTGTCAAATGCCCATGGAAGATGAAGTAATGTTAATAAACACCAGTGTCCAGTATAACACACAAAAACAGAGTGCTATGACCAATTGTGGTCATGAGATTGAGAAGATAGATATTACAATGTTCCTAGTTGACATGCATTAAGTCTTAGAATTACCATATAATGGTGAGGTTACATGTGAGTCCGTCCTAAAACATGCTAGTCTAAAATTATTAGAAAGCTCTAGAGGGAGGATATCTATCATCTTGTCAATGCCAAACTTCATGGGATTAAGGTAGATATCTTGAGAAATAATTCATTTGGTAGAATTGTAAGTCTCTTGATTTCCATGGATGCAAAGAAATTCTATAATCATGTTGGGAAATCCCTTATGCACAAAACATTGTACAGAAGGGAACTTGGTACAATTGGGACGTATTTATTTTGCAACACCAAAATGCAGCCCTAACTTATATCGATCAGTAGGCTATCTACAGATCTGCATAGAAAAACATTAACATTTTCTTCAAAAAGTACCCTTACAAAATGACAAACCTGATAGGAGGTGAAGTCAATATCCAAATCTCCAATGTTCTTCAGCAGCAAGGTGTATGGTGGTGCAGTTATAGTCTCATCTCCATGGTTAAGTTCCCCCCTGCCCGGGGGTTCGGGGGCTCCACCCCCGACCCAAATTTTTTGGCGTCCGTACAACCATAATTATGGGCATCCGTACGTCTGTATTGCTTTTGGGTGTCCGTACGTTGTTCGTACATCTATAATGCTTTTGGGTGTTCGTACGTTGTGAGAGGCAGCGAACAGTTTTCTGGAAGCGAACAGTTTTCGGAAGAGGAAGCAAACAGTTTTTTGGAAGAGGAAGCGAACAGTTTTTTGGAGTTTTCCTTTTTGGAAAGGAAACGAACAGCTTTTGTTTTTCTATAAAAGGGGAATGACCCCTTGCATGTAAAAGTTGATTGAATGTAAAAGTTTGCCGAAATCAATAAAAGATCGAAGTTGCCATTGCCCCGTGGTTTTTCCTGCACATTGCAGGTTTTCCACGTAAAATATGTGTTACTGTTTTTTCTGCGTTATTGTGTTTTCTGCTTGCACATAATTTTGATATTTTTCTAACATCTGGTATCAGAGCCTAGGGTTTTGTGCGAGTGGGAGCTGCAACAATGATTGGAGGTGTAACCAAGTTTGAGATTGAAAAGTTTGATGGCAGGAACTTCGCCCTATGGAAGATGAAGGTGGAGGATTTGTTGGTTCAAAATGACCAAGCCCTAGCCTTGAAAGGGGTCGCGAGTAAACCAAGCAGCATGAAAGATGAGGAGTGGGCAACGCTGGACAGGAAGGCGGTTTCTACAATCCGTCTATGCCTAGCAGACTCCGTCTTGTTCAATGTTGTTGAAGAAAAGACCGCGGAAGCCCTTTGGAAGAAGCTTGAAAAGTTGTATGAGACGAAATCAGCAACAAATAAGGTTTTTCTGAAAAAACAACTTTATAGCCTAAGGATGAAGGAGGGTTCATCTGTGGCAGATCACTTGAATGAGTTTAATACCCTTATCAGTAAACTGGTTTCAGTTAATGTGAAGATGGAGGATGAGGACAGAGCTATCACCCTACTTTGTTCCCTCCCGGAGACTTGGGATCATTTGGTGATGACCATCAACAATGCATCATCAAGAACTCTAAAATTTGATGATGTGGTAGCCGCTTTGTTGGCAGAAGAGTTGAGGCGAAAAACGTCTCTAGAACCCTCAACCAATGAAGCCCTAGCTGTGAGAGGTCGATCTTTCGAGAGGAGTCAACAAGGTAGATCACAGTCCAGATCTAAGTCTAAAGGACGCAAGCTGAAAGGGAAGTGTTGGCATTGTGGGAAGCCAGGGCACTCAAAGAAGGACTGTTGGCAGCTAAAAAAGGAAAAAAATGGTGAAAAGCAATTTCAGCCATCAGCTGAGGCCAGTACAGTAAATTCTGGAGAGATGGCAACATGTGAGGCTTTCTGTATCAGCAACAACAGATCTGTTTTATATACCTAGGTTTTGGACTCGGGTGCATCTTTCCACATGTCTCCTCACAGAGACTGGTTTGACAAATATCAACCATATAGTGGTGGGATGGTCTACTTGGGTGATGATCACCCTTTAGAAATTGTGGGAAGAGGGGACATAAGGATCAAGTTGGACGATGGTAGAGAAAGGATGTTATGTGATGTACGACATGTGCCAGATTTGCGGAAGAATTTGCTCTCAATCAAGATGATGGATAAGCTAGGGTATTCTATCACTTTCGGTAACAACTACTGCAAAATTACCAGAGGAGCCCTTGTAGTAGCAAAAGGAGAATCTTATGGAACCCTATATCGTTTATGCGGTGATACGGTGACAAACCATGCAGCAACAACAACTTCAAGAAATGTTCAGGATGCAGTAATGTTATGGCATCAACGCCTAGGACATATGAGTGAAAAAGGTCTGAAAATTCTGCATGACCGAGGTATGCTTTCTAGGATTAAGTCTTGTAATTTAGACTTGTGTGAGCACTATATTTTTGGTAAACAAAAGAGGGTTCGGTTTACTGCAAGCCCTGGTAAGAGTTCTGATTTTCTGCAACTTATACATTCTGATATATTTGGACCAGTCCCCACTCAGTCCTTAAATGGTGCTATCTATTTTCTGACATTTATAGATGATTATTCTAGAAGAGTGTGGGTTTATTTTCTGAAGAAGTCGGAAGCTTTGCAGAAATTTAAAGAGTTCAAAGCACGAGTAGAGAAAAGTTTGGGCAAGCCTATTTTATGTCTCAGGTCAGATAATGGGGGTGAATATTGCTCCAAGGAATTTGATAAATTTTGTACGCAGGAAGGAATTAAGCACCAGAAGATTGTACCATATACTCCACAACAAAATGGTGTGGTTGAGCGGATGAATCGCACAATCATGGAACGTGCAAGAAGCATGCTCAACGCATCCATGTTGGATAAAAGGTTATGGGCAGAGGCTATTAATACAGTTGTTTACCTCATTAACAGGTCACCTACAACTGCGTTGGATGGACAGATTCCAGAGGAGGTTTGGTGTGGTAAGCCAATTGATTACTCTCATTTGCGTACCTTTGGTTGTGATGCATTTGCCCATGTGCCTAAAGAAAAAAGGTCCAAACTTGACCCAAAGTCAAGCAAATGTGTTTTTCTCGGCTATGGAGATACAGTAAAGGGGTATAGACTGTGGGATCCTACTGCCCACAAGGTAATTATTAGCCGAGATGTTATTTTTGATGAAAAATCCATGCAAAGGAAGGAGGTACAGCAAACACCTAATGTTGTACCAGTTGAAGTAGATATGAACGAAGATGAAAATGAAAATCAGCATGCTGAAGTTTTTGACCAGCATGCAGAACAGCAAGTAGAGCAGCCACAACAGTCACAAGACCAAGAGCCACAACCAACAGATCATTGGGTTAGAAGATCTACACGTCCACAAAAGTGTCCGGAAAGGTATTCTCCTGTTTTTCAGTCCTCTTTTGCTTTGTTAACTGATGATGGTGAGCCTAGTTCATTTCAGGAAGCTAGAGAATCTAAGAATGCAGAAAAATGGAGGAAAGCCATGGAGGAGGAAATGGAAGCACTTTGCAAGAATAAAACGTGGGAACTTGTGGATCTCCCACCTGGAAGAAAGGTTGTTGGAAACAAGTGGGTGTACAAAGTAAAGAAGAACAATGATGGGTTGTTGGAATGCTATAAAGCTCGCTTGGTGGCAAAAGGTTATGTGCAAAAGTCAGGTATAGACTTTAATGAAATTTTCTCTCCAGTTGTGAAGATGACTACTGTTAGAGTTTTACTTGCACTTGTAGCAGCACAAGATTTAGAACTGGAGCAGCTTGATGTAAAAACTGCTTTCTTGCATGGTGATCTCGAGGAGGAGATTTATATGGATCAGCCTGAGGGCTATGAAGAAAGAGGCAAAGAGCATTTGGTTTGCAGACTCAAGAAATCTCTGTATGGGTTGAAACAGGCGCCAAGGATGTGGTACAGAAAATTTGACACCTTCATGAAGAGCCAAGGTTTCAGCAGGAGTGAAGTTGACCATTGTGCATACTATAAGAGGTTTGATGATGGCAGTTTTATTATTTTGTTGTTGTATGTTGATGATATGCTGGTTGCAGGCCCTAGCATGAAGAAAATCATTGATCTTAAGGCTCAATTGGCTAGGACATTTGAAATGAAGGATTTAGGAGCAGCAAACCAAATTTTAGGGATGAAGATACACAGGGACAGAACAGGAAGGAAGATCTGGTTATGTCAAAAGTCATATATAGAAAAGATTTTGCAGCGCTTCAATATGCAAAATGCAAAACCAGTTAGTACCCCACTTCTTTCACACTTCAAATTGTCTTCCGAACAGTGTCCTAGAACAGAAGCAGAGAAGACAAGCATGTCTCGTGTACCGTATTCATCAGCAGTAGGAAGCCTCATGTATGCCATGGTAAGCACCAGACCGGATATTGCCCAAGCAGTGGGAGTTGTCAGCCGGTACATGGCAAATCCTGGTAAGGAGCATTGGAATGCAGTGAAGTGGATATTTAGATATTTAAGAGGCACTTCAGATGCTGCTATTTACTACGGATCGGAAAATTTGCAAGTTAAAGGTTTTGTGGATTCTGATTATGGTGGAGATAGAGATGGGAGAAAGTCCACTACAGGATATACTTTCACTCTTGCTGGTGGAGTTGTGAGTTGGACTTCTAAGTTGCAGTCTGTGGTGGCTTTATCAACCACTGAAGCAGAATACATTGCAGCAACTGAAGCCAGCAAAGAGGCAATTTGGCTAGAACGACTATTGGGTGACTTCAAGATAATGCAGGAGAAAATTACATTGCATTGTGATAGCCAAAGTGCTATTCAGTTAGTGAAGAACCCAACATTCCATGATCGCACGAAACACATTGATGTTAAGTACCATTTTATAAGAAATATGGTGGAAGAAGGTAGGATCCTGTTGCAGAAAATTGGTACTGAAGTGAATCCTGCAGATATGCTTACAAAGTCGGTCAAGACAGAGAAGTTTGAGTGGTGCAAAACTTCTCTGGGCTTGCTGAAAATGTGATAAGGGCAGCATTGGGCAATTGGCACTTGGATGGAAAAACATAGGCAAAGAATTCTTGTATATCGACTTCAAGTGGGAGAATGTTAGGAGGTGAAGTCAATATCCAGATCTCCAATGTTCTTCAGCAGCAAGGTGTATGGTGGTGCAGTTACATGGATCCATCCCCACGTGTTGTTCGTATGCGCCCAGCGCGCCGAGAGGGGTCAGCCAGGTTCCCCCTTGCCCGAGGGTTCGGGGGCTCCACCCCCGACCCGAATTTTTTGGCGTCCGTACAACCATAATTTTGGGCGTCCGTACATCCGTAATGCTTTTGGGCGTCCGTACGTTGTGAGAGGCAGCGAACAGTTTTTGGAAGAGGAAGCAAACAGTTTTTGGAAGAGGAAGCGAACAGTTTTTTGGAGTTTTCCTTTTTCGGAAAGGAAACGAACAGTTTTTGTTTTTCTATAAAAGGGGAATGACCCCTTGCATGTAAAAGTTGATTGAATGTAATTTTGCCGAAATCAATAAAAGATCAAGCTGCCATTGCCCCGTGGTTTTTCCTGCACATTGCAGGTTTTCCACGTAAAATCTGTGTTACTGTTTTTCCTGCGTTATTGTGTTTTTCTGCTTGCACATAATTTTGATATTTTCTAACAAAACCTCTATTTTTTACCATATATGCTTCTAATGACAAGGAACTCGAGTGCAAGTGGGGAGGGGAGGGAAATACAAAAGGAACAAGAGATGTTGACGATGCAAATGTTGAAGAGTCCAAGGAAAAACAATTTGAGTTTAAGAAATGCAAGCGGTTGAGAAGGACAAGTTTGTTGAAGCCTAGAATAGACGACCCTCAACATAGTTTTGTTGGCAATGTTATTGTTAGTGCTGAACGAAATAGTACCTTTTAGATCCCAAGCATCTGCACCAACAAAAACCTACAATGTTTTATTGTTGAACTCGAGTGATGACATCTTTCCAAGCCTGTGTTTCTTCCATGACCCTTCAAATGGGAGAGTTTTGATGAACATGAACTTTGAAGTAGGTCGTTGAAAACATAGTGGAACCACATTTGCATCCAGTGCGTAGACACTACAAAGATGGCATGGCCAAGCTAAATACAATAAATACATATTTTTATAGGGTTACTAAGTTGAGAAGTTAATGCCATCAATAATACAACCATCGATGATGAAGCTGCCAATAAATTTATACAATGTTAAAATCAAGATGGTTGACTCAAGCTCCAACTCCAAATGCATTAAGCAATAGTTCAACTCCTAGGTTGGAGTTACTTTTGTGCTTGGCACAATTAAGACACCTCCTCCACCACCAGCTACATCACCAGCACCAAGAACGAGGACTACAGTCACACTAAGAAAAGATAATACTGAGGAGAGAATACATGAGTTTGTGAATACATGAGTTAGTGAGTTAAGACATGTTATATATTGTTGAACAGCCATGGTGTACACAAATTTGCAAAAACACAAGTGACTCAACTTGAGGGGAAGAGAACAAGACAGCCTTGTATTAGTTGCTATAATTGGTCACAAAGTGTAGTAGTTAGTTGTCACATGTGTTGATCAACCCGAATAAAAAGTTTGCGTGTACTTCTCTGTTGCCCCTTCCTAGTCCTTTTAGCAGTGTTGCACAACATGAAAGCTCACCTCCTATTGCTTCTGATCACCAATTTGAGTTTTATTGTTTCAAAGCCTTGGTTTGTGTTAAAGTATCTTGTTGTCCTGATTTTCCAGCTCTAGTGTGATATCTTATGCAGTGGTTTCTGGTCAAAAATTAAATTGGTTCAGTGCAGACTTGTGCATGATATTTTCTCATGTTTAAAAACTTGAATTGTTCAAAATATGGACTTCTATTATTTGAATCTATAAGACTTTAGTAATAAGTATGATTTCTGAACTTTAACATATACTCTATTTTTTGTTGCATGTTATTAGTTATGTAATTTTTACCATAATGCATGTTGTTGGTTTCTTAAGCTCTATTTAATTAAACTGAGTTGCAACTTACAGGCACTACAGCTTTGTGTAATGTATGAATGTGAATTATTTACATATTCAAATACAAAAAAACTATTCTTACTTGTTTTGTAAATAATAACATTTTTTGGGTAGTATATCCCATGGTTGAAAAAATTGCAATCAGCGATTTATCAACAAGGCCCGAGGAAATTTTGATTGGCAATTAATCAAGTAAAAATCAGCAAAAATCATGATATTTTCCCCTTTCTTGAAAATATTGGAATTTTTTTGAAAAACTCAACAACTTGCAAATAAATAGGTGGGCTGGGGAAAATTGTGATATATATATGATAATAATGCAGAAAATTTGCAGAAAGCAATTTTGGTTGTCCTGAGAGAAAATACGAAGTTCTAATTTGAAGTTAGTTTTTCTATTTTTTTTTTAATATTGGTTTATTCTTTTATGTTATACATCTTTTGCTACTTATCATGAATATATTCGTATAGCCTCAATAAAAGGCGACCATTATTTTGCTAAGCATTTTCATTTAAACGTAGTTGTGTTGTACTATGTAACAATTGCAGTGTTGCAAAGAATTTATTTTGCAAATGGTGCGTCAAGTGACACACTTTCTATGGAGTGCCTGTCAAACGACACACTTTCTATGAAATTCCCATCAATCAACACACTTTTTATAACATCTATGCCCTTATAGCATAGCAGTCTGTACTCCACTCTTGGAGGAACAATTTGATATGACAGATTTAGCAATCAGCAATGACTGCAATCAAGTCAATCTCAACACTTCAGTATGCAAACTTATCTCTCCATCTTATGACAACTCAATTCAACAATTGTCTATATGACAATGACTTGTACGGCATGTCACTTGTACGACATGGACTTGAATGATATCACACATTGGTAACTCCTCATACGGCACTACTCATACGACGCTCCCCCGACTGATACTTCAATCCTGCATACAAAACTTAAGAGGAACAATCTACAAAACTACCTTGCTACAGCAATCCACAATGGCATTACACACAATGCATACACAATCACAACAGATGAAGAATGAAATGAGTAGATATTGTATTCACTCTTGCCTATATGGCACTTGCATTACATATCCATTTGCGATCCTACATAGATATCTCCTGGAATATCGTCTGCATAAATGTATCTACTCTATTTGTCTATGGTCTGCAATACATTACATGGTACGATACCCCAGTGCGTGAGGATATCCCGTCTCCCCTTTTGAATGAATAGGGGGTCCTATTTATTCTTGAGGGCTGGTAGTTAACAACAACTACTGCCTAGGACACATCACCTCTAATTGGGTGATAACTACCCTATGTTCATACATACTTAATTACATGCATTATGTCATACACATTACAAACTTTGAATTATCAAAATTGCTTACGTCATCACTTGTGACGTCATACAAACATCAAAATTACATTTCGTTTACATTAACATTTACATTTGTGCGCATCACACTTATTTACTTTTCTACTTCTTTGGTTGAGGCTCATCAAAACTAGCTCCTACATCTACCCTCTCCTTTAAATTGGTCAATGTCCTCGTCGACAACTATATCTGCTCCTAGAAACTCTTGTTTTGTTGACGTTGAGGCGTGGGAACAAGTACACCTCCTAGATCCTGGATCTACAGTTTCAAGGCCTCTATCTCTCCCTTCAAGCGTTTCGCGTAGGTTTGGTATTGAGCCCACTGTAAGCCGTAATCATTAGACTACTGCTCAAACTCTATAGCCTAGCCTTCAACTCGACATCCCTTTTTGCAGCTTTTCGCTGCTTCAACCTCTCTCCTTGCTGCAATCGCCAACTGGTCATCCCTGTATACTATCAATTGATCTCAATGAGTAACTTCATGGTTCTTAGCTTCTAACAACTGCTATCTCACCGCACACTCAAACTTCAATTGCCCAATAAACTAATCCTACTCCTCTTGCACCTTCTTTTCCTCTACCTCCTTCCTTAGCTCTCCTAGTTTTGCTTCGGCATCCTCTTGCACCTATGGAATTCGTGCCTCCACCATTTGAATTCGGTTAGCTAGCTCTTCTTCCTCTTTACTGGAGTGCTCGGCTTCAGCAATAGCATCACATGAATCCACCTGAATATGGTTGGTGCATGCTCCATAATCATTCAAGGGGGGTTCAGTCGTAAAAACTTGAGCTTCTCCTGAGTCACAGCATTCATCATCAATGCAATAGCATGGAAAGCCATTGAAAAATTTCTTGTATGCAACATCAAAAAATTTTGAATGCGGATCAACAAATACAATCCCCAATCGTATGGCACTCTTGCCATAACTCTAGAGCCAAGTGGGCATCTCTAAGGCTCATTGTTCACGGGATAGCTTTGACATAATCATGTTCATGGTACATTGCAGCTCCCTTGACTTCAACTACTGCATTTTCAGTCCATAGCTCCCATGCTTCATCAACTTTGTTGCCTCTTCTGGACTAATATTGGTAACCTTATCCACCAGATTCTTCCACCGATGCTAATCAAATGCTTCTTTCTTCACCGGTATATCTGAATTTAGCAATCCGAAAGTCCTTCGAAAATTGCTGGGGAGAATACCACACGAATCTCCTTGTTACCAATCATTACTCTGCTCATGTTATGCTTAGGATCGTATGTTTGTAACTTCTACAAAAAAAATGGCTTCAAAATTTCTTTCCCAAAATTCGGTATTTGCAAAAGGTGATGCACTCCTGCATTTTTTAATGCGATTTTCAATGGATGTTTTGGTGGATTCTCCTTCCACCAGTTTCTATAAAACTCTCTGGCTGGTTGTAACCATAACATCTCCTGCAAGGATATCTGCATCCTTTCTCTCCCCTTGCCTTTCTCCCTCTTCTCTTTCCTTCGAGGTATTGGTCCTAGGTCATCCCCTTGGTTCTTCGTGTTGCCTCATCCTATCTCGCTCGACGTCCATGTCGCGTTCCCTCTCTCTGACACGCATGCGTTCTACTAGGCTTCTCCAGAAGCCGACTCTAACACCTTCCCCTCATGAGCAACGTTCGAACTGCAACACCGCTTCAGGTGGAACCCTCCTCTATTGTTGTTCCACTTGTTGGATCCTCTTTGTGATCCTTAGCCTTCTATGCATCACATTCACAGTCTACTTATAGCAACTTTGCTTGTACGGCTTTAGCTCCTGCTATGCCATGTATGGCCTTCTATCATACAACCCTTTTGCTTGTATGACGCTGCCCTTCTATACACGCCATTCCTTGTACGGTAATGTGTTGTACGCACCATACTTGTATTGTGCTTCACCTCACCACTGTTGCTTGTACTGTGGCTTTGTCGTCAATCCCTAGTCTATACGGCTATAGTTTGCCTTCTGCTCCTTTGCCATACATCTAAACTCTTGTACAGTCCTCTCCTACTATACCGCCTATTCCAAATGGGACAATCTATGAACAAGAAAGCCTATCTTGTTCCAAAATGCTACCACCCACTGGACAGCACGTGTTTGTATGGTGTTTGTTGTAACACCCCATCATATGGCCTCTTCGACAACCAACTTCTACAAAATGCATCCGTACGACCTGCAACTTGCAATTTTCCCCGCACACTCCTATCCACAGCAATCCGTACAGCCTATACGGTCCATATGCTTCATATTATTCTGTAGCAGTCTATAAAACCCTTGTCATTTGTCTGCAATGTTGTCCACCTCAGTGTCTTCCGCTTCCAACAATACAGCTTCCTTCTGAGGGCACATCCATACAATTCTCCTCCACGCATGCTAGATCCTCTTGCTCTTCGTCAGGCACTGAGCTTTGGAATGCTCTTTGCCTCCCCCTAGCATGTATTTATAAATGGAGTGGAGAGGATAGTTGGTTTTCATGCAGTAATTACCGTCCTAACTACCACTTCGCCACCTTTGCATGTAACTGTACGTTGCACTTTTTTCCCTTTTTATTATTAATACAACTGAGTTATTCCTACCACGTCATTCGTATGGCGATCCACAATTTTCCTCAACGTATGCTAGCTCCTCTTGCTCTTCATCAGGCACTGAGCATTGGAATGTTCTTGGCCTCCCCCTAGCATGTATTTATAAGATGGTGGAGTGGAGAGGATAGTTGGTTTTCGTGCAGTAACTACTACCGTAACTACCACTTTGCCACCTTTGCATGTAACTGTACGTTGCGCTTTTTTTCCCTTTTATTATTAATACAACTGAGTTATTCCTACCACGTCACTCGTGTCGTGATCCAGACGTCCAATTGGATCATCCTTCCTATCGACGACTCATTCTCCTCCTGACAATGTTCATTGTTTTGCCTTGGAATTGTACGGCCTTCTATCGTACATGCCTCACCAGTACAATGAACTGTCGTACATGTTTGTTTCACCTGTAAGGCCATCTCTATTTGTACAGCAAGTGCCATATGTACGACAGACTCCATCCTTTGTACAACGCACGTCTATATGGAGCATATGATTTATACCGGATTTTGTCGTACATACTCCATATATACGGCAGATTGTCGTCAATTGCTCACTTGTACAGTGGCCTGCCATACATTCCTGTTTGCCTTCTTGTCGTTGTTGTCTATCATTTTGTTGTGTACGACTTGGGTGGCCTGACTGTTCAAAACCATTCCATGGTCGTCTTCAATGTCATCTTTTCTGCAACAGTCCTCCAAACTCAGTTGCATTCATTTCTCTACTAATCCTCCCCAAACGGCTCTCAATGGCTTGTGTCGGTCTGTTCCTCCCTTCAGACTGTAAGAGATCCATCCTATTCTATTTCTATCTCTATAATAACTAGGGGGTGGTCCTGCCAAGCCACCCTACTAACTATTTGATATTGAGTTGTTCCCTGCACGGCCAGGGGGTGGTCCTAACGGGCCACCTTGCTAACTACATAGCCTAGAGGCAATCTGAGGGAAAACGCTTCCCCTCAAACAACCGAGAAAGAGGCAAACCTACCTCCCCCCTTGGCCGAGAAAACTCAAACAATTCAGGGAACTCCATGGTCCTCCTAGACTGCCTGAATTGCCTAATTCACACACACGCCTTGGGATGTTTGCTAGTCCTTGCGGACCACTTCGACTCCCCAAGGAAGCATTCAAATTTGGTGGCGGACTATGACTTTGCATAGTCATCTACCTTACTTCCTCGAAGGTATTCTGGTTCTGAGTTACATGTCAGCGTTCATCCATCGGTTGGGGAACTTGTAGTCTCCTTGATCTTTCCCTCCTAGCTCTTCTCTCATGTTCCAAGCCTGATTTGTCACTGCTCCAATCTTCTTCTTCACTGCTTGAATTTGTCAATGATGTACTACTGGATTATTTTCTCAAGTTCCCAACTTCTCCTTTAGATGATGATATTTCAAATATGTCTCTCCATAGTATTTCATTTACTGCAAGTCTTCTTTCTTGACTTCTTGCTTGAATATCATCCCGCAACCTCACAATCTCTTGTGCACGTTGTCTTCTCAACTCTTCATTTCTCCTTTGCAATTGCTCACTTTGCTCCTGCAACTGCTGAGTTTCCTAATGCACTGTCAGTTGTGCACGTCTAGCAAACTCATTCCTCATGCTCACTGCCTTCACTCCGAGGTTCATGCTCTAGTGGTTTTTGTGGTTCTCCTTGCCTATATTCCATTACCACCATTCTCTGTGTTTCCTCTTCCAGTGATCTCATCCTATCTTCTTTAGAAATCTTACATGTATCCATATCCTCCTACACTTTGTAGGATGAGGTTGCAATTCGTCTTGTTCAATTACAGGTTGTATGTTTTCTCCTCCAAACAACCTTCCAATTCTGAGTCACCATCTTCTTTCTTGGTTTGGCTCAGCTCCCCATCTTCTTGGACCAAGATACCCTCAAAAGGTTTTGAAGGCTGATTTGGTGCTTTAGTCAGCCTTCCAATACTCGCTTCCTCTTCAGCTGGTTCAAAATTAACCATATTCACCTACGCTTTCATCTTGTATGGCTTTAATCTTAAACCATTCACTGTCTCGAGACACAATGCCACATCCAATTTCAACTTTACTGCGCCATTGTCCATCATCTCCTCTACCTAGATGGGTACAAGCCACAAAGTCTTCAATTTTCTTAGCTTAACCTCTCTCTTGCCATTAAACTTCAACACCAAGTCACTTGGCTTTAATTTCATCTTTCTTAGGTGCTTGTCATGCCAAAACTTTCTTCAATGTTAGGCAATTTTTGTTGCCCACTCACCCTCTTCTTGTCCAGTCTTATTAGTGTCGCTAGCCTCTCCTCCAAGCTTTCCTGGTCACCTAAACAGCTCTACATCGCCACTCTCAAACTCGGTACCAAGAACTCAACTGACACAACAACCTCCTGCTCGTACATCAACTGGAACAGTGTATGGTTCGTCGATGGCTTGTATAGAAATGAAATTTAACATACTTAAACACAATTTCATTACTTAAATAAACCTACAAATATTCCTTCTACAACAATTAGCAATGACAATACATACAGAAAAATACAATAGCAATAGTAGATGATAAATTAATGAGCAGATCTTGTATTAACAGCAGTCTGTATGGTACTAGCATTACATAGACAATCTGCAACCTTATGCAGAATCTTCTTCATGCCAACGACCACACTTTGGCCAACAATGCCCACAACCTCTTACCACACACGACCAACTCCACAACCATTACATCACAGTCGTACCATACATCTCTTGAATGAATGAGGCAAGGGAATTTATTTATACAACCAAGAGATGGTTGCATCCTCCAACTACCTGACACCTCATCATTTTCCTAAATTACATTTGACTCACATTTACTAGAACTTAACATTACACATTATCACATGAAATATAACATTATTACATTGAGACTTTATAACATTATTAATTATACGCACATTTCGTCAAATGCTTTGCGTACGAACTGCAAAATAACACAAAATGGCAAAACTTATTCACTAAACGCAGACATATCAATTTGCTTGCCTACACTTGCCGCAACTAGAATTCGTGTTGCGTGTTCTGCCTTACACCATCAAATTCGGATTAGTGGGACAAAAAAATCTTCTACTTCATTCTCGTAAAAGACCTATAGTTGTTGACTACTATCATCACCTCCAAACACAGATTTGTCCTACAAAACAAGATGAAGAATGCAAAAGAGACCAAGTAGAGACTCCAAGTGCACCTTGTTTCCAATTGGATGTTCCTGGCTCAATAGGTGTGCCTTGCTCTAGTGACAGTGCGCTTTTCTCAGCATAGGCACACCCCACTCAACACAGGCGCACCCCGCTCAAGGTGGCATGCCCCACTCAGTGTAGAAGCACCACGCTCCACTTGGTGTGCCCCACTCAGTGTAGAAGCACCACGCTCCACTTGGTGTGCCCCGCTTTCAACCTCGGGTGCGTCATTCCAAGCAACATGCCTAATTTGGGAAAATCAACATGCATTTTTGTCCAAGAATAGACCAAGGTTTGTTTATGTAATTCTAGACTATAAGTTTAGAGATAATACTACAAATCCTTAAATAGGTTAGGGATTGTTTTGTACTTTTAGACTGCAAGTTCAGCGATAAAACTACAAGTCTAAGAATAGATTAGATTTTATCATTCAAGTATAAATAAGAGATAAATTCTCATTGTAAGGGTCTTTTGGCTACCCAACATACCAAGCTACTCTTTGAAAATCAGGTTTCGACCACCCCTCACATATTGAGTTGTAGACGCAACTAACTAGATTCTTGTCCTCTTCTATCAGTTCCACAATCATGGATACTGGAAGAATCTTGTGGGATCGAACTCGATGTCCTCCTAGGATTATCCAACCAGCCCCTCTTAGTCATGGCAATTCTCCTAGGAGCATCATTAGATCCTGTGTTGGCCCTTTTGGAATAGTTGGTGATGACAACTACTGTGCTTCTACTATACATCCCACTATAGATTAATGTTGGCGTTTGGATACATTGGAGCTCCTTTCTATCTTTGTTGTACCTCAGTATATAGATCTCTCCTAATCATTTTTTTTAGCACGTTTTGGTTTATCCATTTTGGGTAAACATCGAGGCTGTAATTTTATGCCATACAGTTGTTCCACTTTAGAGTATTTTACACTAGATTCTTCACTCTAGTTTAGCTTATTTTTGTAGTACTTTGTGGTTACTACAGTGCATTGTAATTTGTAACAGCCCTTTTCAATGAGTCCCATTGGTCTACTGTGGCCATCTGTGGACATTAAATAGAATTATCTTATCTATCTTTGTAGTGTAATAAGCATTAATTTAAAATAACTCTCCAAAATGTAATGTCCGGTCTATGCGCTCATGAGTCTTGTCTACATACAAGAGTGGCTCCTAGGGCTTTGGTTCTTTCTTTTTCTTACATGTAATGAGACAAGACTACAGTTCTCCGAAGTCAGGTTTTGGCCACCCCTCACATACCTAGGAGTTGCAAACAGATGCAGCTTACCAATTTCCTATCTTCTTCTATTGGTTCCACAACCATGGATGCTAGAAGAGTCTTGAGGGATCGAACTCCATGTCCTCCCAAGATTATCCAACCAGGCCCTCTTAGTCCTAGCCAATCTTCTAGAAGCATCATTATATCCCATATTGGTCCTTTTTGGATGGTGAAGACGGCAATTGTGCTTCTACTTTACATCCCAATACAATTTAGTGTTGGTGCTTGGACCCACTAAAGCTCCTTTCTATCTCTCTTTTACCTTGATTATTGCTCTCTCTTCATGGTTACTTTTAGCATGATAGGGTTTATCCATTTTGGGTAAAACCCTCGAAGCTATAATTTTATGCCATACAGTTGTTCCACTTGAATGTAGTTTACACTAGATTCTTTGCTCTAGTTTAGCTTATTTTCATGGTACTTTTTTATTACTACTATCCATGGTTACAAAACTCAACGAATTTTTGAAAATCTCGCAAGCCCGCACCCAAGTCAGCCCTCCCGGGTTTTTTGGACTCAGCTCGGCAAGTTTTTTTGGACTCGAGTTTTTTTTTTTACTCACAAGTTTTTTTGGACTAGTAAGTTTAAAGTCCAGGAAAAAAACTCAGCTGCGGGTGGCAAAAACACAGAAAAACAGCGTCAACTTTTTTTTCTAAATTGGCCTCAATCTTGATGTTTTTGCTTGTAGAGAAAGCAACGGGAAGGTGAAATCAGACCCAAAAAAACACTCATTTGCATCCAAACCCCAATTTTTTCCTAGTTTTAAAGAATCTAACAGCCACCCATCAGTTACATTTGAGGTAAAAAAACAAGAAAAAAAAGGAAGGCCAATGCCACAAGGCGCACCTGATTACAAAGGACCAACAACAAAAGGAAAAGAAAAGTTAGTCAGCAGAGTACACAGATAAGATCAAAGAAGATCAACAATGGAAGTTGAGACCAAAAGGGTAGACAACAATAAAAGGAATCTAAACCAATCTTATATGGAGTTACATGGGAATATGTCCAACCCCATGCAAAATGTAACACCTTCAATAATCAAGAGGAAATTTTCTTTGCACCTCCCTATAATATACATTCTCTAGAACATTCATTAACCACTACACCTAGTAACAAAAAAATGCTTCCAAAATCCTAACCAACACAAGAAACATTCACCATGTTTGAGGCAATTCAAAGGTGTCAAGAATTAGACACGAAAGATTGGAACAATACAGTGCTTGGGATCTCTCACAATCCAGTGAGATTTATAAGACACACATAAAATAGCAAGAGGCCATTTGAAGAAGCACAAAATGTCCTTGAGGTTTCTTTCTAAGGAAGACAAGTTGACTAATAATTGTGTATGTTATTATACCCTTTGAAGTATAATATACTATCCATACTCTGCTAGAGAATAGCATCAACCATATTCAGTATTGATTTGAGCATTGCACCTGTGTATGGCCACCAAATCAGAATGGGAGATAACATGACTTGAAGGATTTTCTAACAGTAGCCACTAGCTTATATATAACCATTCGTCTATTGGAGGCATCCCCTGCTACAGCCACAATCTGAGAACCATGGAAATTAGAAGGGATATGTACCAGCCTTATGTACTCTCTCTGGACTCTAACTCAATATGAAATATTATCAAACACTACATATTCATCAGGAGGAAATAATTACAAATAAACAGCACATTAAATGACAACAAAAAGACTTGCAGATGTTCCAAGACTGAATCTAAAAGCCACCCATTAATGTCTGCAGTATTCAAAAGCTTGTTTGAGTTTGGAGGAGAAGCACGGAGTGGTTTACTCTAGAGACGACAAGTGGGAAATTTAAAACGCCAAAACATATTTCAAGGTATTTCTAATGTTGCTCATGTTATTTATAAGCATATTGGAAGATTGGCGAAATTAAGACGATAAATTCAATTTTTAAAGAAGTTTGATTTAAAAGGAGTTTCTTGGAGGCGGTTGTTTTCTTTTAAAAAAGGCTGAAGGTTAAAATAAAAGATACTATTGAATTCAAATATAAGTTACTAACGGAATTGAGCGCCCTAAGATGAATATGCTTGTACAGACTTTAAACGGCCTGAATAAACATTAACAGGCGAGATAATTCTATTCGCAAGGAAAAACGTCTCTTGAAGAGACAGACAAGTCATTTTTTAATTCCCTTCTTGTTTGCATAGCCAGCTCACATGTTGGACATAGAATCAAAGCAGCAGATGCAAGAGTTTGTGAAAATGTGGCACCACTAAAAGGAGAGTAGGAAAAGATGCCATTCAAATCTGGAGCATTGAAAGGTACTATCTAAAGTGCTTGTTTCAGAATCATTTCTCTAAGGTGTATGGTGGGGAGTTAGTATTTAAAAGGAAAGAAAGGAACAGGTTACAAGGTTGATTCCTACAGGGAAAATTATTTAGAAAATTGTTTTTTTAAGAAATATTAAAAGGTTAAAAGTTAGAAGGCTCATTTTTTTCTGAAAATTTTATGAGATTTAAAAAGTTTGAAGGGATTTATTCATAGGAAATATTTGAGAAAAGGAAACTTTAAAAGAAGATAAAACGGAACTGTTTTTAAATACAAGAAATCCCAACCATGTCAAATACAAAAAAAATTCTCTCAGAACCTCAGTTACTTAATGGATAGAATCTCACTCCTTGGAAAATTAAATGAAGTCAATACTTGTAGTTGAAAAACTTAGGGAGAGTCACTGAAGTTGAAACATGTTCTGATGATGTTGCAAGCAAACAAAAATATAAAGAAGGGGATGCAAAAGCACTCATGTTAATAACATTTGGGTTATCAGATGAAATACAAGCACATATAAGTGAGGCCGAAACTTCAAAAGATGCTTGGGATAAACTTTGCACTATATTCGAAGGTAGAAATGAAGCCACTATTCTTCACCTACAATCACAACTATATACACTAAGAGTTCAAGATGGTGAAAATATAGAACAATTTCTTAGAAGAATAGTAGACTTGAAATCAAAATTACAAATCATGGGAGAAAAAGTTGAAGACAAGCTTTTAGTTTTAGTTGCACTAAGAGCACTTCCTAATTCATTTAAAACATTGGTCACATCTCTCCAAGTATCAAACATAAAGGTGTCATTTGAGGAATTAGTTAATATTCTCCAACAATATGAAGTAGAAAATCAATTAAGAGATGAGTTATATCAGCAAGGAAATCACAAAGTAACACAAAAAATCCTTTGATCTCATCCCCATCACAAAGTCAGCCAGAATGGAGAAAAAGAAGTTGTCATATTTGCAGAAAAGAAGGACATTATTACCAAATTAAGACAGACAGAATGGAGATAAAAAAATGTCATATATGCAAAAAATGACATATTACCAAATTTTGTAGATTTAATTCATTAAATCAATGGAATCAAGAACATAGACCTTTCCAAAGAAATCAACAAAGGCAATATCAATCAAATCAGCCACAATATATACAAACACAAAAACAGTATCCAAAATGGCAAAATCAAGAAGGCCATATGGTTCAAGAGGCACAAGAATCAAAGAATCTAATCATGAGGAAAAATATGAATCTGCATACAAGGTTCTTATAGCAAAAGAAATATTGAATCAAAATTATATGGCACCAAAAGGTAGTGAATCTACTCCAAAAAGAGATTGTGAAGGAAATACTCTACAAAAACAGTGTCAAAAACAAGAAAAAATAATGAAAGATACAAATGAAATATTTCAAAGGACAAATATGGGGTGTGATTTGAAACCCAAGATGGTAGATGTATAGTGTGACACTAGAAACCTAGTATAGAAAACAAATAAAGCATGCGACACTAGTGATTTAAGCATTGTTCATGAGAATATTTATACAAAAAATGTTTGTGTTGATGCTGAAAGTGTTTGTAAAAATGAAGCCCAAACTGTTAGTATTGATGACAGTTCAAATCTTGGTGATACTATAAGAATTGTTGATGGAAACAGGGACAACTCTAGATGTGTTGATGATAGTTTGAGGTATACAGATAATGACAGGGATAGTGATAGTCCAAGTTGTGTTGATGAATATTCAGATATTGATAGTTATGATGGTTTGAGGCATTCTGAATCTATTAGTATAAGTTATGAATATTATTGTGATGATTTATGGCATTCAAATGGTATTAGAAAACAGTGTGATGATAAGTTTGGCATTTTTTTAAAATACACAAAAGAGATTGGTTCAAAATTGTTAAGGAAAATGGGATACAAAGGTATAGGTTTGGGAAAATATGAGCAAGGCATGAAAGAACCTTTGGTACCAAAAATAAGGCCAAAATATAAAGGCCTTGGGTTTACAAAACAAGGAAATGACAATGAATTTATGACAGGGAATACTAATACCAATCTTGTGACAGGGACTAATTTTATGACAGGGAACAGGAAAATCAAATTTGTACAGGTACCAATTATAGTCATTGTGGTAAAGATGGACACATGCTAGAAAAACGGTGGGACCTTCATTATTGTGTTTTTTGTAAATAAATTAATCACTAGTATGAAGAAAAGAAAAACAACACAATAGATGTGAATTATGGATGGATAAATGTGACAGAATGGAATAGGATAGTAGAAATGTTGAAGTGTTTTTACAAAAGGAAAAAGAGTTTGTTAAGCATAAGAAATTATTCATCCATAAATAATGAATTGTATCAAAAAGAACCTACAGTGGTTGATCTTGCAAAGGAAAAGACATTTGAACATGCAAAAAATAAGAAATATAGTTCAATGATTGATCCAAATATTAAGTCCAAGACAGAATTAGAAAAGCAATAGCCAGAGACAGGAGAACCAGAGCCAGCAAAAGCAAGCCAAAGACAGAGCAAGAGCTAGAGCTAAAGTCAGAGATTGATCTTTATACGAAATAATGTAATAGGGGGGGTGTTAGAGAATATTACATTATTTGGTACCTTGTAAATATCTTGTCAATATTTGGTTTCATGTAATTATTAGGTTTTGTCATTATTAGAAGGTTAATAAAATATTTCTCCTATGAGAAATATGAAGAGTCATATCTCCCGTGAGTTTGAGAGGAGATGAAGAGATAGTAGAAGATGAAATGTCAAGAGACTCTATGTAAAGGCTATTTGTAGGGATGGCAAGAGAGATTGTATTGTATTGAATTGCAATGCATCATTTTGTACTGTAATGCATTATAGATTTCTATCATCCACTTGAATATATAGTGTTTATTCATTTGAGTTATGGCTTGAATATATGAGTTGCATTCTTGTATGAAATATTGTCCATATCCTTGTGAGAGCATTTTGTTATCCTTGCTTGGTATATTGTGATAAATCTTTAACCTTGTATTGAGATTTGATCATTGAATATAGCCCGTTGCTAACACTTATGAGGTATCTAAAGCATCGCTCAGAAAAAGAAAGAAACTCGCTCTAACATAAAAATGAATTTATAAATAAATGGTGAAACCTGATAACCCTAAATAACCAGAGCAGATGAAGAGCAATTCATTACCCTTGGAACTAGAACATCCATAGCTGCGACAGTCTTGCCATCAGCATTTTGTCGCATATAGAAAGCCTTAATATCCTGATATTTTAGAGAGGTTTTAAAATTCAAGATAACAAAACCTTCAAATAGTAATACAATAATCCAAAATAAACTGAATAACAGCATAAGCAGAAAACAGGCACGTGCTTTGGGATAATCAGTTACGATAACTGGTGAACCAGAAAAGGCTTCCTCTGTAATGTAACGTTCATGCTCACTTTGCAAATCGCATCCCCACTTTACCTGCATACATGTGTAGTTTACCAGTCAGAAATGTAAAATGCTCCAGTTCATTAAAGAAAGTGACAATGTGGAAGCATTAGAGAAATCATAAAGAAATTCACTCTTGAGTCCTCATCCAACAGTGATAATCAGGGCTAAAACAACTTGTATTAATAACAGAAAACATGAACAAGAATTGCTCTTAAGATCTTTTTTTAATAGCTGAAATGAAAAAAAGTTGTAGAAGTAGAGAATTCTTCAGAAAACAAGAAGTGCAGGGAACACAAGAACAAAGGTAGGATAAAGCTCATTCACTTACCGGGAATTGGAAATTTTTCTTTGCTTTCAAAAGCAGTTCAATGGCTTCAGTGTATGTCAAATGCACAAACTCCTTTTCCACAACATTCTGACAGGACACAAACAGAGCCTTTCATAAATCCAAATTAAGCGAGAGAATAGTACATATATATAGCCTGGTGAGAAGCATTTCAAACAATATTGCTAACAGCATGCATGTTCTCTAGATTTTGCTTAACTTTATTAGTAAAGAATGGCAAAATTTTGATATTTTGTATGTATGAACAACTTCTAGATGGCAAAGAGAACCATATCAGAGAGGCTGGTTATATGCATACATACACTTAATCGATCAATTATTCCCTTCTCAATCCATGTATTAAAGAATTCCATATCTTCTTTGCAATTATCCAAAATGAACCTCAGCTGCCATAATTTGCATTGCTTGGTTACAAGAGGATTATGAACGAGCAGAAATAGGGTAAATAATTAACAGGATAATTCCAAATCAGATTTGAAAGAACTGAAGAGATCTAGGGGTATATATTGAACTTTACAAAATTTGCACATTCCATATAACTCAATAAAAGAAATGAGTAGTGACCTACGACATACTGGAGATACGCAGTTGCACAAGCCATATCATCATTCAGATTTGCGAAAGCAAGCTCCGGTTCAATCATCTACTCTGGCTCACAAGTTGGCAAAAATAGAGATAGGCGGTCAGTTTCTTAGAGAGGTTGTACAGCTCCCATAATCTCTAAATAAATTTTAAAAAATGAAAATTAAAAACAAAAAAAATAAGGAAGACAGGAACTTCAACACCAAGGAGATCAAATCATCTGCAATTGAAATGGTGCGTAAATTACCCAAAACTCTGCTAAATGACGTGAAGTGTTTGAATTTTCTGCTCGAAATGTAGGACCAAATGTATATATCTGAAAAGCAATTAAGGAACTCAGTATCTTTTACTGAAAAATGACTTCAATCTCCAGAGTAAGGACTCAACAACTAAAAAATCCCATGTATGATATCCCATTTTTGGAGAGTTGCTAGGTCTAGAAGAGCTTTCATACATCACAAAGAGCGCATGCATAAGTCTCCCCATTTAACTGTCCAGAAACTGTCAAGAATGCCGGCTTTCCAAAAAAGTCCTGCAAACCAGAAAGCAGTGCACAAGAAGCTGAGGTTTTAAATGCAGGATTCTCTACTAGGACGATGAAAATATGAACCATTCCCACTTACAAACAGTAAGATAATTAAAGAAATAAATAAATACAGCAATTCCCTCGTATACTGCAGTCAACGGCATAAAAGCATGTTAGAAATGACAGGCTAATCTGCCAATCTGATGAAACATTGGTCATCACCATCACTACCAAAAGGCTATAAATCTAATGCTATTTTCTTTACAATGGAATCAGCATATTCAACATAAAAAAACTTAGCTATGCACTTTATTTCTTTAAAAACAACATACTACTAGCATGGTCAGATGTTAGTCAGACAACATACTACTAGCATGGTCAGATGTTAGTCAGACAACAGCCCTCCAAATCAAAGACATCCATCACAAAAGCAAGTCCCTAAAAAGAATTATTCTCAACATGGATTGAGCCAAGATCTAGTGCTCACTGTAATAAGAGTATGTTACAGACCTTTAACCCAGACTGCAAAAGAAGTCCATGATATAAGTTAATCCATCACACTACTAAAGAAAAAAATGATCATCAATAAACAACAAAGAAAACAAAAAACATTGCCTAATTCCTGCCCAAGTCATCCTTGCCTGTTCTCAGTTCTTCAGAATTGATGGTGACTACTCATCAAATTCACAATCCTTGAATTTTATGAAGAGCAAGGTTGAAAATTGCAGCCAGCAATACCCTTCTCTTGCTAATCATTTAGCTGCAAGTTCCATAAGTCTTTAGGGATAGAATTGATGAAATGAAATTATATCAATTTCCATAGATGACCAAAATATGTCATTAGGAATCAGGCATGCAATGTCACAATAAAGTGATCGAGGGCAAAAAAAAAAAAACCCTAGAGGCAGGAACCTAACTAAGAACAATAAAACCTGAACAAAAAACTAAAGTAAAAGCCAACGAGCAAAAGTCAGAGGGGGTCAACCCAAAAGGGTTACACCATACAGCATATTACCAGAAGGCAAGTAGAAGTACATATCCATCACAGGGGGAGAAAAATCACTTGATAGGAAAAGAGCCAACGATGACAAAAAAATAAAGAAAATAACAGCAGCAACGCTGCTTTGTTACATATCTAAAGCAATAGTCAGAGCAATATACTCGATGATCTTGTCCCAGTATTGCTGAATGATCCACACTATGCATCCCCTAAGTTCCTTTTCACTTTCTTCTTTTTATTTCCATATGATAACCTATTAAACTAGTGAATACTGCAAATAAGCCGAGTCATTTACAAGGATGAAAGGTGAGGCATTAATGCCAATGGATTTGGGGCAAGCAGCAGGAAGCAAGGAATTTCACACGATAAACCAAGATTCCAATCCTATGGGTGAAACTTAACATTTATGTCCAATGCTTTGTGGAGCCATAGTAATTGAGAAGCAATCATATGAGCGTTACCCAAGTTCAAATCTCTGCATTATGATGGACCTTCCCACAACAATGCCACCAATGATAATAAAGTTTGTTGCAATACCACAGTGATGTGGTTTGTTGAGATACCGATATAATGTGGTAATGATGCAAATGGGTGGGGGCATTTCAACCCCATATAACCAATTGAAAAAATGTGAGGCATTAACTGCCTCCCAACTACCAAACAAACTTCAAAGTTCAAAACTTAGATACATTTTCCAATGAGTGTTTATATGCCTGAACCATTGAATAAGCATGTGATCAAGCAGAAAAGATCCACGGAACAAGAACACTATACCTTAAAAACCCTACATCCTACAACTAATACAAATTTCAAAACAAATTTACCATAGTACTTCTTGAACTCACGTTAACAAATATTTTGCAACTGGAACAAGAGGGCCATAACTATCATCTCAAATAAGTAAAATAGTTTCATTTTGTAACTATAATATGCTCTAAAGGCATGCTGAGTAATCAAATCTTAAGGAAAGAGGAGATCCTCACTCTGTCACAATTAATGTTCATCAAATGCTATTAAAAATCCGCATTCCCCTTGGAATGCTAGATGTGGTCTAGTAGCAACTGTCATCCTAGCATGCTCATACCGCAAACAGCCCGGATTCAATTCTTAGAGAGTAAGCTCAAAACTTTACACATCATGGAGGCCCAGTGGAAAATCCTGAAAGGCTTGACAGGAAACAGTTTAAATGTTTTACTGAATGATGTCAAGTGTAAATCTTTGGGTGACTGCGAGAACAGATACCACTTGGTCATAATACCTAAAGGGTTCAACCCTGTTTCATTAAAAGCAGCTAGTTCAGCCTTATGTGTATAAAATGGCTTGTCTTATCATTAGCAAAATAGAATTTGCTTAGTGCCCATGGCGTTTAGAGCAATTGGTAGGGAGTGAAAAGTTTCACGCTCCAAACCAAGATTTGAATATCATGGGTGAACCTTAACATTTTTATCAAGCAGCATTAGTTCAACCAGTTAAATTCCTCGACTTTCAAGGAGGAGACCAAGATTTGAATCTTGCCAAGTGATACATGCATAATAGTCAGGCTATTGTAATACCACTATGTGGTGATGATGTAATATGGGTGGGGCCCAATTCAATCCCATATAACCAATTAAAATATTGAAAAAAAAACAGAATTTGCTTGGAGGCATTGTTAAAAGTATTTTATATGACTTCAATAAATTACCTCTGACCAATCAACTAAACCATCCTTTGTGCTAGGGATCTTGCTAATTGGAGAGCCCATTTCCTCCTGCATGCAAGGAATCTGTTACAAAGCAAGAAAGCTGGTCAAAAATATTGCAAGAAGATAAAAGCAATCAACAAATAATATTTATAAGGACTCAAAACTGCAAATATATTAGACTCATTTCAAGTATATGACCACATAGAGAACGGGTCCATATTAATGATAACTGAATAACAGAGACATACAAAATAGTCTCTACAAGAAACAGTAGTTACTTACACATGGTGAAACATCAAAGCAAAACATACTACTGCATGGCGCTCAACAATTCTCCAGGTCCCTATTTTGCACATGTCCACATATTTTGTGCTAAGGTTTAAGCAACACAATTAACTGGTTGCCCTATTTCGTAGTGAGTCCTACATTTGGTTACTAAAATTAAGTGACACCATGTCAGAGAAGAATAAGCATTACATTATAGTACTGCTGTTTAGCAAGGGAAGCTGACTGATCAACTATTTTGTGTTAGTGGACTAGCCTTATCCAACTAATCACTACCAAAAGCTTGGTTTTCCTTTTTATGTGGAGATGCATTCATGAACAAATATATCGTTGCTCCATTGCATTGTCTTCAGGTCAAAGTCATCACACGATCTACTTAATACATGTGGCTGATCAATGTAAGCTTTTGTCACAGTTATGCATTTGATCAATTTCGTGCAATTGTGTTGGAATTCATTATGACCCATGCAAATCTCCGCATTGCACAATCTTGGATTTACCATGTAAATAAACCATGGACTCCAGAAAAATTCATTGCACAAACTTAAAGGAAAGGCCTAATTAAAAACAGTTAAAAAAAAATTAGTGAAACAGCAAAATGATGTAGCAAGCCACTCATTAGACATGTTAAGCAATCATCAAGATTAAATTGTGTTGTGTACTGCAAGCAAATTGCTAGCACAACCATATGTCCAAAAATCCAAATGATAAAGCATATAAAGTCATCATCAGAAATTCCTACTTGAGAAAAAGTAAAGGCAAGAACTATTGCATGTACAAATGTTTAAAACAGAAAATGAACTGTGGTTTATTTCCTCCTATACATGAAATCAATAATAATGATAATGATGCTGACAGTGAGTCCAAGGCATTGTGGAGTAAATGGTAGATGGGATGCAATCGTATGAGTGCAACCCGAGTGCTAATCCCAGTGTTGTGATAAACACTCCCACAGTATTGTATGAGTGCAACCCGACTGCTACTCCCTGTGTTGTGATGAACACTCCCACAATAATGCAGCCTGTGATAATACAGTTTGTTGTAGTACAGCTATAATGTGGTAATGATGTCATACAGATAGGGGCTTCACCCTCATATAATCAATTAAACAATAATAATGATAATGATGACAACAGTAGTAAAGCAATAACAATAACAATAACAGCAGGTGCATAGAATGAGTTGATGGAGCTGGCAATATTAACATCTAGGTGCATAGAATGATCAAGTGCTTTATCTGTTATCGACAATTCTAAAATCACCCAAGTGAGATGAAAAATATAGACCATGTATAATCATCATATATCACCCGTAGTCTTTTATGTTTGCTGTCCTGTTATGTGTTCTGTCTCTAACGGGCCTTGTCCTTATCGAAGTATTTAGTCTTAGCATTTCACATCAACTTGACATTTAAGGCTAAATTATTTTTTGTTTTAGTAAATTGTAATTGTTGGCATTTCTGCCACATTAATTTTTTTCACAAGATTTTGCCTAAGTATGGAGCTTTAAATCAGCAAATCGCATGCAGAGGTGTTGGCATTTTCGCGGGCCCTAAAATAGGATGATAAAGTGGACGAATTGATCTTTTGATGTCTCATTATTGCAGATCTTTTCGCAAGCTTTCCGACGATATATTACAATAGGTGATCGGGTCAGCGGATCAAAAGTTATGGCCCCGGAAGCAAAGCCAGCAAAAGTCCACTTCGGGCTTGAAAAAAATTCTAAGGCATGAGGGGCACTTCGCCCAAAATGCTGCCGAAGCATCCACTTCGACCACAGTTTTAGCGAACCTCCATCCAGTTGGCAGAAAAAGCTTTAAGGCAAGAGGGGCACTTCGCCCAGAATTTGGCCGAACTGCCACTTCGGGCCTCCACTTCAGCGAAGCTCATGTCGGCCACAATGTTCAACGTCGGCCAAAATGTTTAAGTCGGCCAGCAAACTCCACTTCGCTCCCTAAGTGCAATGTCGGCCGAAGCTCATGTCGGTCGCGAAGCTCCATGTCGGCCCCGAAGTCCAATGTCGGCCAGAAAACTCCACTTCGCTCCCGAAGGTCATGTCGGCCCCGAAGCTCATGTCGGCTGCGAAGCTTCAAGTCGGCCAAAAAGTTCATGTCGGTTGCAAACCTCCACGTCGGCCAGGAACGAATTCCAACGTCGGCCAGAATTCCAACGTCGGCCAGAATTCCAATGTCGGCCAGAATCCCAACGTCGGCCAGAATCTCAATGTCGGCCAAAACCCTTTATGTCGGCCAGAAATGCTCAAATTCGTCCGAATCACCTGCGAACCTCAGCTCCGGGGGCGGACTGCAGCGAACTTCGGTTTTAGCATGCTCCCAAAAAACACTAAAGCAGGTTTACCTCCAAGTTCGGCCTCCACTCCTGCCAAACCCTAGTTTCGGGCCATTTGTTCAACGGACTTCATCCTCGGACCCAGTTCGGGCGAACTCCAGCAAAGGCATTTTTTAGACGTTGAGACAACAACAGAAGAGGGCAGAAAGGGCCAGCTTCACTCAAAGAAGGGTTAACAGGCAGCTTCGCCAAAGGAAATAGGCAGAAAGCTCACTTTGAGCTTGAAAAATTTTCTAAAGCATGGCGAGTGGTTCGGCCAAAATACCCAGCGAAGCTGCGCTTCAGCTCCAACTCCAGCGAACCTCCCTGTTCCAGTAATGAAAAAGTTCTAAGGCAGCTAGCTCGCTTTGCCCAGAAAATTGCCGAAGTTGCTCTTCGGCCAACGTTTTCAGTGAACCACCTCCAGAGAAGCGCCAGTTCGGGCTTGAACTCGGCGAAGCATCCACTTCGGACAGCAGGATGGCCGAACTGCCACTTCGGATCCCATTTTCAGCGAAGCAATCATCCATTACGAAGTGCCAGTTCGAGAAGTTGTCAAAGTGTTCTAGGACCTTCTTCGCCCCTCAACAATGCCGAACCTTCACTTCGGGGCCCATTTTGACGAACCACCACCCACATAGCGGAGAAGACTCCAAGGCAAGAGGGGCGCTTCGCCCAATATTCAACCGAACTTCCACTTCAGGCCTCCACTTCCGCGAAGCGATGTCAGCCCCGAAGTTCACGTCGGCCAAAAAGTTAAACGTCGGCCGCGAATCCCAACATCGGCAAAAAAACTCAAGTCGGCCAAGTCGGCCAAAAATCCAGCAAACTGCTAGTTCGGGCCAATTTCTCAGCGAAGCTCTCCGAAACTTTTTCTGACAACGGTGTTGTTTTCGAGGGGCACACATTCCAAGGCCGGGTATTTATCCAAGGCATTTGTGCGGCACATAAATGCAGTTTTTTGCCCCGAAAGACCCGGTATCTAGTTATGGTAATAGGATGGGAAGTTTCAATTGCAGAAGATGGCGAGCGCGATTTTTGGAGCCGCCTGAGCGTCCTCCGGAGTAACCTATCGCAAGTCTGCGGCTCATAAGTACGAATTTCCCCGCTCAAAGCGGTCCTGTAACTAAATGTAGAAATTAGATGGGAAAGTTCAGTTGTAAAAAGTAGTCGAGCATTATTACCGGATCCGCCCTAGCGTCCTCGTAAATCTGATTCATTAATGGCGCAGAGGGGAGGGTCCTCTATAAAAACCCTAGCATTGTAATGAAAAGGGGGGGGGGAACTTTTGCTAGAAAGCTGTTGTAACTTGATTTTTGCAATTGATATCAAGAACTTTGGGCTCTATTTCTCTTTTGTATGCTGCCTTCTGTGATTATTTCTGCTATTCTGTTTCTTCATTTGCATACTGTAATTCTGCATCCTAGATTTAGGTGTGTGATTGGGGACAGAACCCTGGAATTCTCCTGGAGGATACATAGAGGAGAAAATGTTGTGTTAGTTTCTTTGTATGCTGCCTGTGGTTAGTGTTTCTGCTATATTCACATATTTTCCCAACTGCTGTAATTCTGAACTCTGGATTTAAGCGTAGGAAGATAGGTGGATCCTGGAACTCTTCCAGAGGATACATAGGGAAGCTAGCGTGGTGTTCATTTATGTTTTATTCTTTGTATTTATTGTTGCTACTAAAAGTTATTAGTTAGTAATCGTGCTGCTGGTTCTTCCCCTTTAAATCATCCATTTACGTTTCTTTCTATACTTTTTATCTCTTTCCTGCACCCTTACTCTTTTTATCTCTTTCCTGCACTCTTAGCTTAAAACCGCAAGTAGTTTAGTAAAGGAGCCGGCCTTTCTCCGGAGATTGGCATGAAAGGCTTCCCTTCGGCCTTTCAATGTTGGTCCAGGTCTAGGGCGCGTATATATGCAAAATCCTTTCCTGTGGCAGATTTGTGACCAACAGTAACCAATTAGGAATCACTTGGACTCCTTTCGCTTATGTGAATTGGCATTTAGGAGGGATCCTTCCTCTATAAATATTAAAAACGGCTCCATCCTCTTTTCATAAAGAAAAAGATACAGGTCCAGCATTTTAGAATACCATACACCATTCATGATTAAGTCTTCCACATCTGAAAATGTGACCTCATTAACTACAATTAACTGTAAAGGAGTTATCTTTGACTGGACATTGCATGGAACCTCTATACATGATGTTAAGAGGTGTCAATTACCATGCTCCATGGTGATTCTTTCCATTTCATCTGACAGACATTCTTCTCTATGGGGGTAATAAAGCCAGTGATGAGTCATTCTCGTAAAGCTCTATTCCATATCTCCAAAGCAGCATATCTTGCACATAGCAAGAAGACAAGACTAATGAACCAGGTTGCCACACAAACTTGGATGGCCCAGGATGTAATGATACATAATAACATGCTTGTGTCTGATGTTAACAACTGTTTTAGTATCCCAGGCCAAAGTATATTAGGGGTGGCACTGAAGAGAGAAACACAGGTGTATTCACAATAGTGTAGGGTGGCAACTGGCATGGCAATATCCATAGGGTAGGATGATTTTAACCACGAGAACATTTTTGGAAGTTTAGAATCGTAAGAAATCTTTTTCAGTATCAAACCCTGAAGTTTCTATACTTGATAGGAAACTAAGAGTCCTTTTTAAAATTTCTTAAGAAATTGTTTTTTATTCAAACAATTAGCAACTTTTTACAACAAAGAAAGAACGTTTTCTAGAAATTATAGTGAATTTTAATTTTGCACTAGTGAATTTTCATTAGCATTAACAATTAATTTAGGAAATTTTTTGAGAGATCTAACAAATTAGCAGATATTAGCCGAAAACCATCCTGACTAGAGGGTGCTTTACAGTTAACACCACCAAGACCTAAAATAAGTTGGAAGAAAGATGTAATAGGGCTAGTGGGCCTAGACATCTCGTGAAATGACCTACACCAAAATTACGAATCTTGTCAAGAAAAAAAACCCAAGCATCATTGATCTAGATAGTAGAAAAAGGTGATGGTGCCCAAAACCTCCAAACCATAAAGAACAATGCTCTTAATGATTATGTTAACAAGGCGCATATGCAACAAGATATCTTGGAAATGAATCTTAGAAAAAATGGCATTCCAAATTTGGAAGTGATTATAAGAAGACATTTTTGAGTTGATACAAAGTAGTTGAGGACTTTAGATGACCACTAAGATGCCTCCTCAATAATCACCAAAAGAGTTGGGATGTGATCAAGGATTTGAAAGTCTATCCCAAAACAAGCCTACCCTATTGCTATAAGATGATCATACTCCTATTTCACATCCACCTTTTTGGCATATAGCTTGGCAATGTCTACACAGTCATGACAAAACTATAGTTGTTTGTGTTTGAGGTGTCCCTCGATTTTTGAATAGGACAAATGATGTGATGAGGTCAACCAAGTCATAGGAACCCTAAACATGCAATGTCATTGAACAAGTCAGCAAAAGGAGAAGTGACCCAACTCCATATTTGAGAAACCTTGCTTGAAGCCCTTCACAATTAGCTGCTCTAATAGTGCATGAATTCTTAATGGCACTTCAAATACCATAAGATGAAAATATATGGCAGAAAGGGGCATGGTTAAAGATAGATATTAGCCTGGCCAAGTGCGCCATACAATGCAGTGGCATATGAAACCCATATTTGAGAATCAATGTCCAAGGGGGGATTTCCTCAATATGAGAGTACACCCAAAACTAATGATAATGATGATAATAATAATAATCATTGGGGAATGGTAGAGGGCATCAAAGAGCTCATGAAATCTACAAGTTGGAAACAAATGTTTCTTATAGCAATGAAGGCATAGGTACTCTCCTCAAATGACAAAAATAAAAAAGTAGTCATAACCGACTCATAAGCATGTAGAGACTCTAATGCCATAAATTTACACTTGCCACCATCTATTCATGGGAAACAACCATATGGGCAAGGCAAACCTGAATGACGAATTGTGGGGTTTGCCTTCCAAAGGACATGCAAAATGAATTCATACTTGGATACAACAACATAAGAGACAATAGTAGCCACTCATAAGATGTGAAAGGAAAGCAACATTATCAAGACTGCATTCAACCAGTATTTGGGAAGCTCAGTGGAAGATGAGGAAAACAAGAAAAAAAAAACCTAAAAAGAAAAGGAGTTGAGGGAAACAAGAAAGAAACATGAAGAGTAAAAGTCATAGCAATTGGTCATTGTGCACGAATCTTGATATATTCCATTACATAGAGAGCTTATTTATACATAGCAATCCGTTATTGGATTATTAACAGAATTTATTAAGAATATTGACCACCTACAAATAGTAGACTGGTAAAACTACTTTCCAACAAGCTCTATCTTTCTACGTCATCACACAATCCATACATCACTAGTCACTTGATGTACTAGGACACACTTAAATATTCATGGACTTCGTCACACACTACAGTCCATGACTTATATCATTGTCAACAAGGACATACTCAATCGTCAACAACACTTGTGACCAGGGACACACACAACCAAATCACAAATGATCAGTCCAACAGGGCCTTGCAAATTTTATATCATCTTGTGAATAGGGAGAAACTCAACTATTCACACTCAGTGTGGAATGGGACTCCACTTCATACATCTCAGAACTTTAGTGGGAATCTTAGCCACATTGAACAATATCTTGTAATAGGGACACAAATCTATTCACAAAACAAAGTAGTTGGACTAGACCTCACTACTTCTTCATGTGAGATTAGCAACAAAATTGGTCTTCAGTTGGTCTAGGCCTTACTCAAAACCTTTTGAACCAAATATGCTACTCAAATAATTACTCCAATCTCGAAGCTAGAAGAAAAATCAAGATTGGAAGTACTCATCCATCCTCCTATGGTCCTCCAGCCTTCTCTAAAATTGGTTCACTTTGCAGGATCGATTTTAATGGTCCTATGGACCACAAAACATTGCATGAAGCTCGTTGACCGTTTTGAGAGCATTTTTCGTGATGTTTGTCATCTTCATGGGAATCTGCGTTCCCCCCCCCCCACAGTCAAAAAGCTTGTAAGGGTGTAGGGTTCTACCGAAAATGCACCCATATACAAAGACTTTCAACTTAAGAGTTTAGACAAGTGGCTTTAAATGCAATTTTTGTTGAATAGCAATTAAAGCTTCCAACTCTGACAACCTGAAGCAAAATCCTTTTTCCAAAAGGTTTAGAATGCAATTTTGCATAATTGATAAGTCTTTTTCTTTTGTGTGTATGTGTGTCAAAATCCGCCTCCCGGAAAAAAGTCATGAATTCAATACAATCCCTCCAAGCAAGATTTTAAGCCTAAACTACACTACAAGAACACTAAAACAATTAAATAACTAAAACTAAAGAAGTTGGAGCAAAAAACTCCTTTTGGGGAACGGACAAGATTTTGACACAATGTGGCAAACTCTCATTTGAAAAATCCTCCTGGATAATGAGATATAGAATTAACATAATTTCTTCGAGTTAGCTTAAATATTTGGCCATTAATGTATATTTTTTAATTATGAAAATTAAAATTAAAATTAGAGTTTTCACATTAAAATAAAAGCTTTAACACTAACTACAACCTGTATGCTATTCTCATGACAGGAACAAGTGAACACTATTATTTTCGTCTACTTGGCAATCTGTGTCGGAACAAGTCTATCTCTCATCCCACTCACAAACTCCAACAGCTCCACCATTTCAGCCATCACCTCTTTCAGTCCCTCCATATTGGTGAATTGATCCATCCATGTCCTCAACAATAGTATCTTCTCTTCATCCACTAGCTTGGAATTCGTCACCTGCTAAGTCACCATGATCCATGATGTCATCAACCGTAGTGCAATGTCCACAAGCCCAACGTGATCACCACCAAAGAATGGCTTCCCCTCACAAGTGGTCTGCAAAGCTCCCCCCCCCCAATAAAATGCCACTGCCTCCTATGTCGCCTTCTATTTCTGATCTCCATGCCCCACAAATTCTCCTCGAATAGACCCCATAATCTTATCATCCACAAAGGCGGTCCAAAAGCAGACTACAACTCTGTCATACAGATCTTTGGGCATCAGATCTACGGTATCAAAGGTCCATGTCTCGTTGATGTACTGGACAATTATCATGGACTCACAAATGGGCTTCCCATCGTGGATGAGCACGGGGATCTTCTTGTACACGGGGTTCGATTGCAGAAGCAGCTGGCTCTTGTTGCATGTTTTCTTCAATGAATTCATAGGGGACTCCCTTTAAATTCAGCGCTATATGTACCCACCTTACAAATGGACTTAGAGCCATTCCCATTCCCAGCAACTTTACTTCTCCTTGTCATTCCATGGTAACTGTCTTGCAGATTTGGACACCTAAAAATTTCACCTCTTTTCTTGCAAGCACTGCTACTGCTCCAATACTTTAAATGCCTCTTTTGCTGGTCAAGCCTCTTCAAACAAGAACGCTACCTACATAGGAAAAATAGGCACCTTACTCAGATCTGCGCTTCAGCTAAACTGAAAAAACACACAAAACAAATCCAATCCAAAACATTTTTTTGGTTTTCAAAGGATGAGTATCAATAATCGGCACAACACAAAGATAATAGAGCTGCCCCATGACACCCAAAACACCATCTTGCAAAAGATAAAATATTTGCTTTGATACAACTAGTGGGCACAAATGCTTGATATATCCCATTACATAAAGAGCTTATTTATACATAGCAATTGGTTGTTGGATTCTTAACAGAATTTGTTAAGAATCTTGACAACTCATAAATAGTAGACTAGTAAAACTATTTTCCAACAAACTCTATCTTCCTACAAGAAAGGTTATAACCACTCAAACTTATATTATAAATAGCATCGATGTAATGATTCTTAACAAATTGCATGATCAGCAAGGGGAAGCCAAGGAGAGACATAAAAGTCCAGGATATCAAGAATCAATGACCTACAAGCAACAACATAATCCACCAAAATCGAACCTCCACTACAAAGAAAGCCAATGGAATCCACCAGATCTAGGGAAATATGACACTTTCCATTAAGAATGTGGAGATCATGTGTCTTGCCCAACTAGAGAGGATTTCTCCCATATATCATGATCAGGTGAAAGCCATCAAATGATGCCTTATGTAGTCCAAAATTGTCACAATATTACTCCTGGAGGTGAAGCCTATTTTTTGTTGAATCATGAATAAGTGTCCAACAAGCCCTTGTATGAGCACTATAGGATAATTTTTGGCAAGTCCACAACACCATCCATATGCACAATAAAGGATGATGAAGCAAAGGGAAATAGTTAACTACCACAAAGGCATCTCAAGTAGGAGGTGGGCCACTCTAGACCCAAGGTAACAAGTATACAGTGTACATTCGAGGCAAATCGCAATACCCTATGTCAGAATCTCAAATAAGACAAGCCACACCTCTTAAACCACACAGTCCTACATAATTGTGAGTCAATCCAAAAGGCAAATACCTAAGTTACCGGTTCGTTTTGGGTTCGGGTTCGGGTTCGAAGAACCCGGTTCGCTGGTACGGCAAATTTTTTTTGTCTTGGGTTCGTTTTGGGTTCGGCCGTACAAAAATAAATAAAAATCATATATTAATTTATTAAATCAACATTTTCATTTACTAAATCAACATTAAGCATTTCACATTGGTACAAACATTATCACAACTGGGATGCCAACATTTCTAATGAACCACATCAACACTATCACATATTGAAACAATGAAATATCAAATATTTATTATTTTAATATTCCTCTTCAATGTCTTCATCGAAAGCATCAACATCAACATGTGATTCATTAGAACCACAAGCAGTAGCAGTAACACTAGCACTAGCACTAGCACTCCCACTCCCACTGACACCAGCACCAACACCACTCAGTTGGCTTGGCGAAGCCAAAGCCTCTGTGTCAAGTAATAAATGATGGGAGTGGGAAGCATCTAAATCAACATCTTCTGCCCTAACATCCCAATGCTTTGTTGGCCCTTCCTTGTAGTTTGATTGCATATGTGATAAAAGGCGCAAGTTGGAATGCACATAGACCAACTCCTCAGCCTTCTTTGTTGCTAGCTTGTTGCGCTTTTGCGAGTGGATAAAGGAGTATGTACTCCAATTCCGCTCTGATGAAGACGAACTTGCAACCTATTAAGAAAATCACAAGGGAAATTTTTTTAAAACCAATGCAAAATAAAAAATTGAAGAGTTCAAGATTTAGAAAATATAAATTTTAATTTTAAAATTTAAAATCAGACCTGTGATAATATTTTGATTGCAAGAGATTGCAAGGTTGGGGTTGTTTGCCCATGCAAATACCACCACATATGGGCATCCTTCTTGTATTTGTCACGACAAGCGCCAAGGCTATGTCCTATAGAGGAAATGAAGTCTCCGAATTCAGCTGAAACTATGTCCTCAATCTCAGGATCGGGATAGAGCCTTCTGAATGCTGCCTTGTAACCTTCACTAACTTCAATATCCCTATATGGTGCCACTCTACCGGGCAAAGAAAGGATTTCATTGCTATAAAATCTGGGACTCAATGCGAAGGCAAGGAGATGCAATGGAGTTGTCATTTTGTTCCACCGCTCAATTAGAAATGACTGCACTTGTTTGAAAAATGTCTCATTGGGATCTTGCTCTTTTGTATTGATGATGGCTTTGATCTTCTCAATCATTGAGTCAATCCCATCATATACCTCTCCTAAACATGGCTGATCCGTGTCTACGAATCGGATCATGCTTATGATAGGCTCAGTGAAACTGAGCAAGTAATCAACACGACCCCACCAATCATCATTGAGGATCAACATCTTTATTTTTTGTGCCCTCTCAGTGCTTGACTGCCGCCATATACTCCATAGGTTACTAATAACCATATTTTGCAATGCCTCTCGCACTTCCACAAGTCGCCTCAAGACGATTGTGTGCGAGGCAAATCGAGTCTCAGCAACCTAGTAAAATAAAAATAAAAATTAAACAACAAAACAAAAATGTTTTCAAAATTTATAACAAACTAAACTGAAACATAATCATACAAAATTGTTACCTTTAACACCTCCAATTTTGAGAATTGTCTGAAGATAGCTTGCGACATGTGATGGTTTGTCACAAACATTTGAATGTCTTCAGCCTCGGCATAAATTTCTTTTATCCATTCAATTTGATTCCCCAACTTTTGCAGCATTAAGTTGAGTGAATGGACAGCACAAGGAGTCCAAAATATATGCTCGTACCTTGCCTCCACCAACATCCCTGTTGCTTTACAGTTTTTGGCATTGTCCGTTATGACTTGGACAACGTTTTGAGAGCCCACCGATTCGATTGCTTCAATCAAAATGTTAGCAATGAATTGGGCATCTTTCACTTGCCCTTCACAATCAACTGCTCTCAAAAACATTGCCCCCTTGGGGCTTACTGCAATGACATTTATCAAAGGACGATTTTTTGCATCTTTCCATCCATCAGAAACGATGGACAACCCTGTCTCAACCCATGAATTTCTGACGGGCTGCAATGAATCTTCTACAATTTTTTTTTCTTTTGTTAACAAAGTGGTGCGCACCTTCTCATAACCTGGGCCTTGGTACCCTTTTGGAGCCTCATTAATGGCTTTCACCATATCTTGCCAATATGGTGATCTAACCACATTGAAAGACAAGTCGTTGGCATACACACAACGTGCAATCGTCTGATCTGCAATGTCCCTAGACTCATTTTGGAATGCCTTTTCCAACGGTCCTTTTGTTCTTTTCCGTGAAAGAACAGAATCCTCTTCATGTGTGGAAGGTGTGGTTGAAAATGGATGGGGTGCAACCACAAATGGGCTACCAGCAGGAGGTGGGACAGTAGGTGGTTTCTTTGATCGAGATCCTTTCTTTGCCAAAGGATGACCTGATTGTAAGGCAGCTAAAGCATCTGCGTCTTCTTGTTCTTTTATGTATTCCATAATCACAGATGTTGGCACTGGTGCATCTTTTGACCCTGGGCAAGCTCTAATGCCTTGGCCAGGCAATGCACACAAATGAGCTTTTACTCGGTTGTATGAGCTGCTATATCGAACATTGCAAGTATTGCAAACCCATACATAGCCCCCACCCCCTGGAAGCTGCTCTAACATACTAACATATTTCCATAGTGGGGCTTTTGGATCAATTCTAAATCGGGATTTGCCTACAGAGCTTGCACTTGTTGCCATTCTAATTTAGAATCTGTAGGTGAAAACTGAAAGTTTAAAAATCTGTCCTTTGCTTGATGAACTTTGAACCTGAAATAAACAGTAGCAGCTAAAAAAATTAACTTGTACACCAACTAGAAAATTCTACAAAATTCTACAATTCAGAGTTGTCTTGTTTTAATTATTTAGTGTACATGTCAAAATATTTCTTCAACGAATTGATGTATCACATTTAATTAACATTATTAATTTTAATATTTTTAAATTTTAATTCATCGGATTTATCTTTACTAAAAATATTAAAAATATAAAACATTAAAATTTTTGTTTGACTAAACAATCACGGTTGAAAAAAAACTAATAAATTATATATAAGTTTATAACACCTATAACTTTATAAACTATATATATATATTATATATATCTAGGTCTATAGTTTATAAATTATAACATAAGTTTATCGTTTCATTATTAATATTAAACTTTCCATGCATAATAAGTCTATAAGTCTATAACTTTATATTTAAGTTTATATTAAAATTTATAAACTTTATAAAGTGTATATAAATTTTTATCAATTTCTTTGCTCCATTGTTAACGCCATTAATAAAATAAAATATTTAAGATGACCCTATCTAAATTCTCGGGCACATCAGCTTAACATAAATTTTATACTATAATAATTATAACAAGCATGCCACTTATACTATAATTATAATTTTATACCATAATAATTATAACAAGCATGCCACTTATAAATTTATAATTATAATTTTATACTATAATAATTATAACATAAATTTTATACTATAATAATTATAACATAAATTTTATACTATAATTTCGACCTACTTATTAAAATCTCTCTTTCTTTGCTCCATGGTTAACGCCACGGTCTTATACCACGAGACGTCTTAGTAAAGCTTTATGTTTTTTCTTAGGGCGTGTCCAATACGGGGCTGACCCAAAACGTTTCAAAGACAATTTAAATTATTTAAAAATTACATTTACCCGCTACGTGTAGAAACCAGAAAATTAATAAAAAAATAAATGAAATTTAATATTTTATATTTACATTTAGCCCGCCACGTAGAAGAGATATCGTCGGCAAGGCTTGAGAAATATAAGGAATAGTTTAGAGCTATATGGGTTTTAATTTTTTTCACATAAGGAATAGTTTCGGTCCTTTCGGAGCAGAGATGAGCAATTGTGAGGCCTTTTAAGTTTTTAACAGGAATCCTCCATGAATAGTTTCGGTCCTTTCGGAGCAGAGATGAGCAATTGTGAGGCCTTTTAAGTTTTTAGTCTGGCCATTATATTTTCTGCGGTGAAAGAAGGGTGCAATTCAAGGCTGTGAGTTTTAAACATACCTAGACGCTGCGGTGAAAGAAGGGTGGCCATTATATTTTCTGCGGTGAAAGAAGGGTGCAATTCAAGGCTGTGAGTTTTAAACATACCTTTGCGCTGGAGCAGCTACGGTTTGCGCTGGAGCACACTTCTACAAATCTGAAGCAGAAGCCTTCTTCACCCGCAACACTCTTCCCTCTTCTGCAATTTTGTCTGCAATTCTGAAGCTCGAAAGCACGCTCTTTGAAGAATGGTTTGGTGTTTGATAGCTAGGGTTTCGTAGCTAAGACGTATTGAATAAAATATCTTAGGTGTTTTAAGTCTTTTAACCATGTCATAACGTCGTAACGATGCCACTTGCAACCGGGTAGATGGGCTTTTAATGAAAGAAATATTAAAAAAATCTAAATTAGGGTTTTACAGTCGCAAAGGTAGATGGGTTATTAAAATATATGAAAAACATATTTAAAAATATTAAATTTAATATTAATATTTAATTATAATTTTTGGGTCCGCCCAGGGTCTCGCCAGGGGGACCCGGATACGCTCGGGTCCGTCCGAGCGTATCCGGGTCTCCCTGGAGGGACCCTGGGCGGACCCACAGCGGACCGGACCCGTATCGGGACCGGATATGGACCGAACCAGTATCCGGGAATCCTACGCGGCGAACCGGTAACATAGACAAATACCCAAGAGTAATTTGAAACTGAAGGAAGGGTCTTTCTAAATTCTTATGGACCTTACTAAGGATTACAAGACCAAATGGAGACAATATCCTCAAATGTACTTGAATAATACTAGATAGCACCATCAGAATTCTAGTAGGTGGTAGAGATGCCATTATCACATACTGGGCTTCAGCATGCCATCATTTAGATGACCAAGGATGTGCCCAACCAAATGGAGGTGAGTGATGGATCACAGCTCTACAATTCCAAATAACAGCCCATTCGTTGTCTTTGGCATCTACCACCTGGACTGAACACTCTACAAGCCCCATCTCTCTAAACCATTTTCTAGACTGTAGATCCTTGTTTGACCTTATTTAAGGCTTGCATTCATCACAACACAGTAGTGACAACTGCTATGTTGAACAAGGATTGTTGTTTTGACTGAACTTCTGTTGTACGATCAGGTACTATCACAATCAAGAGTTGTCTTGTACTTTACCATTGTCTGCAAGTATTCTAGGTCGATAACACCAACACTATCCCCAACAAAAAATCAAAGTTCTGATATGCCATAACAAAGTTGATATTACCGGACACTAAAAGATAATAATGAAAAGACAACTCTGCAAAAAATCAAACAGAATAAAAGTGACATCAACACTAGTTGACAAGCCATATACTAAAGAAATAATAGTAATAATAAAACCAACCGCAATAAGATCAGAATAATAGAATCTAACAGCAACATCAACATTCAATCCATGAATACCCAAAAGCATGTTTGGCCCCACCATGACGAGTTGCCCCTTTCTTGAAACTTAGGACTTCCTAATCCTAGGTTGAAAGTACCAAGTCATTTTTCCATATTGCAGAAACCCTTATGTACGTTGAAGACGGTTTCTACCAACTGTAGATATAAATATCTTGATGAAATTCATAAATGTAAACTGGCATCAACCGGAGCTTTGGAAAAATCCAATTTACAATTCAAATTTAAGCTTTATATGGATGGACAATAAACATAGGAGGAAGAATAGCATTAAGCTCATAACTTGAAAACCCAAAATAAACATATCTAGCACCTATTTTTTGTTAGGAGGTGAAGTCAATATCCAGATCTCCAATGTTCTTCAGCAGAGAGGTGCATGGTGGTGCAGCTTATGGAGAGGAAACAAACAGTTTTCTGGAGTCTTCCTTTGGGAGAGGAAACAAACAGTTTTTGGAGTCTTCCTTTGGAAGAGGAAACGAACAGTTTTTGGACTCTTCCTTTGGAAGAGGAAACGAACAGTTTTTGGAGTCTTCCTTTGGGAGAGGAAACGAACAGTTTTTGTTTTTCTATAAAAGGGGAATGACCCCTTGCATGTAAATGTTGATTGAATGTAATTCTGCCGAAATCAATAAAAGATCAAGCTGCCATTGCCCCGTGGTTTTTCCTGCACATTGCAGGTTTTCCACGTAAAATCTGTGTTATTGTTTTTCTGCGTTATTGTGTTTTTCTGCTTGCACATAATTTTGCTATATTTTCTAACATCTGGTATCAGAGCCTAGGGTTTTGTGCGAGTGGGAGCTGCAACAATGACTGGAAGTGTAACCAAGTTTGAGATTGAAAAGTTTGATGGCAGGAACTTCGCCCTATGGAAGATGAAGGTGGAGGATTTGTTGGTTCAAAATGACCAAGCCCTAGCCTTGAAAGGGGTCGTGAGTAAACCAAGCAGCATGAAAGATGAGGAGTGGGCAACGCTGGATAGGAAGGCGGTTTCTACAATCCGTCTATGCCTAGCGGACTCCGTCTTGTTCAATGTTGTTGAAGAAAAGACCGCGGAAGCCCTTTGGAAGAAGCTTGAAAAGTTGTATGAGACGAAATCTGCAACAAATAAGGTTTTTCTGAAAAAACAGCTTTACAGCCTAAGGATGAAGGAGGGTTCATCTGTGGCAGATCACTTGAATGAGTTTAATACCCTTATCAGTAAACTGGTTTCAATTAATGTGAAGATGGAGGATGAGGACAGAGCTATCACCCTACTTTGTTCCCTCCCGGAGACTTGGGATCATTTGGTGATGACCATCAACAATTCATCATCAAGAGCTCTAACTTTTGATGATGTGGTAGCCGCTTTGTTGGCAGAAGAGTTGAGGCGGAAAACGTCTTTGGAACCCTCAACCAATGAAGCCCTAGCTGTGAGAGGTCGATCTTTCGAGAAGAGTCAACAAAGTAGATCACGGTCCAGATCTAAGTCTAAAGGACGCAAGCTGAAAGGGAAGTGTTGGCATTGTGGGAAGCCAGGGCACTCAAAGAAGGATTGTTGGCAGTTAAAAAGGAAAAAAATGGTGAAAAGCAATTTCAGCCATCAGTTGAGGCCAGTACAGTAAATTTTGGAGAGACGGCAACATGTGAGGCTTTTTGTATCAGCAACAGCAGATCTGTTTTATATACCTGGGTTTTGGACTCGGGTGCATCTTTCCACATGTCTCCTCACAGAGACTGGTTTGACAAATATCAGCCATATAGTGGTGGGAAGGTCTACTTGGGTGATGATCACCCTTTAGAAATTGTGGGAAGAGGGGACATAAGGATCAGGTTGGACGATGGTAGAGAAAGGATGTTATGTGATGTACGACATGTGCCAGATTTGCGGAAGAATTTGCTCTCAATCAAGATGATGGATAAGCTAGGGTATTCTATCACTTTCGGTAACAACTATTGCAAAATTACCAGAGGTGCTATTGTAGTAGCAAAGGGAGAATCTTATGGGACCCTATATCGTTTATGCGGTGATACGGTGACAAACCATGCAGCAGCAACAACTTCAGTTCAGGATGCAGTAATGCTATGGCATCAACGCCTAGGCCATATGAGTGAAAAAGGTCTGAAAATTCTGCATGACAGAGGTATGCTTTCTGGGATTAAGTCTTGCAATTTAGACTTGTGTGAGCACTGTATTTTTGGTAAACAAAAGAGGGTTCGGTTTACTGCAAGCCCTGGTAAGAGTTCTGATTTTCTGCAACTTATACATTCGGATATATTTGGACCAGTCCCCACTCAGTCCTTAAATGGTGCCATCTATTTTCTGACATTTATAGATGATTATTCTAGGAGAGTGTGGGTTTATTTTCTGAAGAAGTCGGAAGCTTTGCAGAAATTTAAAGAGTTCAAAACTCGAGTAGAGAAAAGTTTGGGCAAGCCTGTTTTATGTCTTAGGTCAGATAATGGGGGTGAATATTGCTCCAAGGAATTTGATAAATTTTGTACGCAGGAAGGAATTAAGCACCAGAAGACTGTACCATATACTCCACAACAAAATGGTGTGGCTGAGCGGATGAATCGCACAATCATGGAACGTGCAAGAAGCATGCTCAGCGCATCCATGTTGGATAAAAGGTTCTGGGCAGAGGCTGTTAATACAGCTGTTTACCTCATTAACAGGTCACCTACAGCTGCGTTGGATGGACAGATTCCAGAGGAGGTTTGGTGTGGTAAGCCATTTGATTACTCTCATTTGCGTACCTTTGGCTGTGATGCATTTGCCCATGTGCCTAAAGAAAAAGGTCCAAACTTGACCCAAAGTCAAGCAAATGTGTTTTTCTCGGCTATGGAGATGCAGTAAAGGGGTATAGACTGTGGGATCCTACTGCCCACAAGGTAATTATTAGCCGAGATGTTATTTTTGATGAAAAATCCATGCAAAGGAAGGAGGTACAGCAAACACCTAATGTTGTACCAGTTGAAGTAGACATGAACGAAGATGAAAATGAAAATCAGCATGCTGAAATTTTTGAACAGCATGCTGAATTTTTTACCAGCATGCAGAACAGCAAGTAGAGCAGCCACAACAGTCACAAGACCAAGAGCCACAATCAACAGATCATTGGGTTAGAAGATCTACACGTCCACAAAAGTGTCCGGAAAGGTATTCTCATGTTTATCAGTCCTCTTTTGCTTTGTTAACTGATGATGGTGAGCCTAGTTCATTTCAGGAAGCTAGAGAGTCTGAGAATGCAGAAAAGTGGAGGAAATCCATGGAGGAGGAAATCGAGGCACTTCGCAAGAATAAAACGTGGGAACTTGTGGATCTCCCACCTGGAAGAAAGGCTGTTGGAAACAAGTGGGTTTACAAAGTAAAGAAGAACAGCGATGGGTTGTTGGAACGCTATAAAGCTCGCTTGGTGGCAAAAGGCTATGTGCAAAAGTCAGGTATAGACTTTAATGAAATTTTCTCTCCAGTTGTGAAGATGACTACTATTAGAGTTCTACTTGCACTTGTAGCTGCACAGGATTTAGAACTGGAGCAGCTTGATGTAAAGACTGCTTTCTTGCATGGTGATCTTGAGGAGGAGATTTATATGGATCAGCCTGAGGGCTATGAAGAAAGAGGCAAAGAGCATTTGGTTTGCAGACTGAAGAAATCTCTGTATGGGTTGAAACAAGCGCCAAGGATGTGGTACAGAAAATTTGACACCTTCATGAAGAGCCAAGGTTTCAGCAGGAGTGAAGCTGACCATTGTGGATACTATAAGAGGTTTGATGATGGCAGTTTTATTATTTTGTTGTTGTATGTTGATGATATGTTGGTTGCAGGCCCCAACATGAAGAAAATCATTGATCTTAAGGCTCAGTTGGCTAGGACATTTGAAATGAAGGATTTAGGAGCAGCAAACCAAATTTTAGGGATGAAGATACACAGGGACAGAAAAGGAAGAAAGATCTGGTTAAGTCAAAAGTCATATATAGAAAAGATTCTGCAGCGCTTCAATATGCAGAATGCAAAACCAGTTAGTACCCCACTTCTTTCACACTTAAAATTGTCTTCCAACCAGTGTCCTAGAACAGAAGCAGAGAAGACAAGCATGTCTCGTGTACCGTATTCATCAGCAGTAGGAAGCCTCATGTATGCCATGGTGAGCACCAGACCGGATATTGCCCAAGCAGTGGGAGTAGTTAGCCGGTACATGGCAAATCCTGGTAAGGAGCATTGGAATGCGGTGAAGTGGATATTTAGATATTTAAGAGGCACTTCAGATGCTGCTATTTACTACGGATCGGATAGTTTGCAAGTTAAAGGTTTTGTGGATTCTGATTATGGTGGAGATAGAGATGGGAGAAAGTCCACTACAGGATATACTTTCACTCTTGCTGGTGGAGTTGTGAGTTGGGCTTCTAAGTTGCAATCTGTGGTGGCTTTATCAACCACTGAAGCAGAATATATTGCAGCGACTCATGCCAGCAAAGAGGCAATTTGGCTAGAGCGACTGTTGGGTGACTTCAAGGTAATGCGGGGGAAAATTACGTTGCATTGTGATAGCCAAAGTGCTATTCAGCTAGTGAAGAACCCAACATTCCATGATCGCACGAAACACATTGATGTCAAGTACCACTTTATAAGAAATGTGGTGGAAGAAGGTAGGATCCTGTTGCAGAAAATCGACACTGAAGTGAATCCTGCAGATATGCTTACTAAGCCGGTCAAGACAGAGAAGTTTGAGTGGTGCAGAACTTCTCTGGGCTTGCTGAAAATGTGATAAGGGCAGCATTGGGCAATTGGCACTTGGATGGAAAAACATAGGCAAAGAATTCCTGTATATCGACTTCAAGTGGGAGAATGTTAGGAGGTGAAGTCAATATCCAGATCTCCAATGTTCTTCAGCAGAGAGGTGCATGGTGGTGCAGCTTATGGAGAGGAAACAAACAGTTTTCTGTAGTCTTCCTTTGGGAGAGGAAACAAACAGTTTTTGGACTCTTCCTTTGGAAGAGGAAACGAACAGTTTTTTGGACTCTTCCTTTGGAAGAGGAAACGAACAGTTTTTGGAGTCTTCCTTTGGGAGAGGAAACGAACAGTTTGTTTTTTCTATAAAAGGGGAATGACCCCTTGCATGTAAATGTTGATTGAATGTAATTCTGCCGAAATCAATAAAAGATCAAGCTGCCATTGCCCCGTGGTTTTTCCTGCACATTGCAGGTTTTCCACGTAAAATCTGTGTTACTGTTTTTCCTGCGTTATTGTGTTTTTCTGCTTGCACATAATTTTGCTATATTTTCTAACATTTTTTAACTTAGTACAGAATGCATATATTTTTCATTTACAAAGGTAAATAATTCATACCAAAGTTGTAACACAAAATTGCTCCCCAGCACCTTCACAATCTGAAGCAGTTATTATTGGACTAGAAACCCAGATGAAGCCCATATCCTGGAAAAACTTGTGTGTAGCATATGCCAGAGCATTTCTTACTCTGGCAACCTGTTCAACTCTCCAGACAAACACAAGAAATAAGAATTTATGATAAATTTGTCAAATACCAAAAAAAAATGCAAGGTATTTTTAATGAGGCTGAAAATGAGGCTGATTAGGAGTACAGGAAATCTAATCAATATCAACTCCAAAATGTTAAGGAAAAAATCACCTAGTATGGATGGACAAGCATTCTCATGTGTCAATCTCAAGCTAAAATTTGGTCTCAAAAAATTCCTTGTAACAAATTAAATATAAAAATAATGATGACTACGGGAATCCAAACTGTGTTTTACTCTGAAATTGTATTGTAGTGTAGCCATCCAAAGAACAGGGGAATCACAATATTTATTGGGTGCAGGTAGATATTGACACCCAACTTTTCTTCTAGTTTGGGCAACTAAATTTACTAATATCATAAGCAATAATTGTTTAGTGCAGACTGAAAAAATAAACACTCGGAATATAATGTTCTTTACAAACATAATGTGCTCTCAGACATTATTTGTTCAATGAAAATGCTCAGAGCAGATTCAAATAATAATAAACCTTGCAAATTAAAAGAATAAAAACAAAAGGATTGAATCATTTCCCAATCGTTTGATTCGTTATGAACTCTTCTATCCAGATTACCTCACCTGAAAATTATCAAGATTGAAGGCTGATCAAATAGGACAAATTCTATTTTCAGATTTTAAGAGAGTGGAATATGAAAGGTCATTGGAGGAGGAGTTGAAGAGGAAAGGGCATGACTTTTGACCTTCCATGCCCTCCTTTCTTTTCCTCTTGCTGATAAAGCAAGAATTGGGGATGTTGCTACATTTCCTATTCACTGGCAAGGCAGGAACTTTTGAGAGTAATTTGGAGTTGTATGAGCTTTGGTGTGCTCTACTCCTATTCTCTACAATAGACTTTGTTCATATCATTACATTGTACTCTCAATTGCATTTCAAATTTTCAACAATATAAGCTGCAGCAGCATATTTTGCGGGTTTTCTTTCCCTGGAGGGTTTTCCCCACATAAATCATGGTGTTCTTGTTGCTTCATCAAGTTTCATTTTTTTCAATGAGTTTACACATGTTTTTATGAGGGGTCATGGTCCCCTCATACTGATCCCCGATGGTTGTTTTAATTCATTGCTTTTTTCCTATGCAATTTCCGGCTGTGATTTCCCTTGTTTTAATGCATCAATCAAAGTCTTTTGAGTTGTCTAATTTTGTATAAAGAGAGATCTGTGCGAATGAGCCAATTCAGGGCTGCCACAGATCAGAAAAAATTCATTTTCCACCCAACCAACTCATATGAAAGGATTGCTGCAAAAACATCTTAGGTACTTGTTTGTATATTTGCTCCAAACAAAGTTCCAAGACCCAAAAGGCATAACTTACGGCACCAAATGTATTTGTTCGAACACGCATATGTGCAATGCTTCTGAGATATTCTCTGCTTGTCTTTTTCTTTTGCACCGGAAATGTAGCAGGATCACTACCTCCAATCTGTGAAAAAGGAAGACAAAAAAAATTATATTAGGAGTCTAGAGGATATCTATCTTGTAAATATCGTAAAAATAATTTAAAACTTTGGACAATTGAGGAGGACAAAATTCAGAGAGCAACCAGGAGACCCATTAAGCATGTTTGCAACTAAGCACTTCAGTCACCTGGGCAGAAGTTACATCTCTGAAAAAAATTGTATTTATAACTAAGTACAACTCTCGGCATCTAATCAGAAAACACTTCAACCTAGATGACAAGATTAACTTGTTATCATTCAATAAGCAATCCAAATAAATTAACAAGGCTATAGAATCCATTTATAATAAATCAATATAAATGAAAACGACTTCCATCGGGTAAATTACGCCATGCTTCACAAGAATCTCTATACTTGTATACACTGAATTATAGATATAAAGTGAGACAAACAAATTAACCAGATTCGAATCTCATCGTAACTAAAATAAATATTAACATGAAAAACAAAGTCTGCAGGGAAATTCATAGGTTCAAGATTCAAGAACCTGAATTCAAGTGTGACCATGAAACCATTTTGCTTCTTGTTTTGAAGTGTTAAAAAAGAAAATAATTAAGTTACTTTTATGGCTAGATGATGAATCACGTTTAATCCAAAAATATTCCAGAACCTCTAAAGACCACCAAAAAAACAATTTTCACAAAGAAACAATTAAGTACTTGTCATGAGATCATTATTAGTAATGGATTAAAATATTGGCTCAACTCCCACCATATTGCTTGTTTTCACAGAAACAGTATTAAGATGAACCTGATTCATACCACCAGTTAACCAGATTGAAAACACTTGATATTACCACATTTACCTAATTCAGATCATAGACATTCCTGAAACTAAATATTGATATAATTTGTACAGACAACAGTGCTTCCAACAATCAGAATCATATACGAACAAAAATATTCAGAAACTTTCAAAATAACTTTCTAATGTATTCGTCTTCCAAATTAATGCTTCTTCAATTAATGACATATACAACACCTTTACCTCTAAATTGTCTAATTATAATAATGAGCATTCCAATCCAGCCTCCTTCGGTCAAAAAAAGTGTAAATTTTGAAACCACTCCTTGGTACAACTTTGTAAAACTGTCAAACGAAACATCAAGCTTGCTTGAAACAAAAACGATGATGAGGAAAAGTTGAAAGAGTATAATAATTCACCTAGAAATAAGAAACAACTATTTTTGTCTTCAGCGTCTTGGAGCAACAATAATAAGATGCAATGCAATCGTATGAGTGCAACCCGATTTCAAATTTCTGCAGTGCAATGGACACTCTCATGACAAGGTGGCCTGTGATAAAATAGTTTGCTGTAATACCATGTTAATGAGAATAATTGAAATACCATGATATTGCAGTCGGGATGTAATATAGGTGGGGCCCGATTGCACTGCATATAACCAATTTAAAATATAAAAAATAACTTAGAGTTAAAATGATATACTAAATTAACACCCAGTGTTTGGCACCATCTCTTGTTCCCTTGGAGCCTCTTTCATCTTCCCTCCTGGGCTCTGCTCATGGCCTCGAGCATAGGGACCCCCCAAGGCCATGGTGAGGAACTTAGACTAGATGCAATCCTCCTTCAAGGCAAACGTTGCTAAGCCCTCCAATCCCAAACATGCACATTTATTGGTGGATCTCCATGCCTTACCTTTGGCTCCAGTTGATTTGCCTAAAATCAGTCAAAGTAGAGCCTTGAGTTTGATAGTTTAAACATTAGATTATGATGAAAACGTTAAGGGCTAACCAGCAAAACCTCATCTGTAAGTTTATTGGTTGTTGGCCAAAGGAAAAGTAAACCAGAAGCTGGGTAGGCACTACCTAGAAGGTCAATGTCCAAGTTCAAATACATTTAGGTTCCAATGATTTCTTGTTTTCCTAGCTACTTCTGCAAATGAGGAAGATCATGCTTTCATCTACAAGTAGATCTCATGGTTCATGGGAAATTATGGTCTGCCTTAAATTTGGTTTTGCCAAAGATTAACTGAAAGAAGCCCTTGCCTCGGTCTATTTGGTCAACTTTCCTCTTCACCTGGTGAAGGAACCGTCATTGCATAAGATTGAAGTGTTGTCAGGTGCTATTGTCTGCATTGCCACAAAAACCATACCAAGAACACATCATGTTTTTGCTAGAATTTTCGTCTACCCTGAGAGTTTGGCTTAAGGCTCTGATGGCAAGGTTTTTGACCAGCTGGTTGTCTATAACAATCTCCCATTCCGGTGTAACTTCTGTCACAATCATGGTCACCTAGCTAGGCACTGCCTTCTGGCCCATATTGTGTCCACTCAAGGCAACAAAGAAGAGTTTATGCAAGTGAAAAGCAAAGGGAGCAATACCTCAAATACTACAAAAGAGACAAAGACCAAGAATTTGGCGGAGGAAACAAGAGGTCAAAGTAACGAAGGACAATGTATGCCCTCTCAACCAGCAAGCATAAGCGAACACGTGTCAGTAAGCAATATATTCCAATCATTGGATAACCTAAAACAGAGAAACTTGCCAAAACCTCCTAATGTTGAATGCACCAGGTAAGAAGCATGGCAAACCCCCCAACGGAGGGAGGCTCACCAAGGACCATTCTGGAGAGGAAACGTTTCTCAGAAGCCCAAATGACAGAGAAGCAACAAGAAGAGTTTGTAGCCTTAGAAATACAAACCTCCCTTGAGACTTCCACACAGAGTAAAAGACAACCTGATTGTGGCTAAAATCCCAAGAGGCAAAAGTGTGAAGCTGGGATTACTATGCACAAAGCACTGCGACTGATAGAATAGAGGCTTCAAGAACAAATCGACGATGCCTTGGGAAAGGCTAGGTTTGGTAGGCACAAATAATAGTGCTCCCATGGAACACGAGGGGCATTAATTCTCCCAGTGTAGTTATAACAGAAATAAATGTGCAGCATAAATAAATATAGAGCAATTCAATATAGCTCACATCAATAACCAATGTATGTCATTAATTCTAAAAAAAGTACATCTACAATCCGGTTTCAAACAGTGTGACAGCAATGCTTTGCACAACATATGTTTTGACACAGGATCACACACACAATGATGACAATAGTCTATCCTCCTATGACATTATGATCATATCCCCAGACTGGTATGAAGTGAATATATACAAGAAGGGGCTATCGGGAAGCAATTGACAAACACCCAATGCCTAAATACACAAACCTAAATTGAAGTATCCCAAAAAAATAGGTGACGTACATTATTACAAACACATCGGATGTCACGCACACAAGTGTGACAACTCGCAGCGCGTGCATAAATATGACAAACTCCTGCATACCATATAGAATACAAAAAGCTTTGATGACTCATTTTTGCGGTGGCACTAGAGCTGACACCACGTGGTCAATTTAGTTGCCTATACCCACTTAGAGACATCTCCTTAGGCATAAAATAAGTATAATGAATCAAGATAAGCCTTTGAAACATAAGATGTGCAAATATGGAAAGGGCCAGATTAGAAGGCTGTAGATCCTGAACGACAATCCAATGGGTAAGTCCTCCATTGAAAACTTAGACTTGTTAAAGCAGACATGATGGTATGGCAAAGGCAGATGTGCCTGCACCATACCATTTTCAAGATTTCTTTCATACTCTCAAATATTTTTGCTTCCTCACACAAGGGTCATAGGGGAGACCTGGGACACCCTGGCCTCCTTCACATCCCAAATTTGGGACACCAAATAGATTAGAAAAGGGGATTTTAACTGTTGCTTGAGGGATTTGGAGAGAAAAGGCAGCCTTCCCTTGACAGCATAAACGGAGAGCTTTGCTTCTTTTCTTCCAGATAATGATCTTTGGGATGATGAATCCAAAGAAAGAATTTTTATTTGGTATAACATAAGCACAGGCACTGAGTTTATTATGGAAAGGCTAAGAGTTTCTTGGCAGGTGACACCTGGCTTGATAAGAAGTGGATAATCAAGATTCGAAAGCACTATTTTGGTTTCATGGGGCTCTGACCAGTGGACAATTATGCTAGCTATTAAGGGGAACAAATAACTCAAAGGCTCCCCATTCCAAAAGAAAATAATGTGGCCCCTTTGCCTAGAAATTGTGAATCATATAAAGAAGTGGTGGAAAATGCATAATCTGGTGCAAAAGCTTAAGAGAATCAAGATCTCACTCAAGGATTGGAATAAGGAAGTCTTTAGAAATAGTTCCAGCAAAAGAAATCAGCTTGAAAAAGACATGGACTCGTTGGACGTGTAAATGCTTTTGGAGTGCAAACAGGTAGGAAGAGTACAGGACTTGTAGATGTAAACATCCCATTCTCCTTGATCGTCTTGGGGGAACGTGGGAGGAAATCCATCAGCTTTAACAGATGTATATAGGTTTCAATCAAATAGGTAAGAGACGTTTTAGGATAGTAAGGATCCAGATTTGGCAAATATGAAGTAAAAATATGACTATAACCTGCTAATAGCTAGAGCTCAATCGAAAAAACAGTAATTGACTTGCCATTTGGAATGAATTGCCCATTCCCAAAAAAGGTGGTCTTTTTCCTCATTAGTTGTCTCCAATAGAATTCTCACCCAGGACAATTTGCATAGGAGGGGCTTCCTGAGTGCATCCCGTTCTGTTCCATGCAAAGGGAATCAAAAAACTATCGATCACCTCTTGGCTTCTTGTTCTTGTTCCTGTGAATAATGGGTGTAAAGAGACTGGTCCCGCTGCACCACCAGGATAAAATGATTCAATCAACCCAAACTATGCCAGAGTGCAACAAATTATACTGGATCAAGCCAACTTAATATGTGGTGAAATTAGAATTCAATGGGGCAGCATGAGGAAATGAAGGCCCAGCAGGTGCAAGAAAAGTGTGCAATGATCATTGAGGAAAGTTTATCATGGCATACTCCAAGGCAATGAATTTAATCTACAAAGTTCTAATTTTGTTGATCTTGAAGGTGAGGCAAGTGTAATCATCAAACAAATTCATGTAGTTCATTGGAAATCACTTCCAATTTGATTGAATTTATTGGGTGTTCAATGACTCCAATCAATGCAAAACACGTAGGAAAAATAGCATGTGAAGCCAATGACTTCGACAAAATGGAAAACAAGCATTTGAGTGTCATGACGCTTCAACTTTTAAATTTGAAAATGTGTCAAGTACACTTTAGAAGCATTTAAGTGTATCTAGGCTTCTAGTGTTTGCAAATGAGATATGTCAAGCAATGTATTTAGAGGAAAGATGTTTATAGGCAATCAAGCATATTTAATTCTATGAAATTACCAATATACTCACATATTTTAATACCTCAAACTTCATATCAAACATTATCAAAAAATGTGCACGAGTCAAATTTATTTCAAACCTAAAGCTTGTTGAACTCAAAGTCAAACACAAACCTTGTGACTAAGCTCCAAAGGTTGTGAGAAATTGTCAAATAACATTGCATAGCTAGAGGACTTGATCAAGGACCTGTGAGCTGTTATTGCAGGAGGTTTCCAACAAGGTTTGGTCAAAGGTGACTTGTAGTTGGTTATAGACAGCATGAAATGTATAGGGCTTAACATGTAGGAATTACAAACACAACTCGAGGAAGCCCTTATCATCTCATCAAGTTATCAATTCGTCTCCCTCAGTCATGTATTGCCACCTTGGTAGCTGATCACCAATCTGCATACAGGGTTGTCTCAAATGAAGATGGTACTAATCCTACTCTATTTTGTATCCTTCAAAGATTGAGGCCCTATAGCATCAAGTCCAGGAAAAATGTGAAAAGATTGCCATAATAGAACTATCTAAACGAACTCGTACATCTCCGACTAACAATATTCATTATGTCCAAGAGATTGTTTATGATATACAACACAAGCAAACAGAGATCCTTGCCCATCATGAGAATCTCAAAAGCAAGACAAATGCTTGTCAAAAATCTCTTCAAAAGCAAGTTGAAGAACTTAATCCATGAGTTCAAGTGGCCAAGGGCAAAAAGACTCCTCCCATTGGGGAGTTAGCTATGCAAGCCAAATTTGACAAGGAAGGGGCGCACCAAGCCAAGGAACTCAACCTTCGAGTTCACAGTCTTCCAAAGCCTACTAATCCTTTAAAGACAAGGCATGATTTTTTACATAACACATTGGATATCAGAGATATTATCCTTGATCGGGCTTGAGTAGCCCCTAAAAGAACTCTTCTCATTCGATTCTACTCATTTGAGGAAAGTTTGAGGGCTTTACTTTGTCCACAAAAATTTACATGGATGAGGATGCATCTTGAGATGGGGGAACTACAGAAAGCACATGCGCAAGTGATAGCTGTTCCAAAAGACAAGTGGGCAATTATATGTGACTGAAAAGTTGTGATTCGTGACTCCCCTCCTATAGGATGGTCTCGTCCTTGGCTTGTGAAATGAAGGTGTTCTTGGATCCCAATAGCTAACAGTAGCCTCCCTGTCGTTTGCTAGAACTATAATAGGGCGATATGGTCTTCCCTGAGTACATTCCAAGATGTTATTTGTTCACAGGATCTTGTTTATCACATAGACCCATGAGAGTCTGAAACAAAGCTCTCCCACCTGTCAGTGATTATTTTTGGGTTTCTACTATAAAGCATATGACACATTGATCACGTGGCATTCGTGGTTCAGATGGTGTGGCTTTCCTCATTCAAGACTGCCTTCGTCAACAAGTCCCACAGGTCATGTCAGATAAGCTCTCCAAATATATATCGTTTTAAATCAAGAGGGGCCCACATCCTCTTCTAGATGTCTTCATAGCAGTATGCCATTTTCCTCCAACATCCTCGTCTTTTGTCATCCACTCTAATGGTGACCCGTACTTGGATATCTACCTATAGATATCTAAGTATTCCTCATTAGGTGATGCCATTCTTTTAGGTGACTTCAATACCTACACTGGGATCCACCAGGCATCTTTTCATTATCTCACAAAGAGCGAGTTTTGTCTCTTCAAACTTGACCCCCTGGATCTTGCATTCAACAAGACCTTTGCAAATGAAAAGCATTTGTTACAACTTACGGAAAACACTTGATTTAGTTGTGTGAGTCATGTGGACTCATGGTTCTCAATTGGATTCCTCGGTTTTCAAACTCCTCCAAGTTCACTTGTTTTCTACATGCGGGAGGTGCAAGTGTGGTTGACTATGTCATCACAAACAAGACTTTGCTTTCTAATATATTGCTTTGAGTTTTCTCGCCAGCTTTCCTTGGCTGATCAAGCAATGTTGACTTTGTCCATGGATTTTTCTTGTACATCTCCATCTTTTTGTCCTCCATCACCCAAGTCCTACCAGCCATCCCATGACATATTTTGATCCTTGTTTTGCTAATGATTATGTTGCTCGTCTCTCCCAATTGATGTTCCAATACTACTCTCCTAATTCCACCATAGCAACAACCAAATATGAACTTTTCTCTCGCATATTATGGAACGCAGCCCTTGACTCCTTTCCCAAATGTTTCCTTGGCCAAAGCCTAATCCTCGCATTAGTGCTTTCCCCATAGATTGTTGGTATGTTGAAAATTGTAAGTCCATGCATCAAAAGCTTCATTTTGCTTCTATCCATGAGCCTATAGCGATATCTTCCACCCTGAGGGGTTGGGGCAGGCTTATTGCTAGAGGGAGGCGGCGGCATATCAGATCTCTTAGGCATTCTGTGGAGGGGGATAGACGTCTCTTGGAGGTGGATACCTTTAATTCTGACCTTCAGGAGAGGGTTGCTATTTAGGAGGGAGTTTTGAGGAGCTATGAGGATTATGTGGGCAGAGGGGCCAAGGTGCAGAGTCGTCTTCACTGGATTCAGGAGGGAGATGCTCCTTCTCAGTTCTTTTTTAATTATATAAAGAAGAAAAATGCTTCGGAGTGAATTCTTTCTCTTCAAAAGGAGGATTTATCTCACACAAAGGATGAAGAAGAAATCAAAGGTATCTTTGAAAATCATTTCAGAAATATTTTTTCTGCCTATGATGCTTCCCCTATTGTCCAGCAGGCTAGGAATTGTGTTCATTCTTGCATTCCTAAGAAGATTTTTAGTTATGAAAGTGATAAGCTTGCTGCTGATTTTTCCAAAGATGAGTTGTTTAATGCCCTCTCGAATATGAGAAATGGTAAGGCTCTGGGTCCTGATGGTCTTCCTGTTGGGTTTTATAAGGCTATGTGGGATGATATTGGCGAGGATTATAGCAAAATGATCAACGAAGTGTTTGGGGGAGCAGGCTTTTCTGAATGGATGAATCAAGGGATCATCAACCTTATACCAAAGGGTGCGAATAAGGATAAAATCAGTGGTTGGCGTCCTATTACTTTGCTTAATGTTTCTTATAAGATTGCGGCCAAAGCTATTGCTTTACGGCTTCAACAGGTGGCTGCCATAATTGTTAGAGAGGAATAAACGGGATTTGTGAAGGGCAGAATTATCCTTGATACTGTTCTTTCTGTGTGGGAAGCTATGGAATGGGCTGAGGCATCTGGGCAGCAGGCTCTCTTTTTGAAGATTGATTTTGACAAGGCTTATGATAGGGTGGATTGGGCCTTTGTGCTTCAAATGCGTAGTTCTCTTGGCTTTGGTGAGAGAGCAGTTGATAAGATTCGTACTCTCTTTTCTTCTGCTTCGGCCAAGGTGATGGTTAATGGCCGGTTATCAGATAGTATTCAGCTTTTTAGATCTATTCGACAAGGTTGTCCTGCGGCTCCTCTTTTGTTTGTTTTATCTGCTGATGTGCTGGGGTATTTGTTGGTTGATAAGATGAGTTGTGGGTTGATCCATGGTATCTCTCTCCCTAAGGGGCAGTTGGCTAATAGCCATTTTGCTGATGACTCCTTTATTTTTGTTCAGTTGGACAGTGACTCCATTTGCCACATGCAGGATTGTCTGAAGGTTTTTTGTGACGCCTCTGGAGCTATGGTAAGTGAAGCCAAATCTGATTATTGGTTAATTGGTGCGGATTCTCTTCCGGAGGATGTACATGTTGGCTGGAAAAGAATTGGGGACGGGAAGATTGTTAGATATTTGGGTATCCCGTTTGGTAGGAGGGTCTCTCCCAAAGCCATGTGGGACTAGTGCATGGAAAAGTTCGAAAAGAAGATACAGTTTTGGAGACACAAGATGATTTCTTTTGCTGGAAAATTGACTATAGTGAGCCGCATTCTGCAGGCCTGTCACATGTACTACTCCTCCTGTTGGCTTCCTAATGCTACACACTATAAGGGGTTGGAATCATGCATCAGAAGCTTTCTGTGGTCCAATATGGATGGCTCTAAGCATGTTCCGCTGGTGGGCTGGAGATATTGTGCTACTCCGAGGACTAAAGGTGGGCTTGGCTTGCTTAATATTCAGGTCCTAGGCAGAGTTTTGGCTTCAAAGTGGGTGGTCAGATCTTTGAGTGGGGATCTTGGCTGGCAACGTCTTCTCCGATATCGCATAACTACTTCTCAACATGTGGATGGCTTGCGGGGACCTTTTACGCTTGAAGACATTGTTGGGAATCCATAAAAGTTCAAAGTCAGAGGCAGTATTCTCTTCAGGCGTATTTGGGAAGCCTGGAAGTGCGTTGCTAAACATGTTTATTGGTCTTATTTGGATCCTAGGAGGGGATGGACTTTAGCTTCCAAAGCCATTTGCTTGTGGAAGGAGAATGGGACTTATGCTTCTGATATCCCAGCCATGCAGTGTAAGAGATTACACAAGAAAGGTATATTTTGCTGGGCGGATCTTTGGGATACTAGTAGCAATCAGTGGTGGTCTTGGCAAGAGTTGTTAGTCAAGTTCAATCTCAAACCTTCGGACAGTTTGCAATTCAGCAGATTTAGGGGCTTCTTCCTGTAGAATAGCACTTTAAGATCTCTAGCGGATTACCGGGTCCTGTTTGGCGTGACTGGAGATGGTTTTATGGGAAGCCCATTTGGTGTTTTAGTTCGGCCCATATCTACTTACACAAGGTTCCCGTGATTCCTTTTGGGGATGTGATTAATACTAGATGGGGGACTAAGGTTTCAGCCAAGAAGTGAAGGAAACGGCTAATAGGTATCTGGAAATATAGAGTTTCGATGCAGTTGAAGGTTTTTGCGTGGCTTATTCTGATGCAAGGGCTGCAAAGCAAAGCCAGGCTTGCTAAATGGTTACTTGCTTCAGACAGTTGCTCGGTGTGCGGGAGGACTGAAACTGTTAAGCACATTTTTTGGGATTGTTCGCGTGCGAAAGGAGTATGGAAGCGGATTTGTCATATTTATTCCTCTGTCTTGTCTGGGCCTCCTTGGTGGCAGCTGATTACTGAGCAGCTGAAAGCTTTTAGGAATGGTATTTTGAAAGATAATGTTAGAATAGACAAGTCTTTGAGGGCGGAGTGCCTGCTTCTGCTTTGTAAGATGATGTAACAAGCGCTTGTGCTCTGTATTTTTTATTCTTTATTAATAAAGTATTATCTTCAATAAAAAATAAAAAATAAATGCCTCATTCAACGTAAGAAACTAGAGTTTCTTGCCACTATGCATTGGGAGCTTCTAGATGCTCTTCATCACTCTTCCAAACCCTTTTGAACTACTTTTCTTCCTCAAAAGCCCCTTCCATGTGCATCAATAGTTATTTATATGATATCCTAGGAGAGCCCACCACTCATATCTCTTCTCCCTCCACCACCAAGACACACACATCATGTCACCTCTTCTCTTCAAGAGATACCAAAAGAGCTATACATAAATTATGCACTAGCTAGGCTAATGATTTTAAGGGATTTCAAGCTAAGTTCATGAAATACAGTACTGAAGCTATTGACTATCCCATTGCAGAATTATTCAATGAGGTTGTTTGTTTTGGCTTCCCTTCCTCCTAGTTACAGCATATTATCCACCCCATCCACAAATCTAGGGACTATTCAGATCCAAATAACTACAGAACTATCATAATTGGGCACATATTTGCTAAGCTTTATGCAACAATTTTGAATATGAAACTCTTAGAAGTTAGAACTACTAGATCAAAACAAGCTTAGAGCGAGAGGACAGATTGGTTTCAGACATGATCATCAGACTATTAATCAGAATTTCACTCTTAGGGATATTATTGAGGAGGCTTGTCAATCCTCTTTTAAAGTATTTTGTTGTTTTCTGCACTTTGTAAATGCCTTTGACACTATTCCCAGGCATTTTATGTTTTACAGACTACATGACATCATCATCTCAAGGTGCTTTATCACTACCATCAAGAGACCGTACAAGGTAGTTGTTGGTTGTTTTTGAATAGCTTTTGGTTTCACACAAGAAGTACAGAGCACCATTGTCATCAAACAAGGATGCTCTCTTTCTCCTTCTCTCTTTGGGATCTACAAGGGTAAACTTGAAGAATCTATTCATCAAAACACACATGTTGAGGATGGTTGCCTTCTTCATCATATCTTAACAGCCATATTGTTTTTTGCAGATGTAGTTATTCTTGTTCATGCTCCTAAGGGCCTACAAAGACAATTGGATGCTCTTGCTTACTTCTATGACTTAAAACAGTTGGTAGTCAACCTTAGCAAGACTAAGGTGATGATATTCAGAACATCAAGGAGTGCCCTATCTAAGCTTCATCTCTTCTATAAGGGTGAGTCGATTGAGATCACTATTGCTTATACCTACTTGGGGTTTCAATTTACAAATCCTTCCCTTAATCTTTAGCTAGCTTCACAGTCATGGCTTTGCAAGGGATACACATCTCTCTTGGTCTTCGAATACCAATGTTTCTAGCATCACACTCAAGACATAACTACAAAGATGCGCCTCTTTGATTGCACCATCAAACCCACAATCCTTTATGGATGTGAGATTTGGGGTCCAAGTTTAGAGAATGTTGATTGGGCTCGCATTGAGAGGGACCAAACTATTTTGCTTTAGCAGATGATTTGATGTAAAAGAATAGTTCCCCAATGAATTGTTCAGGATGAGTTTGTCGCTCATCCTCTTTGCCTTGAGAGCATCTTGAGGATTATTTTTTAGGTTCATCACCTTAGATCCATGGGTGATTGCACCTCAGGCTAAGAAAGACTCGTATTTGATGCTCTACTCATCAAAATAAATTACCTCTAGGAGCGCTTTTGGTCGTCATCATGGATGGTACTTAGTAACTATTTCTCTTCCTAATAAAAGAGTAATTACTCAAGCAATCAAAGATGATGTTTATTGACAATATATTCAAATCACTTGGGTCGCTCCATCTTAGCCTCTTAGTCCTAAGTTGGCCTTCTACACTAAGCATTTTATAAGGATTCAAAATGGAATTATTACTTGTTTTGATTATGTCTAGTAAACATTGGGCACACAGCCTTAAGATTCCTCTTGGCCAACTCAGAGTGTGTTCACATTAGCTGCAAGTGGAGACAAACCATCATATTCCTCGAAAGAATAGGGTACGTTGTCTTTGCTCTCTTCAAATATGGAGACTAAATAACATTTCATCTCCAGTTATCATGTTTATTATGAGATTCGAGGAAGGTACTATTGCTTGCATAGAGACTCAAGTGGATCGCTTACCACGTTTCAATTATACTTCTTTACAAAAGTTATCACTCTTCAACATCAGTTATTACAAGGGAGATCAACTACTACTCGACTAATCACCTCATTCTTTCACTCTATCTTTGTAGTCAAGAGTAATAAGCATTCATTTGAAGCTACAACTCTCTAGAATGTTAATGACAAATCAATGTGCCCTTGTTTGTATACAAGAGTGGCTACTAAGGCTTCAATTTTTCTTTTTCTTGCATATGACAAGACAACACTACAATTCTCTGGTGTCAAGTTTTGGCGACCCCTCACATACCTAGGAGTTGCAGACATTTGCAACTTACCAGTTTCCTATCTTCTAGTCCTCTCGAGATTATCCAACCAGGCCCCATTAGTATTAGCCATCCTCCTAAAAGCATTGTTAGCTCCTGTGTTGGCCCTTTTGGGATTGTTTGTTGTGATGACAATTGTGCTTCTACTTTACATCCCACTACAAATTAGTGTTGGTACTTGGTTCCACTAGGGCTACTTTCTATCATTATTTTACCCTAATTGTTGGCTCTCTTCATCATTACTTTTAGCGTGTTACACAAATTTTCCACTTCAATGTGGTTTATAGTAGATTCTCTTCTCCAACAAGAATAGAAGCCAACATTTTCTGGGTTTGCTTCTCCTGTAGGAACCGGAGCCAAGGTTTTTTGTGTTTACTTCTCTAGCAGGAAACAGGTAGAATTTTCTGGGTTTGCTTCTCCAACAAGACTTGGAGCCATGGTTTTCTGGGTTTGCTTCTCCAACGAGAACCAGAGCTAGGGTTTTTGGGTTTGCTTCTCCAATGGGAACCAAAGCCAGGGTTTTCTGGGTTTGCTTCTCCACAAGAACTAGAGCCAGGGTTTTTTGGGTTTGCTTCTCCAACGAGAACCGGAGCCAAGGTTTTTTGGGTTTGCTTCTCCAACGAGAACCGGAGCCAAGGTTTTTTGGGTTTGCTTCTCTAGCAGAAACCAGAGCCAAGGTTTTTTGGGTTTGCTTCTCTAGCAAAAACTAGAGCCAAGGTTTTCTGGGTTTGCTTCTCTAGTGGAAACCAAAGCTAGGGTTTTCTGGGTTTGCTTCTCTAGTGGAAATCGGAGCTAGGGTTTTCTGGGTTTGCTTCTCCAACGAAAATTGGAGCTAGGGTTTAACTAGAGTTGGGGTTTCTGATCTAACATGGAAACTCCACCTTCGCATGCTCTCCAAATAGTGTTAACTCCCAAACTCAAGTACAATCGCCTCACCAAATGGATTGCAGAAGTCGAGCATTTTGGCATTGAGCTTCAACGACAAATATCACAACTCCAAAACCTTTGGGTGAAGGAGGCTACCATTGAGGCCCTACAACGTCAAGTCCAAGAACAAGGTGAAAAGATTGTCAAAATAGAAAAATCTGAATGAACTCATGCATCTCCAACTGATGATCTTCACCATCTTCAAGAGGTCGTTCATGATATACAACATAAGCAAACAAAGATCCTTGTCCAACATGAGAATCTCAAAAACGAGACAAATGCTCATCAATAGTCTCTTCAAAAACAAGTTGAAGAACATAATTCATGGGTTCAAGTGGTTAAGGGGAAAAAGACTTCTCCCATTGTGGAGTTAGCAGTGCAAGCCAAATTTGATGAGGAAAGGGCACGTCAAGCCAAAGAACTCAACCTTCGAGTTCGAGGTCTTCCAAAGCCTATTGATCCCTTAAAGGCAAGCCATGATTTTTTGCATAACACATTGGATATCAAGGATATTATCCTTGATCGGGCTTGGGTAGCCCCTGATGGCACTCTTCTGATCCGATTCCACTCATCTGAGGAATGTTTGAGGGCTTTAAGAGCCAAGAAGAAACTTTTACTTTGTCCACAAAAATTTACTTGGATGAGGACCTCACACATCTTCAAATGGAGGAACTACAAAAAGCACATGCGCAAGTGATAGTTGCTCGAAAGGACAAGTGGGCAATTATTCGTGACTGAAAAGTTGTGATTCGTGACTCCCCTCCTTCATGGTGGTCATGTCCTTGGCCTATAAAATGAAGGTGTTCTCGGGTCCCAATAGGTAACAATAGCCTCTTTGTTGCTTGTTGGAATTGTAATGGGGCGATATGGTCTTCCCCAAGTACATTCCAAGATGTTATTTCTTCACGAGATCTTGTTTTTATCATAGAGACCCATGAGAGCCCAAAATGATCTCTTCCACCAGTCAATGGTTACTTTTGTGTTTTTGCTTTCAGGCACGTGCTTAGTGGTGTGGCATGCCTCATTCGGGACTGCCTTTGTCAACATGTGTCATTGGTCGCATCAGATGAGCACTCCAGATATATGTGGTTTCAGATCAAGAGGGGCCCACCCCCTCTTAGAGACATCTTCATAGCAATATGTTATTTTCCTCCAACATCATCAACTTTTGCCATCCACTTTGATGGTGACCCATACTTGGATCTCTACCCAGAGATTTCTACATATTCATCAATGGGTGATGTCATTCTTTTAGGTGACTTCAATGCCCGCACTAGGACCCACCAAGCACCTTTTCATGATCTTACAGAGGACGAGTTCTGTCTCTTCGAACTCAACCCCAAGGATCTTGCATTCACTAGGACCTCTACAAATGAGAAGCATCCTATTACAACTTATGGAAAACACTTGATTCAGTTGTGCGAGTCACATGGCCTCTTGGTTCTCAATGGGATTCCTCAATTTCCTAACTCCTCCAAGTTCACTTGTTTTCCACATGCGGGAGGTGCAAGTGTGGTTGACTATGTCATCACCAACAAGACTTTGCTTTCTGATATTCACGACTTTCAGGTATCTAGTCAGCTTCCCTTGGCTGATCATGCAATGTTGACTTTCTCCCTAAGTTCCTCCTCTTTCACCTCTCCATCTTTTCCTCCTCCATCACCCAATCCTACCAACCATCCCATGATTCATTTTGATCCGTGTTTGGCCAATGATTATGCTGCTCGTCTCTCCCAATTGATGTCCCAATACTACTCTCTTAATTCCACCACAACAACAACCAAATATGAATTTTTGTCTCGTACATTATGGGATGCAGCCCTTGACTCCTTTCCCCACACTTTTCCTCAACCAAAGCCTATTCGTCGCATTGGTGCTTGCCCCATGAATCATTGGTATGATGAGGAATGTAAGTCCATGCATCGAAAGCTCCATTTTGCTCTTATCCATGAGCCTACAACTATATCTTCCACTCAAAGGGAATATAAATGCCTCATTCGACGTAAGAAGCGAAAGTTTCTTGTCGCTACGCGTTGTGAGCTTCTAGATGCTCTTCATCACTCTCCCAAAGCCTTTTGGCGCACTCTTCTTCCTAGGAAGCCCCATCCCATATGCATCAATGACAAGTCCTAGGTCTCCCATGCTAATTCTTTATATGATATCCCAAGGCAGCCCACCATTCATATCTCTTCCCCCAACATCATGTCACCTCTTCTCTTCAAGGGACATCAAAAGAGCTATACATAAATTAAGCACTAGCAAGGCTGTTGATTTTGAGGGATTTCAGGCTGAGTTCTTGAAGTATGGTGTTGAAGCTCTTGGCTATCCCATTGCAGAATTATTCAATGAGGTTGTTTGTTCTGGGTTCCCTGCCTCCTAGTCACAGCATATTATCCACCCCATCCACAAATCTGGGGACTATTCAGATCTGAATAACTACAGAACTATCATGATTGGGCACACATTTGCTAAGCTTTATGCAACAATTTTGAATATGAAACTCTCAGAATTGTTGGATCAAGGCAAGCTTAGAGCGAGAGGGCAGGCTGGTTTTAGAAGGGATCATCAGACTATTGATCATGTTTTCACTCTCAGAGCTATTATTGAGGAGGCTCGCCAATGGTCCTCTAAAGTATTATGTTGTTTTGTGGACTTTAGAAAGGCCTTTGACACCGTTCCCAAGCATCTTTTATTTCAAAGACTACATGACATCGGCATCTCGGAGCTCTTTATCACTGCCATCAAGAGACTATATGAGGTAGTTGTTGGCCGTTTTTGGACAGCTTTTGGTTTCTCAAAGGATGTCCAGAGCACCATTGGCATCAAACAAGGTTGTCCTCTTTCTCCTTCACTCTTTGGGATCTACATTGATGAGCTTGAAGAATTTATTCGTCAATACACACATGTTGACGATGGTTGCCTTCTACATCATGTCTTGATAGCTATATTGCTTTTTGCAGATGATGTTGTTCTTCTTGCTCATACTCCTGAGGGCCTACAAAGACAGTTGGATGCTCTTGCTCGCTTTTGTGACTTAAAACAATTGGCAGTCAATCTTAGCAAGACTAAGGTGATGATCTTTAACACATCAAAGAGTACCCTATCTAAGTTTCAGTTCTTCTATAAGGGCGAGTCCATTGAGATCACCATTGCTTACACCTACTTGGGGGTTCAGTTTACAGGTCCTTCCCTTAATCTTTGGCCAGCTTCACAGTCACGTCTTTGCAAGGGATACGCATCTCTCTCAGTCTTGGAACGCCAATGCTTCCAACAACACTTTCAAGACATACCTACAAAGATGCACCTCTTTGATTGCATCATCAAACCCACAGTCCTTTATGGATCTGAGATTTGGGGTCCAAGTCTAGGGTGTGTTGATTGGGCTCGCATTGAGAGGGTCCAAACTATTTTGCTTCAGCGATTTATCCGATGTAAAAGAACAATTCCCCAATGTATTGTTCAGGCTGAGTTTGGCATTCATCCTCTTCGTCTTGAGAGCATCTTCAGAATTATTTTTCAGCTTCATCGCCTTAGATCCATGGGTGACTGCACCTTAGGCCAAGAGAGATACCCATATTTGGCGCTTTGCTCCTCATCATGGATGGTACTCAGAAGTTATTTCTCTTCTTTAGTCAATTGGTGTAGAAATGAAATTTATTGTACGAAACTCAATTTCATTTCTGCTTAATAAATCTACAGATCTGCAGCAATTAGCAGTGACAATACAAATAGGAAACATACAATCACAACAGCAATAGCAGATTATATATAAATGTGAGCAGTCTGTATGGTACAACATCTTCTTACAATACACAGTCTGCAACCTTGTGCAGAATTTCCTTCATACCAGCCACACCTTGGCCCAACAATGCCCACAACCTCACACGTCTCCACGACCATACCATATGGCATAATCAACCTTACATGACCCGACTACCATATAAATGCATGAATGAATGACGGAAGGGTCTTATTATACAACCAAAAATTAGTTGCACCCTCCAAGTACCCGAAACCTCATCATTTTCCTAAATTACATTTCACACGCATTAACTGACATTTACATTTCATTTCCCACTACAAGACAAACTAGCTTATGACTCACTTTATGACTTTGTCGTACATACTAACATTGCATGAAATATTACATTGCCACTTTATAACCTTATTAAATATATATACGCACATTTCGTCAAACACTTTGCATATAAACTCCTAAATAACACAAAATGACAAAACTTTTTCACTAAACACAGATATATCAATTTGCCTGCCTACAATTGGCGTCTCCATCGATCAATTACCTCCTTCCAAATGCTACTTAAATGCTCCTCCCTGCCTTCTTCCTAATAAGAGCGTAATTAATCAAACAGTCAGAGATGATGTTTATCAACAATATATTAGACCACTTGGGTCACTCCATCTCAACCTCTTCGTCCTAAGTTGGCCTTCTATACTAAGCATTTCATAAGGATTAAGAATGGCATTATTATTCGTCCTAATAATGTCAAGCAACATTGGACACACAGCCTTAAGATTCCTCTTGGTCAACTCAGAGTATGCTCACATCAATGTGGAGACGGACCACCATATTCCTCAAGAGGATAGGGTATGAAGTTTTTGCTTTATTCGGGAGATGCAGACTGAAGAACATTTCATCTTCAAGTGTCCTGTTTATTATGAGATTCGAGGGAGGTGCTATTGCTTGTATAGACTCAGGTGGATCACTTGCCACTTTTTTCAGCTATCCTGACCAAAGATGCTTGGCTCTTTACCTCAAGGAAGCTATGACAACAGCATCTCTTTCTCAAAGGTGTGAGCCAATGCATTGATGAGGAAATGCAACTCTTGTCTATTCAGGAAATAAAGAAGACAAGAGGGTGGTGCTCTAACATGGCAGAGATGGCACTCCATGCATCAATCCAAAAGGAACGGTCTTCCCTCCCTTGCCATCATAGCATGATGGGCTGCATACATAGATACATGGGTGAACTAGGAAAAGGGCACACAAAGACTTTTGACATCTTCACTTCAGATCTTAATGTTTAGGGTTTGCTTCATGGTGGTAAGTGCCTGAAATTTAATATAGTGGCATCTCTGTTTTGCTTAGTTGAATATGGATGTATATTCTGCTGGCACCTCTTATATAGTAAGATGGCCTGCAGGCTTTGGGTTTGGGCCAATAGGTGAGCTTAGTTTTATTAAAGGAATGAATTCCAGAGAAAAGAATCTGATCTTTGTGTACATGTGAAACTATGTTAATATAAGTAATTTACTTAGCCGATTAAAAAGGAAAAAAAACAACTATTTGTAAAAAAGAAAGAAAAAGCTCTTAAATATCTACAAACACAACCCAAGCTAGTTTTGGAAACACATCATAACTAATCAAGCCAAAGAAATCCATGAAACTGACCCTGACAAAAACTACTGTATTGGCCTAGCAACTAGGATGACACAAACGGCCATAATTCCTTACACACTGAAGCAAAAAATTTCTCAATCCATGATACTAAAGACAGGACTAAAATACTTGCAAACAAAGCAAAAGACATTGGAAGTTATCAAACTCATATTTTTAAGACTATAAGCTTTATCCTTGTTCCACAAAGTCAGATCTTATTCAACACTGTAGTCAAACAAGGCTTTCAAGTTTCCCAATTATATCTATCTACAAGGCTGGATACAAAGGTAATCCTTCTATTCACAGAACAAAAATGATTTGCTTTTTACTCAGTCTGGAAAGCATTTCAAAAAGAAAAACAGCCAATGCTTAGATGATGACAGATTAAGAGGCAGCGGTAACCTGGCATCATAGGTCACTATCCTAATTATATTCTCACATTTACAATTGTTGCTGAATATTGTCATCACAATGAAGAATATCTTTTTGCTTGCTTCATTAATTTCAGACAAGCCTTTAACACTGTTTTGAGGAGAAACCTTTGGAAATGTATAGCAGATATATGGATTCTCCCTGATCTTAAAATGGCACTATTTTAACCATATGAAGGGGTCCCTGCCAAACTCAAGACTAACCAAGGTTAGTAAGAGAAACGTCACTACAGTAGAGTTAATTCCCCCAACCTTTTTAATAAATATATATCAAAGAGGTATGAATTCATTGTCTTAAAAATTGTCAACTAGACAATATTGCTACTGTATGCCAACAATAACATCCTCGCAACTAAGAAAACAAATTAAAATCTCTTCACATTTCACAGAAAATTTGGTTTGATGGTAAATGTTGGTAAAATACTAAAAACAATGGCATATTAGTTCATTTCGTAACTGCCCATGGGGTTGAAATCCGACTGGTGAGAATGTTTGGCTCATAGAGAGCCCACCAAGGTTCAATTCCCATGGGTACCATGATAATACTGTCTGTTGGAACACCGCTATGTGGTTTGTTGAAATACCATGGTCAGACGGTCATGATGTAATAGGGGTGAGGACTGGTTCTATCCCATATAACCAATTAAAAAATAAATAAAAAATAGTTCATTCAATAACTAACCACTAGAACTAGTTCATTCTTACAAATAGTTGACTTTGTCTTACAGAAAAATTAGTATTTGAAAATGAATATTTGGAGATTAGAAGCCTTATTATGCCTTCAAAAATATATATAAAACTATCGAGCTCTAGACTTGTGAAGATGTTCAAATAAAGCTGTTTTAGGTGATCAACTGGAAGGAGAGCATGTTATTCAGAATGTCTTAAAGCCACAAGTGTTGTGAATAAAGGGAATCATCTTCTTTGTGCCAAGGATCGTGACAGTGTTGTTGCTCCTCTTTCAGACAAAGAAGAGGTTAATTTATATCTATGTGCTGCTGACATTAATGATGAACCTGTTGATTCTCTTTTGGTCCCTTCAGTTGCCCTTCACAAATAGTCAAACACATAGCATAATTGAAATTATTGATTTGGCATGTTGACGAATACACTGAGTATTGCTTTATTGCACTGACTATATTTTATCTAGACTTCTGAAGAACTATTAGAATTTTATCCATCAATAGCACTTCATATATAATGTTTGGACAGAGTTGATGCCTCTATGTTCCACAGGGACTTATCCTGGGATTGGGGGGTCATCCCCAAGATGCATCCCATAGTCCCAAAAAGGCATATCTCTGTCCAAAAACGTGTCCCACCATCCCAAATAGTTATCCCGCTGTTCCTGTCCCGAACTTTCGTGGAACATAGCTTGATAGTTAGACTTCTTATGTTTTTTTGACAGTCACATCCATAAGGAATTAGTTTTTGCACATTGTTTAAATTAATTATTAGGAAAAAAGATGCTAAATGAAAAAATCCACATAAGACAAAGGAACATAATGGTAACATCCTGGTCTAATCCAGTCAAGTGGTGTAGCGGTAGAAGGATTTCACTCTGTGGGCAGGGACCCAGGTTCAAATCCAATAATGGATTGTTGGCAGGTTAAGAGCCATCTGCAACCAAGAAAAGCAGCCATATTTATCTATCAAATGTTTAACATTTATTAGTTATACACACACACATCCCAGGCTAATCCCGTTGTCAAAATAGAGCATAATCTCTATCATCAGCCAAAGGACTACAAGTAACATTGTACCCACAGGAAGGCAACCCTGTATGCAAGCAACTAGCAGAAATTTGTTAATAGTAGACACCATTCAACATAAGAATTTACCTATCTAATCACAATATTCGATACATATTATGTATAGATATTGTGAATACGTATTTAAGTATCAATTAAACATAGTCTCAGAGTATGGAATATGGCTACAAACCAAAGTAGTAATAGTTAATCATCCTAAAATAGACATTCAAAGGGCCTTAGATATAAAATTTGTTACAAATCAGCATCTCTCTGGCAAACAGTCTATAAAGAGATAATTTTTTCCACTCACTGAAGAGAGAGAGAGAGAGAGAGATGTTAAAATATATAGATGACTATATCATAACCAAGACAGCAACATGGTAAAACATGCTTACCAATATGAGTTTTGTGGCCCTTAATTCTACCTTCTGCTTTGATCCTTGACTAGCTACCAAAACCCCGTCTATAAAAATAGATGCGCCGGTTGTAATTAATCCTGACTCAACCTGTCATAAAAACACAGATGTGACATGTACTGTTAATGTCTTGAGCTCACCAAGGCTGATCTCTGTGCCAACAATTCAACAACCACCAAGTGTTAAAACAGGAAAACATAGAGTCCAGAGGCTGTGGTTAACAAATAACACTATTTGGTTGCAAGTAGCAGGAAGAAAAGAAAGGTACTTAGACCTCCTTTGGCAAAGTGTAAAGTTGTGCACTAACCAATTATAGTGTGCCAGAAGCCTTATTGTCATTCAAAAAAATACTGAAAGAGACCTTCCCTGACGCATAAATTCATTCTATACATTACAAAGAGTAAGAACAGAAGATAAGATAAGATAATCCTATTAGTGTCCATGAATTACCAAATAGGTCAATGGGACTGAACATAAAAAGCTGTTACAAAGCACTGTAGTTACCAAGAAAGTATTAATAAACTAAACTAGAGACTAGAGTGAACTTCACCAAAGTTAAATTATTATACAGCATCTAATCACAAAGCAACCCACCCCCACTCCATGAGAGGCACCTGCCCTTAAAACTACTTTTTCACGAGGTAAACCTAGACTTCAAAAGAAAAATTTCACAAATCTCAAAGAATCAAAAGGATGACCCTATTTTCTGCTTCATAGTTCATTCATCTCCGAACCTTTGAATACTCAATGCATATGAAATTCAAGAAAATTTGTTTTTTTAAGTTGGAATTCCAGAGCAAGAAAACCATTATATGATGTAATTCATGACCACCTCTTTGATCTTGATCATAGCTGTTTCGATTTGCAGTTTATTTCAGATTTCAAGAGAAGATTTATATGATATAAGTCATGCCCACCTCTTTGATCTTGATCATGGCTGTTTGAATTTGAAGTTCATTCCAGATTTCAAGAGTCAAAACATTCTCAAAGTTTTAATCCACAGGCATTTTGATCAACTATACATGGAGCTTTACAGCAATGGCATTTTGCAAACTATGAAGGCATGTAACTCGTTAAACCAAGTAATCATTAATATTTAATTTCACTAGTAAATTATTCTGAAGGAATAATAGTCTCACAAGTGCATATGCAAAAGAAAGGAAAAAGCCATGTTTATGGCACCAGAGTTTATGGAAGATGTTTATGGATGTTTATGTTTATGGCCATGTCTCAAAATGATATGTTATGGAAGATGATAGCAAAATCTAAGCCCAGAAAAAGCAAGAATCACCCTTACACTGCCAGGCATGCAGAGGTCCAAATTCACAGGCTGAAGTGACAGCATTTTAGCAAAATTAATGACAGACTTTGGACTCCTTGGTGATTAAAGGAACAGAAGCCCATAATTTGCAGTACAGGCAGTTAAGTTGAGGTGCAGATTCAGGAATCTCAGGCATTTCATTGAGATCCAGGACACTCCAGGGGAAGATTAAATGCGTCTAAAGTGATCAGTTATGTCCATTTCAATACTAAAGATGCTCCATTGGACTTTGTTGGTGTCCACTGTCTCAGTACATGAGAAATTAGACATCCACCATACAGAGGTCATGGTGGCCATTAAAGGGAATGATAATAGATTTTGTAGCTTCTCAAACTTGATCTCAACAGTAAGGCTTGATAGCAATATGAATGACCTTCCAGTAAACAAACATTCAATAGAGGCTTCATTACGATGGAGATGGCAGTATAAAAGGTATTTCGTGCTGTAAAAATAGACTTAATGAAGCACGTCTACAATTGGAGGTGATGAAGTGTGGCTGCAACATGGACATGGAAAATTTTAATGAGGATTTTTGGAGGTTTCTAGGCAGCTGCAACCCAAAACTTGATTTCATAGCAGTATCACACACCACAGATAATGCCCTCATGGATGTAGAAATGGCAGTTAGACCACAATCTGTGTTAATGTTTAACAGGATGTGTTATGGCATGAAAATGTTAGCCTTTTAGATGGTGGTTTATCTGGAATTTCATGGTCAGTCTATCCCTTATGACTTTGAAACTTTATCTGATTAACTGATGCTATGGATATCTGATCGTGCATTCTGGTATATAATAGGGCAGGTCAATATTTTGATATGGATAGTTGGGTTGATAATCACCTCCCCACACTGCAAGAAAGTTATAACATACTTCTATGAACATAAAATAACCTTATGTCATTCTATTGATCCAAAAAAAACTGTCCAGATACTGCCAAGATTAATGCAGGTCAAGAAAATGAAAAATGTGCAAAGATTGGGGATGAAGGGTTCATGAAATATTTCAAGATGGAAAGAAAGAGTACCTTGTCAAATCCCTCAATATCATCACCCATCACACATTGCAAGTTTGTAACACAAGATCCATCATTCACCTGAAATCACATGTCAAGTATATATATACTCAGGAAATAAGTCTACTATTATTTAGAAAACAAATATCAATATCCAAAAAGTGTCTCTGAGGAGTCATGGAAAAAGATGAACATAAAAAACTGTAACAAAACACTGATAACACAAGAAACCTTCTTAAATTGCTTAAGGCGAGTATTAACAACACGTTTCCATCACATTTCGCAATTATGTCATTTCATTCAACTTTCATGGCTATTTCTGGAAGACAATGTGGAAAGATTGTGCAGCCATTTTAACTTTTCTAAAAAATATTTAGCAAAATGTAACAAAAAGGAATTCAATTTTTAAAAAAAATCACTGGAAACGAATCCTTACCCAAGTACTTTGATACAATCAAATGCAGAGTCAACTTTGTGCTTGGCTAGCCAAGCATAAGTTAGCCTCATCAAGAGACAAACACACAGATAAAAACTGAGGATTGAGCCTCTATAGCCATCCCATAATATGTTTATGGTTTTAAATATTTCTGTTCTCAATGTGCATTTGATGCAGCACCAGGGGGACGACTGGCTAGTGTATAACATCTTACAATAAAAGAGGATAATGCAAATAAACAGAAAGAAATATGCATACAAGCTTGTGTCAAAAGGGAAGATCCCATCTGATCTCTGTATTTACAAAGGTTTTTACATTCTCAAATTGATGGTCAAACTAAAATCATTAAGAAAACCCATGTCATATTTATCATCTTCTAGAAATAGAGGTATAAATACATCCACATAATGATCGACAAAGCTTGATCAATGGAATTGGGGTAAGGGGTGGTCAATGAGGAGTTTCACGCTGTAAACCAAGGTTCCAATTCCATGGATGAACCTTAGTATTTTAGCCCAAGGGTTTGGGGCAAGCATTGGAGAGTGTCAAAATTCACACTGCAAACGAAGGTTCCAATCCCTTGGATGAACCTTAACTTTTTATCAAATGGAATGAGATCAAGTGGTTAAAAACATGAGTTCTCAAAGCAGAGAGCCAGGTTCAAATCTTGCCATTAGATATATGCATAATTGCCAATATAGTTTGTTGTAATACCACTATGTGGTTTGTTTAAATACCATGACAATGTGGTCATTATGTAATCCAGGTGGGGCTCATTTCAATCCCATATAACAAATTAAAAAGAATGATCCACAAAGCCCACAATATTCTCGCTTTACACAACTCTAAGAATCTGCAACAAGTTATGAAATCTGACATCTGAAAGATTTGGTGCACTTACTGTGGTCCCTATGCAAGTCTGAGAGTGCACTATGACTAATTTGTCCAATCCTTAGGCTGTGAAAGGAAAATAGTGCAGCATATCAATCAAGAACATCACATGGCACATCAAAGAACATAGAGAAAACCCTCTTGGGGTTTTGGGGGGGGAATCCAAGGAATCAGACCTAGAAATTTATTAATACGCCAATACTTAAAGATATGAAAAAAATTGACCTCTAGAGGTTCGATAAAAAAAAGTCTACTCCTTTATGGCACTCCTCGTGGCTCTGCTCTAAATCCTCACTCCCCAAGGCTTGATTACATTTGTTATACCTGCTTTAGGCCTCAGCCCTTTAATTCTCTCTCTTTCTCTTTCTTTTTCTCAAACTAACATTTTAATAGAAAAACCTTTTCCCCTTTTAAAATCTTTCCCTAGAGTTTCTTTTTGGAGTGGTTCTATTTTTATTTTTGGAGTGGTCCATCTTTCGTATGAATCACTTGGACTATCCTCCACTTGAGGATTCCACACTTGTTCCACTTCAAGTTCTTCAAGCTTTGTCGCTTGCAGCTACAATACTTGGTTGGCAATGCTCGATTCTTTGTTTTTCTCAGTATGACATTGTTGGGCAATCCTCTAACTCCTCACAAGTTTATCTTCTTCCGCTGCCATGTCTCCCACGTCCTCACAATAAGTAATCTGTCATTTACCTCTCCACACAGCACACGTGCTGGTTTGAACTTCAAGTGGCAACAGCGCCAAATATAGCATGGTGTTGAGTATTCCAAAAGTGGAGGAACAAAAAGATAGATTTAGAGGCCAAACAAGACTGCAATCAATACTATTTTCACATTGGTTCAGCATACCCATTGTACGGAAATCAAGTGACAATCCATTTGTACAGCAGGTTGGAATCTCCTCTTGTACGACAACTCAACAAAGGACTTGTACGGCAACTTGGCAAGTGACTTGTACGGCAGTCACTTGTATGGCAAGTCACTCAATTGAACAACAACTCTGCAATCCACTTGAATAGCACTCCTAACTGCTCCACACGTACGACGCTTCTAGACTACAACTCCTCATACAACGATCCTGGTTGCAACTCTGCTTCACAACTGCACACAGAACTTGGAACAACCACAATCTACCAACCTACTAGCAGCAATAGCATCACACAGAACACATGCAATCACACAGATGAAGGATGAATCATCATTGTATTACTCTTGCCTGTACGACATTGACATTACAGACCATCTGCCCTGGCAATATACAATGCTACAATGGATATACAAACACAAACTCTACATGCATAGATGCTCCTCGGTCCTCCTTGTACCGCACAAATGAATGGGGGGTCCTATTTAACCTTGAGGGCTGGTAGTTAACAATTGTTGCCCAAACACCTCACCACTAACTACCTCCCATTTGCATATGCATAACACATACATTAGCCGTACATTACAATTTCAATTTATCAAATGATGACGTCATCACCCTTGACGTCAAACTACAAAATTGCATTTCTTTTTTATTTACATTTCATTTGTATTTACATTTACATTTACATGTGTGTACATTTCACACTTATTTCTACTATGTACACTACTTTTTTTGAGGCTGGTCAGAACTGACTCCTATAGTCAACACCAATTCGCATCTCACCAATGAGACCAGCGACGACATCTACACATAAAGACACGTCCCACACCAACATGTCTCTATACAAGGATCTGACCTATGCCATCACATTCCTTCTCAGGAATACGGCCTACATCCTCACATCTCTACATAAAAATTTGGCCTTGCATCCCTTCTCAGGGATTTTGCTTACACCTCAAAGCATATCTCTTTTTCACAGAGATCCATGGTAATATTCTTTTGTAATATAAGACATGCATTTCATGGATATTTGCTTGGGTTCACTTATGAATATAAGAAATATGTCGTGTTTGGGTTTGCTTAATGCATGTTGCCATAGCACCATGTAGTTTTGTTAGTGCCAATCCTAACACCCCGGTTAGTAGTGCCATGAGGTTCATGCATTTGCAACCTCAACTTAACACCCAACTTGAGTAGCCCCTTGTTCATAATCCATCAGTCCACCCTAGCATTAATGCCTTAGTGTCTAGCAATAAATCATCTTTTAGCACCATAGCCTTTATGACACAATCAAGTCCTTGCTCACACCTGTGTCTTCCTTCGTTCACAAAGAAGTCAAGTCATTTGGTGCTCTATTCCAAAGCACCACTCTATCATAACTCACTTGACAACACAAGCTGGTTTAGGGGAGTTGTCCCTTGTGCCACTATATCTTGGGCCCCATGGTGCGGATCACTATAATACAGGGATCATCTCCAATGTGAAAAATGCCCATGGGCAAAATAGTACACCACAAGTGCAAGGTCAGTTAATAGCCAAATGCAAAATATTAACACTTTCCAACATCCCCATTAAGCTAAACAGGGGCCATGGAGAGATGGCATTGTTGAATATCCCCCCCCTCCCCATCCCCAATGGAAGCTCTCCCATGCCAAACTCTCCCACAACCAAATGAAATGACCTTCATGAAGATGTCTATGTGATGACTATAGAATCCACATGCACCGATGCAAGCTGGCCTTAAGAATGAAATTCAATATAATGCATCCAAATCTCAATATGTTGAGTCGATTGATGCCCAACAAGATTGAAAACCAGGTTAATAGTACTCTAGTTGCCACAATACACAACACTGGGGTCTTTTTGAAGAAGACCCAAGTACTCAAAAAATATTTGCATCCACTCAAGATGTTTCCTAGCTAGGATGGCACTTCAATACTTTGCTTACATGGAAGAGAAAGATATAGTGTGTTATGTCTTAGAACTCAAAAAAATGAGTCCAAAGTTGAGAGAAAACAAACACCATGAAGAAGACTTCCATTTATCTAGATCAATGGCCCAATATGCATTTTTGTACTCCTATAAATAATTGGGAGCCCTTACTACATAACAAATGCCCATGTGGACAATAACTCTAATGTAACACAAAATCCGCTTGACAAACTTCCAGTGACTCTCATGAGGTACATGCATATATTTAGAATAAAGATTGATAACAAAAGCAATGCCTGCTTGGGTATGAGTAAGATAAAAAAGATTATCCATAAAAGACCAATGAATAAAAGCATTTGCCAAAGGAGAAGGACAATTAGCCTCAAGCTTCACTCCTGAAGCATATATGGTGCAAGCTTCCTTGCAATCCTCCATCTCAAATCACTGCAAATAGTTTAGTGCAAATTGAGGCTGAGAAAGAGACATCTCTCAAAAAGATTAATAGTGAAGTAGGCTTAAATCCACCATCTTAAATGACTCCTAGAGCCATAGCTTCCTATCTTGAATGATTGAATTCAAACTACCAATGCTGATCAGGTCATCAACATAAAACACAACAATAAGAATCTAGCCTTCATGATGCTTAACATAATTATAATGTTCCACCTTACCATGAGAGAAGCCACAACTAAGAAAGAAAGTGCAAATCTTCTCATACCAAACCCGAGGTGCTTGTTAACCCCATACAAGGACTTCCAAAGCCAGCAAACCAAGGGAGTAGGTCCATCTAAATAAAGCATGGTGGCTACTGCATAAAAATCGCCTCCTGAAGGTCTCCATGAAGAAAGGCACTCTTGATATCCATTTGGTGAATATCCCATCACAATGAAACCGCAATAGAGAGCATCATCCTAATAGAGTCCATACAACCAACAAGGGAAAACGTCTCATTATTCTCAACTCCCACTTTCTAAGGAAATCCCTTAGAAACAAAACAAGCATTATGCTTCTGAATTTGATCATCAACACCAAACTTGGTCTTATAGACCCATTCACCACTAACAATATTCTTGCCCTAATATAAGGGAACCAGCTCCCAAGTTAGATTCCTCACAAAAGATTCTAACTTTGCTTCCATCAATGTCCCCCTCAGAGGAATGCAAAGGAACAAGAAGGAATAGCAAAAGGTTGTGAATTAGCAAGAAGTGAAGCAAAGAATCAAAATCAAAGAACAAACAAGGAATAGCAAAAGGGTACTAAATAGTAAAGATAATGAGTAAAAACAATGGCAAAGGAAAAGAAGAAGAAAATAAATCCCACAACATCAAAGCAAGGTAAATCAACTCTATACTTTGATCCTAAACGTTTAAAAAATTCCACTTTGGTCAGTGATGTTGAAACAATTGAAGTAGAAAAAGTGGAGTTCTCCCAAAAAGCAATGGAAAAATCATATGAAATTGGTCAAAGAAATGTATGGTCAACTGTGTGCTATCTAGACGATGATAAATTCATTGTTGTACCAAGTACCCAATATGCCTCAAATAAATGTAAAATTAGGGTTTCTTCTTAATGGAGTGAATGATGTAAGTGCAGACATGAAAGAAATTAAATCATAAGATGAGACTAAGCAAATTGAGGAGAAAGTAAAATATAAGAATAAAGATGTTGAAGAAATTATTTCTAATTTTCTTCAGGAAGAAGAAAAATTAGAAAAACAAGAAAAAGCCCTAAATTGGGAATTGTTGGACTCAAGAGGAAGATGAAGGAGGTATAGAAGGTATTTTTTAAGTGACCACTGAATTCTTTTGAAACCCTATGCACATTCAAGAACCAAAAATAGCAGATGTTTTGTTGGAAGTATTACATTATTTGGTACCTTGCAAGAATATTGCAAGTACCTTGTAATTAGTTTGTAAATATTTGAGTCTAAAGTTTTAGATATAGTAGGTGTCGTGTAAGAGTGGAGTTATGTAAATGTTTGTCTTTTAGTGTGTGTAATCATTAGAGGTTTGTTATTATGTGGAGTCAATAAAATATATTTCTCTTATGAGAAATATGAAGAGTTAGATCTCTCATGTGTTTGAGGAGATGAAGAGTTAGTGTAAGTAGAAAGGTCAAGAATTTTGTGAATGTGAAGTGTCTCTTGTCCAAGTTGTATATATTAAAGACAAAGCATTGTAATGTATAACGGAGAACAAGCTTTGCAATACATTGTATTTGCATTGCTTGTGTTGAAATATTCATCAATAATATTATTCAGTAAGTTTGTTATTGAATGTATGTAATTGTGTGAATATTATATATTGCTAGATCTTGTGAGAATAGGATTGAATTATTATATTGCTAGATCCTGTGAGAATAGGATTAAGTTGCTAACATGTTTTTCATGCTGGGAAAAAAGGAGATAGGCCATGCTATATATTTGTAATGTTTCAAGATTCATTATTATGGTCAAAAGTATTAGGCATTATCTTTAAGGAGAGGATTTGGCTAATCGAAGATCTAATTAGAGAGCAATATATCAAAAGGATGGAGGAATGGCCAAATTTTAGAGCAATAGGGGAAGTTGGACATGTTGCATTAAAAAATCTAAAGCTATAATAATTCATAAACAAAAATCTGACTTTGAAGGCTTTGGCACTCCAAATAGGAGGTACAAGGTTCAAATCCAAAAGGGGTAGGGTTTGCACACCAAACTCTAGTAACCAGTGTCTATGTGGCTTAATGTATAATAGTTAACAACAACGTCCCATATGGCCTATGCCCTCATGCGCTTTATAAACTACTTTCCTTTCACTTTTCTTTTTAAACCAAGTCAAGAAATTCAACAAGAAACATAGGAAAGTATTTGTGTATGGAACATCAATAATTTATCTTCAAATAAGACGGAAGCTTTATGTTCTTTTTTACATGATTTTGGTTTATTCCTTGAACTAGAAACTTGGGACTGTGAAGGCAAAGAAATACCTAATATACCTCAGATTTTATGATCAATTAGTTCGAAATCAAAGGACAATGTTAAAGGTAGGTTTTTTGGCGGCAGCGCGGCTTGTTATATTTGCAATTGTTTTGAAAACAAACTATATTTGTGATCAAATCTATTGTTAACAAACAATATTTATGGCTTGAAGTGAATAAAGGACAAAATTGGGTCTATACAGTAGCTTGCTAGTTTGCTCCTCTTCAATCTTCAATCTACAAGATACCAAATCTATCCAAGATAAGTCCATTTATGTTTTTGGTAAAAGGTATATCAGGATTCTTACAGCTGTGGAAAGTCATTTTAGTTGTAGACTTTGATGCTAGAACAAATAGTTGTGAAGCAAATACATATTTAGAGGGTAGAGACCATTATGGATAGAGGAACTTGATAAAGCAGATATTAGTAATAATGGATGGTCAAGGATTGCTTCTAACATAGGCAACATCACAACAATGGGAAAGCATTTATTGTCATTATTAGGATGCTTCAATCTTTTAGTCTATAATGGTAAAGCATTTATTGTCATTATTTGGATGCTTCAATCTTTGACCTATAGCAGTGCTTCTCATTTCATAGGTTCAAGAGGATATAATTGCCAAATAATAAATTAAACAAGGATCTAGTGTGGTTGACTACATAATAGCACAAAAAAAGAAAAAATTATCAATCAAATGGAGCATTTTACGATTGGAATTAAATTTGCAAAATCACCTCATTTGCCTATTTTCTTCTTAATTAATGATGTGGTCAAATAAGAGGCTAAATGATATTAACCGAATATCAATGTCTAGTGCAAAGACCAAGCCACCAAAAAGCTAATGTTTTTGAGCAACGATTAAAGAATGAAATCCAGAATATATTATGGCCTAAAACTCGTAGAGAAGAAGCAAACTCCTAACAAAACTTTTACTAAAGGTGAATGAAAAATATTAGATAACTTATTAAAAAAAAAAGGTGAATGAAGAATATTCAATATTGGAAAAATAAAATTTAATCGAAGGCATGTAATGGGTGGTTTGATGGTGAATGCAAATTAGCTCAAAAAAGAACATTAAAGTTTAAATATAGATGAGAAATGAAATGAAATGAAATATTATTAATGTCCACGGTGGGCCAAAAAAGACCCAAGGGACTATAAGAAGGACAATAATGATTGCCAGCTAGCAGGCTAAAAAGCCCAACAAAGAAAAAAACTAAGATAAATACAAGACGCAACCCGACAATCGGGCCAAAGAGAAAGGGAAAAGAGAAGGGAGAAAAGAGGGGGGGAGGGCTGCAGTCCAAAAGAGTGGAGTGCACGCCAAGAAGAACGAGAGAGAGAGAGGGAGGGGGAGGGAGCAGCCCAGGAGGGGCAAGCTCCAAAACCCCTAGAAACTAATCTCTCCTAACAATCGAGGCCGAAGTATCAGTGCTGAAGAAGTCCATGATCTGTCTCTATCCATCGCTAGTTCGGGACCCTAACAAACTGTGGGTGCGTTGTCTAGTGACCCTGCTTCCGTCCGAACTGGATGATGTGGGGCATTTCCGTCCGGTGTCACTCGGTCCGTCAGAGCTGGTGAAGTAGGTTGTGATGAGCCGATGATGAGGGGGTGAGATCCATCTGGAGGAGAGCTTTTATGTCGACGAAACTGAGTTGTCTCCCTAAGAAAGAGTGCGAGACACCGCTGGTCCAGGTACCTGAAGAAGGTAGAAACAGATCGAGAGTTGTCCTTGAAAAGGCAATGGAATCTGCCTCGGATCTCATAGTAAATGGGACAGCAAAAAATAAAGTGATGCAGGGTTTCAACTTCACCCAAGGAGCAAAACAAGCAAACCCGCTCCTCCATCGGAAGATGGTGATCTGACTCAATCCGGAGTTGGTGAGAACACACCCTGAGTTGCCCAATCGGGATCCAAAGACTATGCATTGTGTGTTGCTGAAGGTATTGTGGAGGAACTATTCTGCCCTCTTGAATCTGGAGGAAGTGCTCGTGGTAGAAAGACAACTTGGGGGAAAGAGGGGCAGCAGGAGAGATCCATGTGCATCTGGTGTATTGGAGACTAACATCCTTCCGGATCTCGTGGAGCATCTTCTCCTTACTATTCCGAGAGGGGGGAGAACACCCAAGGAATAAGGGGGGAGCCTGTCTATCCGTATCTGAATGCTGGCCAGGAGGGTAGAGACCTGAAAATACCAGCTCCTTCGGCCTCCCCGAGAACTCGGAGAGAGTTCCATCGAGGAGCGAAGGGCGAGGTAAGGGTACCGCTTGCAACCCGCAGGGGTATCTCCTAAAGTACGGATCCTGTGAAGATAACCGATAATCAAGAAGATGATCTCAAGCTGGAGAGGAGAGGCCCCAAACTCTGCCAGAATAATAGAACGGGGGACTGTGCCCTTGCAACGAATGAATCGTCGAAGAAAGAGTGTTTGTACTCGTTCAACACGAGACCACTCAATCGGGCCAAGACTAGGACCCCAAACCACTGACCCATAAGTAATAGTTGGCTTGACCAAGGCGTCAAAGATCCTCATCTTCACAGGTATATCCTGGAAATGTGCTTTGAAGCAATTCCTCTCGAGCAAAGACAGAGTTGCATACCCCTTACACACCCGGGCTTGGGCGGCGGGTTTCATACCAAAAGTGGGTCCAGTGAAGAGAACCCCCAAGTACACATATGAGGTGGCGATCTCAACCTCCTGACCTTGAAGAAAGAAGTGGAGATGGGATAGAGCCTCTTTGGTAGTATTGAACACCATAACCTTGGTCTTAGAAAGATTCATTGTCAACTGTCTCAAGTCACAAAAAGCGGCAAGAGTGTCCAGATGACGTTGAAGCCCCTCAGGGGATGAGGCTAAAAGAACAACGTCATCAACGAAGAGGAGAATAGAAATCAGCACATAGTGGAGAAGGCAACCATCCTCTACGTGAGCATTCTCTCTAATAAAAGTCTCAAGCTCGTCGATGAAGATCCCAAAAAGTGTCGAGGAAAGGGGGCAACCTTGTTTCACTCCTATGGTGCTAAGAATACTGGTTGAAAGCCCTTGAGGAGAGCGAAACCGACCCTTCACAGTCTCATACAACCGTGAAACTGTTGTCAAAAGTTGCCCAGAGATGCCAATTGACCGAAGTCTCTCAAGAAGTAAATGTCGAGGCACTGTGTCGAAAGCTTTCCTGAAGTCTACAAAGCAACAATAAACCTTCGAGGACTTGGAACGCGCCTCCTCAATAATAGCTTTGAGGACTAGGATATGATCCGTGGTCTGGTGATCTTGCTGAAAACCAGCTTGGCCAATGGCCCTGTGACCCTCCTCCTCCAACCTTCGGGAAAGAAGCACATCCAATGTTGTGGCATAGAGCTTGGCAAAGACATGCCCAATCATGATAGTCCTGTAATTATTGGGTTCGTGGGGATCACCTGCCTTATGGATGGGGTGAATGATATGTTGAGTCCAAGAGTCAAGGAAACCAGAACAGACAGAGAGATTAAAGAGATCGGTGAGGGGCCCAACAAGAGGGTCAATGCCATGCTTCAGAAATTCCGCTTGTAGCCCATCTAAATCTGTTGCTTTGCTCGTACAAAGTTTCCTAATAGCTTGCTTAACAAGCCCAGTAGAAAAGAGATGGCAAGAAGAAGGGGGGAAGGAACCATAATAGGAGGCTGATTTGGGATGGTATAGAGGGATGAGGCGTGAGTGGTCCAAGAGGAAAGATTGATCCCATGAGTGACCCGATCACGAGGGAGGGTAAGGTGCCAGAAGGATTTAGGAGACTGTTGAAGGGAGTGAATAAGATCAAGTCTATGCTGAGAGAGGAAGAGACGCTTCTTCTTTCGAAGGAGCATCTTGTAGTCTTTGTGAGAAATGGCATTGAGTTGGGAAGGATACCGAATGGCATGTTTCAACCTTTGATGGGCAGACTTACATTCCTCATCGTACCAGATGTTCATGGGGCAATGACCAGGGGGACGAGGGCGAGGAGGGGGACAAATGGTGTGGGGGTACGAGTCCAAAGCTGCCTTCCAAATAGCTTGGACCAAGGAAGCAGAACGATCGGAAACATCGGGGAGAGAAGACATCCTGGGGAGAACCTGACGCAAACGGTCCATGTAGGTAAAGGAATAATAATAGTCAAAGTCTATAGAGACTCGAGGGGCTGGAGTGGAGGGAGGAGGTGGAGGAATAATAGGAAGGGAAACAACGGAAAAAGTAAGAGAAAGAACTGAATGATCAGTAAGGGGGAGGGTTGTCAGAAACGTTGAACCGAGAAATGAATGGGATGAGGGTGGTAGAGGAAATAGCATAGTCCACGACACTGGCACCACCACTGTGAGGAAAACAAGTAAACCCATTGGAATCTGGAAAACAAGATATACCGTTGAGAAGAACGAGCCTGTTGGATTCACCCAACTCAAGAAGATGCTTTCCGTAAGCAGTAACCTATGTGTCGATGGAGGTTCGAGCAAAACCAAGGTCATCAGGATCCAATTCCCGAGTCTGCATCTCATTTGTTGTGAGGTCGTGAAGAGAAACCTGCATAGGTCCGGTCCGAGCATTGAAGTCTCCCAGCAAAAGCACCTCCCCTGAAGCCGAGTATCTAGTAATGTCCTCATAGAGGTCCTGGAAAGGGTCCCCATCCGTGTGAATAGCAAAATTGGACGTGGTGGGGGGAAAGTAACAAGTGGCAATGAAGATATCCCAAAGAGGTGGGTGACGATGGATTTTAATCCATAAAAATCTGGAGTGGGGATCAGTCGAAACCAGGGACACCGAACCCTGGAGCCTATCCCTGATGAGAGCAGCAACACCTCCTGATCCTCGAACCCCCCAGAACGCCGAGTAAGTTGTCGATAACTAGACCACCAGAAGTAACCAGAGATAGCCGGTAGGGCCCGCTTAGGACTCTCATGTGTCTCACAAATGAGAATGATGTCATGTCCGTTGATCACATCAACAAGGGACCCTAGGGCAGACCATATCATACCATTACAGTTCCAACAAGCTACAACTAGCTTATCTGTCACCTCCCTTCCGTGTCGAGGGAGTCATTTAGTAGGCAAGGGTTTGGACCACCCTGGTGGGGGAGAGTCCCTGATCACTGCACACAGATTACGAATAACTGCCCATTTGTTGGCTTTCCTAGCTGCGGCTACTTGTTCTCTGGCTTTCTTCAATTCATCAACCTGGAGTCGCGTAAGGTCCTCATCAAGGTAGATCTTGTCCTGAAGATTAAATAATTTCCGTTTGGCCCTCAACGCCTTCATACGCTCTTCCGCATTCTTGAAGCGTATGACCAATGTGGAATCGGGAGAGACCCATGCTTTCTCAAGAGTGATGTCTGTTAACTCAAGAGTGTTGTGAACGAAGGCATTGCCGGCTTGAAGCGGATCTGTAGGTTTGGGCACCCCACGAACCCTGAGATTGAGAGCTTTAGCATTACGAATCCTTTCTTCTTCAAATTTAGCCTGGACAGCAAGCTCGACTATAGGAGGGGGGTTCTTCTTCCCGGCTACAACCTGAACCCAAGATTGTTGGTCAGCTAATTTTTGGCTCTGTGCAGTTGATGCTTCCTTGAGACGTTCTTGTTCAGCCAGAAGGACAGCCTGTTCATCTCGGATTTTTAAAATTTCAGAGTGAAAATTCGCAGAATCTTGAGGAGGTTGTTCGGTGTGTGCAGTCTGCAATTGAATAATAATGGCTTGCTGATCCTGAAGCTTAATCTGGAGATCCGTGATAATGCGGCTGCCATCTTTCACTTGGTCTTGCAAAGAGAGTATAATGCTAGCTTGTGTATCTAGTTGTTTTTGGAGGGAATTTATCTGTTTAGACAAACGTTGGTATGAAACTGTTGTGTGAAGGCGTTGGACAGATTTATGAGGAGAAGCTCGCGTCTCCTCAATCCCTCCTTCCTCAAGAATCCCCATAACACCAGGAGCACAGGGTTGAAGGGGTTGAGCGGACTGAGCAAGGATGCAGAAACACTGAACAAGTTGTGCAGAGCACCAACAAGTTCTGTTAGGGCACATCCGCACTAGGGCATAGCTGCAAGGGCATGACTTCGAGCGCACAAGTTGGTCGCACCAACGTGTGCAGGCTGGCCGCGCTAGGGCACGCACGAAAGCCCCGATAGGCTGCACGAACGAGCATAGGGGCCACGCAAGCGCACAATAGGGGCCCCGCAAGCACAAGGGCCACGCGAGCTAGGAGTCGCATAGGCAGAGGGCCACAAGCACTCAACTGGCCGCGTGAGCGCACTCAGGGCCCGCGAGCAAGGGCTGGGAGGGAGAACAAGAGGGTGGGGAGAAATTCTATAGAGGATAAGGAAGTGAATGCACTTTCAAGATTAGGAATTTACTTCCACAAGGTAATTTTGTTTTATTACCATTAATTTTGACAAGACTGAGGATTTTTTTCACTGGGATCAAATGAAAGAGTACAAAAAAACTTTAGACAAAAAAGAAGTCTTCTTTGAAAAATTAAAAAAAAAATATATATCTAATTAAAAACTTAAAACAAAATCCTTAAAGAGTTTGGAAGCGGTTAGACAATGAAGTATGCAATTGGGGGAGATAAAAGAGGAGGAAATAATTGAATATGTTTGCGAACTCTGTAAAAAAGAATGTGGCGGAAGTAATCACAAAATGATTTTCCCTATCAATGACCTAAGTTATTTCAAAGGATGATGTGGAAACAGGTATTAAACATCTTCCTAATGGAGAAGAACATGATTTGCATGCTTTGATAGCTAAAATGATTAAATGGGGAGGTCCATGTTTAGTTAATATTTTAAAGGATATGTACAATCAAGCAATATGGAATGGGTTCTCATCAGACTAGCAAGTTACGAAGGTCATACCTATCTACGAAAATAAGGGTGTAGATAATAAAAGAAATTAGAGAACGATCATGGTAAGCAACATCTTTGCCAACCTATATGGTACAATATTGGGAAAGAAAAAATGTAAATGGGTCGTGGAAAAAAGGTTAGGGCTCCTTCTAAAGCTGGTTTTCGGCCTAAACACTCACTAACTGGCCATCTAATTACTCTTTTGCTAATGTTGATAAAACAAGAGGAAAGAATAATACCACTTATCTATGATTTGTGGATTTCGATGAATTAGAAGAGAGGATCAAAAAGATGGTAGAGGAGAAGTATGCATTGAATAGCATTCTTATTATTACTGATTTAGGCAAATGATTTTGCATTACAAGCAAAACATAAAGATAATTTACAAAGATTTCTAGCAGCCTTAGACAAATTTTGCAACTACTTTAAAATGAAAGTTAATGTAAGCAAAACAAAGGCAATGGTTATTGTTTCTCAAGATAAAGATATAAGCACCACATTTAAGTGTGAGAAATTCGAGGTAGTTTCTTCATACAAGTATGTGGGACTTGAATTTGATCCTAGCTACAATTGGAATACTTGTGTAGAGATGTGTAATAGGAAGTATGAAAGCTCTTTATGCCATGCTGAATAAATGTAGAAAAATTCAATTATGGAATTGGAAATTAAATTATAAAACGAATATATATAAACTGATAGAAACAGTTGTTTTATATGGTTGTCCTATTTAGGATCCTGGGCTATAAAAAGAACTTGGAAGAAAGTTGAGATTCTAGAACCACTTTTTGTTAAAAAAAACTAGGGGTTAAGGTTCAAAGTCCTTACCCATGATAAACAAAAGGGGGGAAGAGAGAGAGAGAGGGAGAGGATAAAATATATATAGCACATTACCACATCAAGCAATGCTTACAACTCCAGTGAAGGGTTGGTACCAAGACGGCACAATTAACAAATGGAGAATTGATGAAACTCATTTACCAAAAGATTTATCAAGAGTTAAAGACTTAATACCCAAAAAAAGACACATATTCTTTGGCAAGATCCTAGTAAGAAAATGAGATTTTACAAATGTGAGATCAATCCAATAGTCACCTACAAAGAGCAAAATCACCTCCAAGAGAAGATCTCAATACAAAAAATATATATAATATCAACCAATTTAGAATAAGTTCTCATCATCTTGCAATTGAAATAGGAAGATGGAGAAATATTGATCAATGAGAATGCCTTTATTTACTCTACAGGCAATAAAATGTTGAGGATGAGAAATATGTGATGTCATATTTTCCTACATACCAACATCTATGTCTAAAGAACTCGTTACAGCATCATGACTTTAGCAGTTTATAGAAAATATTAAGTTCACCATCTAGAAGAGTAGATGGATATCTTAAGGATGTTTTGGAACATCACAAAATGAACACAAATGGATTAATGTAGCGACAATATTGAATCACTTGCAACTGAGCTCCAAAAAAAAAGAGGAAAGAAAATCTTATTTAAATATTCAATTTTCTCTTTTCTTTTTGGTCCCATTATCCTTATAGGGTCTCTCATGGATAAAATTAAATATTTCACTTCATATGAAGTGGGATCCCTATCTACATCCACCTTGATGAGAGAAGCACAAGGTGAAAGAGCCTTCCAATGGCACTCCTACCCTATAGCCCACTTGGGTATAATCCTTGTTGCAGTTGTAGGAGTACTCAAAGTCAAAAAATCATCCCTAGAAGCCACATTAGAAACTAAAGAAACCAGGTCATCAAAATTTGAAGAGATATCCATAACTGAAGCACTAGTAGGAGGAAAAGCAACCTCTCCTTTTGAAGAAACCTCATGACCTAGAAGACTAACCAACATCATCCGGCTGACTATCAACAATGGCTCTACCAACAGCAATTGGTTGAGATGGAGAAGAATCAGCTATAAAAATCAGAATGGATCTAGACGGTCCATGAGAAAAGACCTCATCAAGAACATCTCTCTTGGCAATGACCTTACCAGTCGGAAGGTCATAAAATCAAAATGCCTTTAACTCCTCAATATACCCAACAAAAATGGACATTTGACTCCTAGGTTGAAGCTAATTTTATCGCTTAATAGAAATATGGGACCAAGCAATTGATCTAAAAATCTTGAAGTGAGAAACCAACGATTGCTCTTATGTCCATCTTTTAAAGTGGGGCCCTGTTCTTAACAGGATATGTGGGAGTCCTATTGAAGATGTATACAGCACAAAAAATTGCTTCCCCCCAAAACTTAAGATCTATCTGTTAAGAATGGATCATACAACAAGCCATCCCCATGATAGCCCATTCTTGTACTCAGCTACCCCATTCTGGTACAAAGTTTAGTGAACAATCCCCTACCAAAAAATGCAATGAGAAGTGAAAAATCCCTCAAACTCACTGCTAATATACTATCCTTCACGATCAGTCCTAAGGCACTCAATCTTCTTCCCAATCCAATTGACGAATAATGCCTTGAAAGCCTAGAAAAGGTTGGATGGCTTCATCCTTGAATTTAATAGTGTAGGTCCAAAGATACTTGTAAAAATCAACAAGAAAAGAGAAAATAATTGTTGCCTGTAAAGGATGGGGTACCCATAGGGCTACAAATGTCACTATGGACTAGCTCTAAGTGATGAAAAGCATGTCACTTTCTCCTTAGGAAAGGACTCCCCATAGTGTTTCCCTAACATGCATCCCTCACACACACCATTTGATGATTACTTATGTGCGTCAAGGATCAAAAATGGGTATGCCCAAAGCATTGATGCCATGGCTCACTAGTACCATTGAACTTAGCCACCATAGCAAAAAACCCTTTCCAATCAAAGAATGAGGAAGCATCATCGATCTTATACATATGATCTGACTCGTCACAAAATATCCAAATGCAACCACCTTGAAGTCATCGTCACTGTCCTTTGCGACCCACCAATATGACCAAAATTCCACCTTATTAGTGTGTGTAATATGGAGAGAAGATTTGATCCAACTCCTAAAAAATGAAGAACCTCATCAAACTTAGCAATGCCAATATGGACAGCTACAAAGTTGAATCATCGCCAATAACAACCCTCCCTATTGTACAATTGATTGTAGTCAGAAAGAAGATGGCAATGCTTAGTTATGTGCATTATTGCTCCGGAATCTACAATCCACTCTTGAGAGGAATAAGACAACCAATAAGTGCAATGCATGGCTACACATATACTCAAATCAACATCATGAGAAGTATCAAGAAGCTCCTCATCACGTTTGAACTGCTTTGCAAACTCCCCAATCTTCTAGATCCTCAAAAAGCGGGTCTTGGAACCGTGACCTTCCTTCTTACAATACCTGCAAATCACTTGTTTCTCTTTGAAGATTTTAAACTACCACTCTTAGTGTTCTCTATCTTATTCTCCAAAGATTTTGACACAGGTTTCCAAAGCTATTTGAAACTAGACCAAGCGAATATTTCTTCAAGTGTAGGCTTATCAACTCCTCCATATATAATGGAATGGCATGACACATCAATCCAAGCATTTTATAAGGCGACAAGAGATTGGTGAGAACATACTAACTCCAAATCAATTTTAGGTTTTGCTCCAACAATAGAAATATTTGTCATCAAAGACTTAAAATTTATAAGATAGTCTTTGACGTTATTAAAATCTCCTAAGTGCAAACTTTGTCTCCAAAGGGCTGACCTCAATGGTATTGATCTTCACAAAGAGATTCTTAAGCTTCTTCCATAATTCATTTGGATCTATCTTATCTTTAATATAGAAGGCCAATCATGGTTCAATAAGCAAGGTCATGAGACCTAGAACTTTCTCCCACTTTTGTTGTAGGACATCTACATCAAGGGTTGACTCACCATATCCAAAATGCTCCATAAGCCCTTACTTCAAAGCAAGGCAATAATTTGGTTCACCCAAATGTTGTATTTCTGCCCATTCAAACAGGTCAATACACCTTTGGACTCATCAAGTTCCTCCACAAATTCACCTCCAAACCAATAGAACAAAACAAAAGAGACAACACCCTTGCATAGAGCTTGAAAAATTTAATGCTGCTGAAAAAGAGCAAAAAATGCTTCCAAATAAGTGACATATGACCTCCTGGAGTATTGACTAGGCATATGACCTTTTTGGGGCATAGCTTTATGCTTGAAAATTTATTTTTTATCTTAACCACAATGTTAGGGGCATAACTTTGTGCTTGGGACTCCATTTTGATCCATTCAAGAAGAATTGGAAATATTAGAGGGAGAACAACAATTTCAACAAACAACTCTTTGAGTTGCTAATAACTTTGTGGAAAAAACGCTCCAAAGGCCCTCAAAAATGCAAAACAAAATATTTACTAAAAATAGTAATTTTCTATTTTTAGATTTTTGTAGCCAAAATGCATCTCTAGCCATGTTGACACATCAATAGAAGACAAAACACAAAAGGACAAGTCATATGTATGTAATTTTCATTAATATGCACTTTGTAACTCATGGAAGGCGAACCACCACATTTGCATATGGGTGACCTTTCAACTGATGGAAGGAGGCAAACCACCACATTTGCATACAGGTGACCTATATTCAATACGGTGGATTTCCAACACACCAATTATTGTATAAGGAGAGAGGCCCCCTACTGTAAAAAGCATGTGTAATGGATGCAATGTGATAGCCTCACATCTCTTCTCACAGATTGTTTGCATTGTACTATGCTTTCTAAGCAGTAAAATCTTTATGTTATTTTGCTTATATGTTTTTGTGTTGTGATTTGTTATACTCTGTTATATCTGAATTGCACTCTTGCTTGATCTTAACTCAAAATTCCGAGTTTTGGATCAAGTATGCCCTTTATTAAAAGATCTAAAAGTGCAAAATAATAAAATTTCAAACTTTAGAATTCCCTCCAAAAATTCTGCCTCCCAAGTGGCACAATAGAGAGGAAGAAAATATATTGAACAGATCTTTCTTTCCCTTCTAATTTTTCCTTATGAATCAATAGTTCGGCACATCTCCCTTTTAAAATTCAAAATTTTTGAATTTTAAAAATAAAAAAATTAAATAATTGAAAAATTAAAATAAAGAAAGATTTTAAGTCATCAAATGGCATTAGCTCAACCAGTTAAATTCCTTGAGTTTCAAGGAGAAGATCCAAGTTCGAATCTTGCCAAGCGATACATGCATAATAGCCAAGCTGTTGTAATACCACTGTGTGGTCATGATGTAACATGGGTGGGGCCTGTTTCAATCCCATAACCAATTTAAAAAAAAAAAAATTGCAAGTTTGGTGCCAAATATTAAATGCTAAATTTCATGCCCAAAATAGAGAAATCCATAAAACTATTGCAAACCCCCAACCAAACTTCACACATATTCCAAAAATGCAGGCGCTTTTCTACAATTTTTTAAGCTTCCTTCATATATTCGTAAACTGAAATCCAAAAAAATTACTGCTACTCTTCTCGTTGGCATAATTAAATGTCGAAGTGTAGTTCTAAGGATCCTAAAACCAACTCCTTGCATCCCTTATGCCAACCCAGGAATCATCTATAGTGCAATAGATTTTGCACAAAATTCTATCAATGTACTAAGGTCGTCCACTAAAGTTAGACACAGATGTCGATCTCTAGAAGTCCAAAGTCATTGTCTCTCTATACATCCTAACCCCATCAAAAAAGAAAGATAAAACAAATGGGTTATGAAAAACCTTGAAAAGATAGACCTGGTACTCTCTGGTCACACTCTCTAGAACACAACTCCAATTAAATGACATTACAAAAGAGCCACAGACAAAATTCCTAGAACAAGTGATGGAGATTCACACTTGTATTGATATCATGTAGAAATTCATAATAGAGAGAAGAATGAATGGTATTAACTCATCACATATATGGAAAACAAGAAAGAAAATAAAGGATACAAATATCGAGAACGGAACACGAAAGATTTAATATAGTGCCCTTCAACACCAAAATTCTTCACTAGCTTTGAAAAGGACCTACAACCGATGAACAAAAGATGTGAGTGGAAGTATAGATGCTAACCTGCCAGCAGCATAGATCCCAATAACTGTCAAACCAACTTGTTATTGGATCACACTATAATATATGAGTCACCCCTCAAGATGAAAAGTGCAAGTGGCCAAAAATAAAAATCAAGTCCAAAGTTAGTCATGGCCAAAAGTGAAAGATTAACACTTTACGAAAAAATGGAGGTATCATCAAATGGCATGAGCTCAACGGGTTAAATACCTTGACTTTTAAGGAGAAGACCCAAGTTCAAATCTTGCCAAGTGATGCATGCATAATTGCCAAAATACCGTAACACATTCATGATCTAATAGGGGTAGGGCCTGTCTCAATCCCTGTGTAATCAAATTTAAAAAGAAAAAAGAAAAAAATGGAGGTACCAAAGCAAGAGGAAGAAGCTTTGACCTCATGACTGTAACAAAGCCTCATCGTGGAAGGGGTTAAACACACTCATTGAGAATGGTTCTCCCTGATATAAGTATGTCCTTAAGAAGACACCAACATATAACATGATTGGAGAAGCTTAGAAAAACAAGGCAACAACATCACTAAATCTCTTCCAAATGTCATTTCATCTGTATACTATAAAAACGATGTTGAAACAATACATAAGAGAGAAGAGCTTCTCCACATTAACTGCTACTAGACCCTTCAAAAATCAATTGTGTCTTGTCCCATGATCTAACCATGGCTCAAGGTGGTAGTAAACACGGATTAAATCTTGTTGCAATCGTAGGCAAAACCTCAAGATGCAATACATATTACAGACCATGGATGAGGCTAGGGTCATAGTTGTAGGCAAACAATTTATTACACGAATGAATGTCATGTCTATATGAACACACAAGTATATGAGCACATGCATGCCATGTGCCACGTGTTGGTGACATGTGTAAATAGAGTTGTCGCAAGTGTTGTCGCATAGTACTGTCATGTGTGTACTGAACAACATATATTTATAGTAAATACTCTGTAATGTGTTATGGGGCATATTTTAATGTTTTATGTAAATGGATAGTTCAGTGGTAGTTGGGCAGTTGCCAACTGCCTACCAGTCTCGTGATAGTTATATGTGCATATCTGTGTTGATAGAGAGGTTATGTTGGGGGAGGACAATCATCAGATAGAGGTAGAGATGCCTACGGTGATATGTTGGTCAATGTTGGTCAAGGCAAGTCTATGTGTTGTATGCTTGATCAGACAATGATGCATTTCAAATAACTGGGTTATAAACTGAAGGATACATGCTATGTGTGCAGCATATCCAAATGTATCTGTAAGTTCTTCCCATGTGTACCTTCCTATATTTACATGTAATTGAATTATATGGTAGTGTGTTGCATTCTATTTCTATAACAGTTCTAACACAGAAGAAACAGCATTTGCAGCTTCAAAGGAAAGCATTAGCGAGCCATGAATTTTTGTTGAAGTAATTTTGGATTATGATTCAATTAAAATTTTCCATTGGTAAATCCCATGCAAGCTAATTCTCGTCAAAATAAATGAGATTTGTTAACACTATTATCGAATCTCATTGGCAAATTCAATTATGGGAAAGGTACAAAGCTGACAATTTGATTTGGACCAATTTTTCTCAGATTTTCACCACTGAGCACTGACATAGGAAGAGATAAAGGCACGGGCAAAGATACAATCTTGTCCATTTCTTTGGCTGGACTTGCTGAAGTCAACAATTGGTGACCCGACTGACTTTGGGTCCAATAGCTTTTCTCTTGCATATTTGTTTTATATCCTCTGTTTTCCTTATCTTAGTTATCCTCGTCAATGGATTTTGGACCGTGCACTCTATTGCTGAAACTTCTGCTACAAACAAAAATTTCTGTTACTGCGAAATTGCTTAATTGAGCATCATTTTGATATATATTAACATTAAATTGTTCAAATTTGGTTAATTCTCCTGAAATGGAAAATTTTAAAATTATGAAGTTTGTGACTTTAAATTTCCTAACGCTATATTGGCATGAATTTGCTCATTTCTGGTTAAATTTCTATAAAATGGAAAAAGAAAAGGAAAATTTCTGTAGCTTGTATTTTCAAATTTTCCGAAGGTCTTGCTGTGATCGATTGCAAAGGTTGCATTCAAACACAATAAATTTTGATGAAATTTTGGTTTTAGAAATAGGAACAAGAAAATTTAACCTCGATGAACGTAATGGACCTTTGCACGCGACAGGTTCGAACCCAGCCCCGTACGGACAAATGCTGGCCAACGCGGTCTAAGCCCTGGTCCGGGCCCCCTTTGATGTCCGCAATGCGAAGCCTCTTTTGAAATTTTCCCACGGTCCCCGCGGAAACATGTGACCGCCCGCCTCCTTTCTGCTCTTCGCAGATGAGCTCGCTGCTGTTGCCGCCATCCGCCCTAACGCACGCGCTTCTCCAACCGATATGTCTAGGATTCAAATGCAAGTGGGGCTTAATGCCAAAAGAAGCCCCTGCGAAGCAGAAATTCGAAGAATGCGTCCATTTTAGCGGCAGAGTAGAGTAGCCAAATATTGCGCGACGACGCCAAAAATGGGGAAAACAGAAGAAAGAAGTGAGAAGGCGAGAAGACGAAGCTGCCCCCAAGCAAACCGTGGAGGTGAAGCCTGCCATCTTCTCTGATGCGTATGGTGTGGCTTGTAATGCTAACGGTTTTTCTGCTTCACTCGCCTTATCTTATGTATGCTGCCCACAATCTCAGATTCGCCCAGAGTTTTTAACTGAACTTGATTAACAATTAATCAATTCGTCAAGACATTTACATAATTTATAAATATTAAAAACGTGGGAAAAAAATTATAAATATTAAAAAAGAAGAAGAAGATTTGGGGATGTTATGCACTATTCAGGAGCTGACATAAATATTCAGGGATGTTATGCACAATTAAGGAGCTGACATAAATATTCAGGGATGTTATGCCGGCTAGTCCTTACCAATCCTCACCACATGTATCATTCCGCCGAGATCACTATAATTTATATTAAATAAAAAAACATTTATCTTATATAAGAATGTGAAAAGGATGCAAACTTAAAATAACATAACAGTTAATCAGTGGTTGAGTATTCAAAACAATTGTATCAACGTAGTAACCAGCAGGAGACACCCCCTGCTATCATTGTCAAGAAAGAACTTTTCACAATTGAAAACATTATTCAAGGGATAAAAAAGTTAGCAATTGGTAAAGCCCGTGACATAGACAATCTTCAAGCAGAGCATATAAAATGGGGGTAGATATCTTGGCATTGCAAATCAAAGAAATTTTCAATGAGGTCATACAAAATGGCTTCCCTACTGAGTGGACAACTAGCTTGACCATTCCTTTGTTTAAAAGTGGAGATGTAAATAATCCCTCAAACTATCGAACTATCATGATCAACCCTCTCTTTGCAAAGTTGTTTGGGAGTATGATAGAGCGTAGGATTAGCATATAGGCGGAAGAAAAGGGAAAGAGAGCAAAGGGGCAAGCGGGTTTTAGGCCCAAGCACTCAACTATTGATCATTGTATCACGCTTAGACACATAGTGGAAAAAATATGGGACAAAAAAGAGAAGGCTTTTTGTTGTTTTGTAGACTTCAAAAAGGCATTTGACACAGTGCCAAGGAAAAAATTATGGAAAAAATTATGGAGCAGAATGGAAGAGCTGGAGGTTCCAATTCACTACAGGGCAGCAGTTCACAGACTATATGAGCATGTAAAGGCTAGAATCATAACACAGGAAGGGTTATCTGAATGTTTTGGTAGTGACATAGGTGTCAAACAAGGTTGCCCTCTATCTCCGACCTTATTTGGGTTGTACATTGACAAGTTAGAAGAATGGATAAACAAATTTGGGGGAGAGGGTGTGCATTTAGCCAAATATATGGTAAAACTCCTCATGCATGCAGATGATGTAATTCTTGTGGCCAAAACAGCCAAAGATCTAGAAGATTACCTTCAAGCTCTATAACTCTTTTGTAAAGAAGTTGGGATGCAAGTGAACACGAGCAAAACAAAAATTATGATTTTTTTAGCAAAAAAGAAGAAGCAACAACTCAAATTTCAGTTTGCAGGAGAACCGCTTGATGTAGTAGTAGAATACAAATACTTGGGCATAGACTTTCATGACAAACTTAATTGGAATACATGTAGGATGAAAAGAACTCAAAGTGGCTGGAGAGCACTATATGCACTTCAAAACAAGTGTAGGAATGTCGAGTTGTGGGACTGGAAGACCACCAAGGTCTTATTTGGCCTACTTGTTACACCGGTTCTGTTGTATGGTTGCGAGGTGTGGGCTAGTGGCACAACAAATGCAAAATGGAGGCAAATAGAAAGGATTCAAAAATATCTAATCACAAACTTTCTCAAAATTAAGGCCACAACCCCTTATGAAATTATTATAGCTGAAACTGGAATGTTCCCTTTAGAAGCAATTGCTATGACCAAGTTGTTATGTTACTTGAAAAAAATAGAAAACATGACAAATGATAGATGGCCTAGAGCGGCTAGGGACGAAGAGTTGCATAGGCGAAAGAATACATGGATGAAACAAAATCGAAAATGGATGAAACGTTGGGAAATCAACATAAATGAATGCCCAAATGTCAACAAAGACATAAAAAATTATGTGAATGAAAAGTTCAGAAGTGGAATGTGGAAAAATGCAAGCGAGGAAAAGACAATATTATATTGCAAATTTTAACCCAACGTATGACCACAAGGAAAAAGCGTATATAGGCGCTGAAATCAAGTGGAAGGAAAAAATACTCATTGCTCATATAAGGACTAGCTCTCATAGGCTTAGATGTGAAATAGGGAGATGGACAACGCCCAAAGAAAAATGGGAAGAAAGGATATGTACTCTATGCAACACAGGGGCAGTAGAGACAGAGGAACACTTCATTTATAAATGCTCGAGTTTTTCAGATATCCGTGACAAACACAAAGAAACACTTGAGAACAAGTTTATTATAGATTTATTTGAAGACAGTAAAATAAAAAAAGTTGGAGAATTGCTAACACAAATCAGCAGAAGGAACAACCTTCTCAAAGATATTAAAGATCATATGATATGATTTGAGTAATTGTACTTCCATATTTGAGGTCCCATAGACCATATTTGGGTCTTGCGGACGTAATTAAAATCTTTCATTTCATTTCAAGCATTAAGTTTATTTGGTTGATTATTTTATATATATAAATATTTATGTTTAATTTTTTTTTTTTTTTGATGAGGAACTTTTTATATACAACATATCCGCAACCTTTTATGTTTAATTTTTATATTAAGGTTTTTTTTATTTGATTTATTTTAGTATGTATTTATTCTAGTAAGGGGATACGAGGGGATATGGAGGGACTCGGTATTGGAACCGCCAACTTTAAACTAGAAAATACTCAACGAAAAATGGTGGGTCTACTACCTCCGCCCAAATTTTTAGGTGAAACGAAAACCTCAAGAACCTAGCTTTGTGGCCAGTTGTAGTTATCCCATACGATATACCACGTAATATCAGTCACAAAGGATTGTTATTTGAGTATCCACAGGGTGGAGCACAGAGGAAATGGAACCCGTGTTGGCCTCTACTAGCACAGAAGACATTCACCAACTACACCATGTATCTGCAGGGTGGAGGTAGGGAGAATGGAGTCTAGGTCGGCCTCTACCAGCACCTAGGACATTCACCAATTGCACTACATAATTGCATAAATTTGTTAGGTGAAACGAAAACCCTAAGAACCTAGCTCTATGGATAATCATAGCTATCTCATCCAAGTATACCACGTGGCACCAGTCACAAGGGAATGTTATTTGAGTATGCACAAGGTGGGACACAAGGGAAATGGAGCCCGTGTTGGCCTCTACCAGCACATAAGACATTCACCAATTATATCGCATATCTACAGGGTGGAGGCAAGGGGAATGGAGCTTGGGTTGGCCAAGACATTCACCAACTGCACTACACAATCGGATAAAATTTTAGATGAAACGGAAACCCTAAGAACCTAGCTTGGTGACTAGTCGTAATTGTCCCATCTAAGTATATAGTTGTCCCATCTAAGTATATGACGTGGCATCAGTCACAATATATTGCTATTTGAGTATCCACAAGGTGGGGCACAAGGAAATGGAGCCTGTGTCAACCTCTACCAACACATAAGACATTCACCAACTACACCACGTATCTGCATGGTAGAGGCAAGGAGAATGGAGCTTGGGTCAACCTCTATCAGCAACCAGGACATCTACGCTACATAATTGGATAAAAAAATTTAGGTGAAATGAAAACTCCAAGAACCTAGCTCTGTGGCCAACCGTAGATGTCCCATCCAAGTATACCACATGACATCAGTCACAATGGATTGTTACTTGAGTATACACAAGGTGGAGTACAGGGGAAATGGAGCCCGTGTCGGCCTCTACCAACACACAAGACATTCACCAACTATGTCACGTATCTGCAAGGTGGAGGCAGGGGGAATGGAGCTTAGGTCAACTCTACATGCACCCAAGACATTCACCAATTGTGCTACACAATCAGATAAAATTTGTAGGTGAAATGGAAACCCCAAGAACCTAGCTCTATGGTCAGTCATAGTTATCCCAACCAAGTATGCCACATAGCATCAATCACAACTTATTGTTATTTGAGTATCCACTGGGTGGGACGTAGGGGAAAATGGAGCTTGTGTCGACCTCTACCAGCACACAAGACATTCACCAACAACACCACGTATTCGTAGGTGGATGCAATGGGAATGGAGACTGGGTTAGCCTCTACTAGCACCCAATACATTCACTAACTACGCTACACAATTAGATAATTTTTTTAGGTGAAACAAAAACCCCAAGAACCTAGAACCTTTCCCATCTAGGTATACCATGTAGCATCAGTCACAAGGGATTGTTATTTGAGTATCCACTAGGTAGGGCATAGGGGAAATGAAGCCCATGTCGGCCTCTACCAGCACACAGGACATTCACCAACTATGCCACATATCTGCAAGGTGGATGCAGGGGAATGGAGCTTGGGTCGGCATCTACTAGCACCCAAGACATTCACCAACTACACTACACAATAAGATAAAAAAATTAGGTGAAATAGAAACCCTAAGAACCTAGCTCTATGGCTAGTCATAGTTGTCTCATCCGAGTATACCATGTGGCATTAGTCACAAGGGATTGTTATTTGAGTATCCACAGGATGAGGCGCAGGGGAAATGGATCTTGTATCGGCATCTACCAACACACAGGACATTCACCAATTGCGCCATGTATCTGCAAGGTGGAGGTAAGGGGAGTGGAGCCTAGGTCAGTCTTTACCATCACCCAAGACATTCACCAACTATGCTACACAATCAAATAAATTTTTAGGTGAAACAAAAACCCTAAGAACCTAGCTCTATGGCCAATCATAGTTGTCCCATCCGGGTATACCACATGGCATTAGTCACAAGGCATTATTATTTGAGTATTCACAGGGTGGGGTATAGGAAAAATAGAGCATGTGTCGACCTCTACCAACACATAGGACATTCACCAACTCTGCCATGTATTCACATGGTGGAGGCAAGAAGAATGGAGCCTGGGTCAACCTATGTCAACACCCAGGACATTCACCAACTATGCTACATAATTGGGTAATTTTTTTAGGTGAAATGGAAACCCCAAGAACCTAGCTTTTGAAGGACCGAGTGCAGGTTAATGTCAAACCAAACGCAGCGGAATAATAAAATAAATTAAGACTTTATTGAATTCTTCTCCAACCTTCTAACATTACAAACTATAGTGAATATATATGTAGGTGATAGGGAAGAAGTCGGCGAAGGGAAGTTGGAGGGATAAGGGGAAAGGGAGTTGGAGGGATAAGGAGGAAGAAGGAATAACGGAGGAAATGGAGGGATAAGGAGGAAGGAATATAGGAGAAGAAATAGGGGAGAATAGGATAGAAGAAATTTGTCGACAAAGTGTGCCGACAAAGTGTGCCGACAAACCTGAAGTGTTTTCACACTTAGGGCTTAGAAAAAGATTTTTCTAAGCCACTTACGGAGAAACCCTATTCACACTTGCAACATTCTCCCCCTTAAAGTTGAGAGGACTGACTACACAGTCTCTCAGCTTTACAAATTGAGCTTTAGTCATCGCCTTGGTGAAGATGTCCGCGACGTTCTCCAAAGTGTGACAGTATTGAAGCTCAACAATTTCATGTTCCACCATATCTCTGATGAAGTGGTACTTCATATCAAAATGCTTCGTTCTGCTATGGTGGACAGGATTATATGCCAACTGAATGGCACTGATGTTGTCGCAGTAGATTCTGGTCGGACCACTTTGCTGTTCTCCAATCTCTTCTAGTACTTTCCTTAGCCACAAGGCTTGAGTACTTGCATAAGTAACTGCTATATACTCAGCTTCTGTTGAAGATAGCGCTACTACTGTCTGCTTTTTGGAACTCCAAGTTATTAGTCCTGATCCAAGACTAAAACAGTTTCCTGATGTTGACTTCCTGTCATCAATATTGCTACCCCAATCACTATCACTGAAGCCTACAAGCTTGATAGTGTTACATTTATGGTACTGGATTCCAAAATCCAATGTACCTTTCACATATCTCAAAATTCTTTTAGCTGCCTGCAAATGCAGCTCAGATGGGTTAGACATAAATCTAGAAACAAGAGATACAACATACTGAATATCTGGTCTGGTGTTGGCGAGAAACATCAAACTCCCAACCATGCTTCGAAAAGTGGTCACATCAACTTTTGGTGCTCCATCATCTTTGCTTAATTGGATCCCATGTCCAACTGGAGTTGCAAGCTGGTTTGCAATGCTCCATAGCAAACTTCTTGATCATATCCTGAGCATACTTATGTTGACAGATGAAGATCCTCGTATCCAGTCGATGAACCTCCATTCCAAGGTAGTAGTGCATTAAGCCAAGATCCTTCATCTCAAAGCTGCGTCATCATGGAGTGTTTGAACTCCATATTCATTTTTTCATTACTACCCATAAAAATGAGATCATCCACATACAAGCAAACTATGAGGATGTCATTACCTTGCTTTAGGTAGTAGAGTGTGGGTTCATTTTTGCTCCTGGTGAACCCATAATCTTTGAAGTACCCATCAATGCGTGAGTACCAAGCTCTTGGTGCCTGTTTAAGACCATAGAGTGCCTTCTTCAATCTGTAAACAAGGTGTTCCTTACCTTGCACTTCAAATCCCTGTGGTTGCTCAACGTACACTTCTTCTGTCAAGTAACCATTGAGAAATGCACTCTTTACATCCATGTGTTGGACTTTCCATCCTTTGTGTGCAGCTAAGGCAAGAACTGTTCTGATAGTCTCCTGTCTAGCTACAGGAGCAAAAGTCTCTTCATAATCTATTCCATATTTTTGAGTAAAACCCTTTGCCACTAATCTTGCCTTATGCTTCTCAATGCTTCCATCAGCATTAAACTTGGTCTTGAAGATCCATTTACAGCCAACACATTTCTTTCCTTTAGGAAGCTTCACGAGCTCCCAAGTGTCGTTGTTTTTTATAGAGGTTATCTCCTCTTTCATGGCATCTTGCCAAATCTTCTTAGTACATGCCTTCTCATAACTAGAAGGTTCAAGTTGTGCACTAGTTAACAAAGCATAGTTAACTTGATCTCCCCTAGGTTCCTGTTGGGATTCATCATCACCATACAAGTGCATACTTTCTAATCTGTGTAAAACAGATTCCATTTCACTAGCTTGACTCCTAGTGTATCTTCTTGAAAAAATTTTATCCAACATCTGAGATGATGGATGATATTGTAGAGTTCTCTTACCTTTGGATGGAACATCAATGTCCATTGGTGAGGAACTTACTGATCGCTGTGGAGAAGGACTTGGTGAAGAAGTTGAATCAGAAGATGGACTTGGAGGATGTGTGGGAGGAGACTGCTTTCCTTTCTGTGGGAGCTGTGGTTGCACCTGCTGAGCAACTATATCAGTGGCTTCAACATCACTGAATATTTGGGGCTTACCCCACTCTCCCCCTTCATCAAAAATCACATCCCTTGAAATCACTATCTTTCGAGTCGTAGGATTGTAGAGTCTATAACCCTTTGTGTTTTCACAATATCCTACAAAAATGCATGCCTGACTCTTTGGATCAAGCTTCTTTCTCAGCTCATCAGGAATGTGAGCATATGCCAATGAACCAAATACTCTGAAATACTTCACATTTGGTTTCTTACCATACCAAGGCTTGGTAAGGTGTCTTCCCTTTCAAACTTGAAGTAGGACTTCTGTTCAAGATGTGAACACTAGTCCTTGTTGCATCTCCCCAATATGAATTACTCAAATGCTTTGTCTGAAGCATTGATCTTGCCATCTCCACAATGGTGCGATTCTTCCTTTCTGCTACACCATTTTGCTGTGGAGTGTAGGCAGTTGTGAACTGCCTCTTGATGCCATGATGTTTACAAAAATTCAAAAACTGATTAGAGGAGTATTCTCCTCCTTTATCTGATCTAAGACATTTTATAGAATATCCACTCTCACTTTCAACTTTTGCTTTAAAATCAACAAAGCATGCAAATGCTTCATCCTTATGCTTCAAAAAATATATCCAACACATTCTTGTGCAATCATCAATGAAAAGTAGGAAGTAAGAGTGGTTACCTAGACTCTTGGTCTGCATCGGACCACAGATGTCTGAATGCACTAACTGGAGTGGATAGCTGGCCCGCCATGCTTGTCCATGAGGAAATTTCGATCTGGCATGCTTGCCCAAGGCACACCCTTCACAGACTTCCTTACTATCTTGAATTTTGGGAAGTCCAGTTACCATTGCTTGTGAAGTTAGCATTTTCAAACTTGCTGAATTCAAATGACCATATCTCAAGTGCCATAGGACACTTGGATTGGTAATAGCAACATTTGCTAACTTATTTCCTCCTGGCTGGCCAAACTTCAAAGGGAATAATCTATTCTTTGACATTGGCACTTGTGTAATGATTCTATTACTATTGTTCTTGTCAAAAATGGTGCATTTACCCTCATCAAAAATCAACTTGTAATTCTTTTCTAGCATTTGACCAACACTTAAAAGATTGTGTTGAAGATGAGGTGTGTAATAGATATCACTTACTTGCTTGATGCCTTCTTTCGTTGGAACCTCCATGGCTCCAATGCCTTCAACTGCCAATGACTTGTCATCTCCCAATCGGATGCTTTGGATTTGTATGAGGAGTCTAAAGTAGCAAAGAGTTCTTCTTTGCCACTCATGTGATTTGAACACCCAGTGTCCAAAATCCATGTATCATTCATATTTTGCTCTGTCTGGCCATAAGAAAGAAAGAGATTTGTGGACTCTTCCTCTTCTCCAAAATTTCCAAACTGACTGCTCTGGTTGCTTCTTGCTTCCTTGCGAAGTCTTTGACCAACAATCTCGAGCATAATGGCCAGGTTTGCCACAATTGTAGCAAACTTGTTTTGATTTATCTCCTCCTTTTCCTTTGCCAGATTGTTTCCCTCTATATTGTTGTTGTCCTCCTCTATTCTGATTTCCACCTCTGTTGGATGATCCTCCTCTGTTAGGAGTTCCTCCTCTTTGATTATTCCTGCCTCTGCCTCTTTGTTGTCCTCTGCCACGGCCTCTACCTCTTCCTTCATGTGTGGCAAAAGCTTTATCATCTCCTCCATAACTGGTGGTAGGAGTTTCCTGTAACCTCTCTTCATGTGAGAGAAGTGAACCAGTTAGGGCATCAAAAGACAACGAGGTTAAGTCTTTGGATTCTTCAATAATTATTGCAACAGAATTCCATTTAGGAAGAAGTGTTCTCAACACTTTCTTCACCATAACCTCTGGCTTAATATCTTCCCCTAGTGTGACCATTTTATCAACTACGGCTTTCACTCGCATGCAGTAATCTCCCACTTTTTCATTTTCTTGCATCCTGAGATTTTCAAAATCTCGTTTCAATGTTTGCAGTTTTACCTGTTTTACTTGGTCACTACCTCTATAGCTTTCTTTTAGGGCATTCCAGGCATCTTGTGCAATTACATAAGAGGCAACTCTAGGGAAGATACTTTTATCTAGGGCAGCATGTATGTGATAAAGGGCGAAAGCATTGTTTTTCTGTGCTTCTTTTCTAGCCTTTTTATCAGCATTAGAGAAAGCTGCCCATTCAGCAGCAGTAGGTTCAGTATAGCCCTCTTCGACTACATCCCATAAACCTTTTCCTATCAAAAGGGTTTTCATTTTAATAGACCAATATTCATAGTCTCCTCCATTGAACTCAGGAATCGGAAGACTAGTATTGGATGCCATTGCAGAATAAAAACAAACTTTATTTGAAGCAAACAAGTACTATAAAGCAGTACAAAGAGATTAATGATTCAAATCAAATCTCGCCTTTTTAGTACATTCAGGTTCTGCTTCGAAACTGCTGCTGATGACAATGACCTCAGGTTCTTCAGGATCCACTTCCTCTGGATCTTCTTCTTCTTCTTCTGCTTCTTCTTCTTCGTCTTCTTCTTCTTCTGCTGCTTCTGGTTCAGGAGAGCGTGGTGAATAGCTCTCACTTGATTCTGCTACCCGTACACCAGGTGTATAACTGGCACTTGCTTGATCCTCTGGTACAACTTCCACAGTCTCGGACTCTTCAATTCTTTGTCCGAAGATGTTGTCTTCAGAATCTCCCTCGTACCCGAAATCCGGTTTCCTCAGATGATCAATCACCTGATTTTCCAGCTGACAAAACACTGTATGGAGACTTGTTCGTCGAACCCTTTCATCAAAGGATTCCGGTGTCTCTCGTCTCAAAATCGAGAGAAGTGCATTATAACACCCCCCAGACCGGATCATCTAACATTTCACGGGCACATTATTTCTCCTTTTTCAAAAAAGCTCTTTCAAACAAGGTTTTTAAAATTTTTATAAAGTCTTTTAAAAAAATTTAATAAATTTTTATATTTTTTAAATTACCTTTTAAATTAATTTATTAAAAAGATAATTTTAAATAAAATATAATTTAAATTTATTAAATAATTTTAAAAACTTAAATAAAAAATTTAAAACCTTTAAATTAAAAAAAAACTTTACCTTTTTCGGGCGGGCGATTCAACCCCGCGACCTCCCAACTAGCGGCGGGCGAGCTTTGCCGCTACACCAAGCGGCTTGGTTGAAATCAAAAGGGACCTCCGCCCTTTTATCCTTAACGACGGCAATTTTTTTTTTTTTAAAATATTATGCAACCGACGGGATTCGATCCCGGGTCGTCTCCCCGCTAGCGGACCGCCTTGTCCGCTGAGCCACGCCCCTCGGACGTGTCTTCAAAGGCACGGGGGCAAATTTAAAGCACGGGGCTGGCGAAGTTTTAAAAAAAAAAACTTATGTTTATCCCACATGCGCTATGTGGGAGCGCAGGCGAGGTTTATCAACCCAAATGCACAAGAATATTCGATCGCCTTCGAGCGATCACTCACTATTTTGCCGCACATCGACCAATCACAATCGCCACTTCGACCATCTCGCCACATCGCACATTTTACACGTCATCGCCACGTCCCTCCCCTTCGTGCCACTCCTTCATCTCATCGCCACTCACGCCTCGATCACTGTCGTCCGTCAGCACCTCGCTGCCCCACGTGTCGCCTCAAAATTTGTGTCGCTGCCACGTGTCACCTCGGGATTCGTGTCGAGCCTGTGCACGATCCGCCTCGGGATCCGTGCCCGATCCTGCTCGTGATCCGCCTCGGGATTCGAGCCCTGCTGGCTCTTGCCTCGGGATGCGTGCCCGCCTGGCCTCGCCTCGGGAACCGTGCCCGAACATTGGCTCTGATACCAGTGAAGGACCGAGTGCAGGTTAATGTCAAACCAAAGGCAGCGAAATAATAAAATAAATTAAGACTTTATTGAATTTGTCTCCAACCTTATAACATTACAAACTATAGTGAATATATATGTAGCTATAGGGAGAAAGTCGGCGAGGGGAAGTTGGAGGGATAAGGGGAAAGGGAGTTGGAGGGATAAGGAGGAAGAAGGAATAACGGAGGAAATGGAGGGATAAGGAGGAAGGAATATAGGAGAAGAAATAGGGGAGAATAGGATAGAAGAAATTTGCCGACAAAGTGTGCCGACAAACCTGAAGTGTTTTCACACTTATGACTTAGAAAAAGATTTTTCTAAGCCACTTACAAAGAAACCCTATTCACACTTGCAACAGCTTTGTGGCTAGTTGTAGTTGTCCCATCTAGGTATACCACATGGCATCAGTCACAAGGGATTGTTATTTGAGTATCCATAGGGTGGGGTGTAGGGGAAATGGAGCCTGTATCAACCTCTAATAGCACACAAGACATTCACCAAATGTGTCACATATTCGTAAGGTGGGGGCAAGAGAAATGGAACCTGGGTTCTCTACTAGCATCCAAGACATTCACCAACTACGCTACACAATCAAATAATTTTTTAAGTGAAACAAAAAAACCAAGAACCTAGTTATGTGGCTAGTTGTAGTTGTCCCATCTGGGTATACCATGTGGCATTAGTTACAAGGGATTTTTATTTGAGTATCCATAGGATGGGATGTAGGGGAAATGGAGCTCGTGTCAACCTCAACCAACACACAGGACATGCATCAACTGCACCACGTATCCGCAAGGTGGAGGCAGGGGGAATGGAGCCTAGGTTGGCCTCTACCAACACCAAGGATATTCACCAATTGTGCTACACTATCGGATAAAACTTTCAGGTGAAATAGAAACCCCAAGAACCTAGCTTTGTGGTTAGTTGTAGTTGTCCCATCCGGGTATACCATGTCGCATCAGTCATAAGGGATTGTTATTTGAGTATCCGCAAGGTGGGGCACAAGGGAAATGGAGCCTGTGTTGGCATCTACCAACACACAGGATATTCACCAATGATGTCATATATTTGCAAGGTAGATGCAGGGGATTGGAGCCTGGGTCAGCCTCTACCAGCACCCAAGACATTCACCAACTACACTACACCATCGGATAAAATTTTTAGGTGAAACAAAAACCCTAAGAACCTAGCTTTAAATCGTAGTTGTCCCATCCTAGTATACCAAGTGGCATCAGTCATAAGGTATTGTTATTTGAGTATCCATAGAATGAGGTGCAAGGGAAAATGGAGTTTGTATCAACCTCTATCAGCACACAAAACATTCACCAACTACACAACGTATCCACGAGGTGTAGACAAGGGGAATGGAGCTTGGGTCGGCCTCTACCAACACCTAGGATATTCACCAACTACGCTACACAATCAGATAAAATTTTAGGTGAAATAGAAACCCTAAGAACCTAGCTCTATGGCCAGTCGTAGTTGTGTTATCCAGGTTTACCACATGGCATTAGTCATAAGGGATTGTTATTTGAGTATCCATAGGGTGAGGCGTAGGATAAATGGAGCTTATGTCAGCCTCTACCAGCACACATGACATTCACCAACTGTGCCACATATTTGTAGGGTGGAGGCAAGGGGAATGGAGCCTGAGTTGACCTCTACCAACACCTAGGACATTCACCAACTACGCTTCATAATTGGATAAATTTTTACGTGAAATGAACACCCTAAGAACCTAGCTCTATGGCCATGCATAGTTGTCCCATCCGGGTATACCATGCGACACCAGTAATAAGGGATTGTTATCTAAGTATCCATAGGGTGGAATGTAGGGGAAATGGAGCTTGTGTCGGCCTCTACCAGCACACAAGACATTCACCAATTGTGCCATGTATTTGCAGGGTGTTGACAAGGGGAATGGAGCCTAGGTCAGCCTCTACCAACATCGAGGATATTCACCAAATATGCTACACAATCGAATAAATTTTTGTAGGTGAAATAGAAACCCCAAGAACCTAGCTCTATGGCCAGTTGTAGTTGTCCCATCCGGGTATACATTATGCCATTAGTCACAAGGGATTTTTATTTTAGTATACACAGGGTGGGGCACAGGGGAAATGGAGCCCATGTCAGCCTCTACCAACACACAAGACATTTACCAATTGTGCCACGTATTAGCAAGGTGGATCCAAGGGGAATGGATCCTGGGTCGGTCTTTACCAACACCCAAGACATTCACCAACTACGCTACACAATTGGATAAGTTATTTTAGGTAAAACAGAAACCCTAAGAACCTAGCTCTATGGCTAGTCATAGCTTTCCCATCCAGGTATACCATGTGGCATAAGTCATAAAGAATTCTTATTTGAGTATCCACAAGGTGGGATGTAGGGGAAATGGAGCTCGTGTCAACCTCTACAAGCACACAAGACATGCACCAATTGCTCTACGTATCCTTAAGGTGGAGGCAGGGGGAATGGAGCCTGGATCAGCCTCTACCAACACCCAGGACATTCACCAATTGCGTTACACAATCAGATGAATTTTTTAGGTGAAACAAAAACCCCAAGAACCTAGCTCTATGGTCAATAATAGTTGTCCTATCTGGGTATACCACGTGACATCAATCACAAGGGATTGTTATTTGAGTATCCACAAGGTGGGGCGCAGGGGAAATGGAGCTTGTGTAAGCCTTTATCAGCACACTGGACATTCACCAACGACACCACATATTTGTAGGATGGAGGTAAGGGACATGGAGCTTGGGTCAGCCTCTACTAGCAACAAGGATATTCACCAACTATGCTACACAATCAAATAAATTTTTTAGGTGAAACATAAACCCTAAGAACCTAGCTCTATGGCTAATCGTAGTTGTCCCATTCGGGTATACCACGTGGTATCAGTCACAAGGGATAGTTATTTGAGTATCCACAAGGTGGGTGCAAATGAAATGGAGCCTATGTTAGCCTCTACTAGCACACTAGACATTCACCAACTATGCCACATATCCGCAAGGTGGAGGCAAGGGGAATGGAGCCTGGGTCGGCCTCTACCAGCACCCAGGACATTCACCAATTGGGCTACACAATCGAATAATTTTTTAGGTGAAACAAGAACCTAGCTTTGTGGCCAGTCGTAGTTGTCCCGTCTAGGTATACCTAGTGGAAAAATTTGTAGATGAAACGAAAACCCCAAGAACCTAGCTCTATGGTCAGCTATAGTTGTCCCATATAGGTATACCACGTGGCATTGGTCACAAGGGATTGTTATTTGAGTATCCACAGGGTGGGGCACAGGAGAACTAAAGCCCGTGTTAGCCTCTACAAGCACACAAGACATTCACCAGTTGTGGCATGTATCCATAAGGTGAAGGTGAAGCAGGGAGAATAATATATTTAGGTTGTAATACATTTCAAATTATACATATAAATTATTGTTACTAAACATCTTATATAAGTAATCTTATATAAGTAAATAAATAAAATTAAGGTTGAATTATTATTTTTTATATTTGAAGAACTAATATTTTATTATTATTTTTTTTTTTGAATTTACATGGTGGAATTTGTAGCCGCCACGAATATGGGCAAGTTGTCTGACTTTTATGGCCGCCACAATATTCTACATTGTCCACCCCAGAAGCCGTCACATAGATCTTCGTGCAGTCCACCCCTATAACCACCACACAAATCTTCGCGCAGTCCACCCCTATAACCACCATGTCACAATCATTTTAAACCTTTTACGTTGTTAAAAGCACTAGGAAAGGGACAAGCGTTTAGTTCGACGAGGCCCAAGATTTGAACCTTGGACCTCCGCCCCTTACGGGGTTTGGTCGAACCAATTGGTCCACACCTTGGACCTAATATTTTATTATTATTATTTTAAAATTATTATATATAAAATATGCTTTTAATATGTTTGTATAACTGGGTTTTTAGGGGTTAGGAATTAAAATTGAAAATACCATCCAACAAGGACATTCTAGTAGTATGTTGTTGGAGTTTTATCTAGGCTACTCAAGTTTAAATCACCAAAAGGGAGGCCCTTGTTGTATCCTAGGGAGTGTGGCCCTAGTTGTGCCACCCGTTGTACTTTACCTTAGTTAAAAAATAAAAAATAATTTTTTTAAAAATACCTTGAAGTAAAGATTTTGTTCTTTAGAATTTACTAGGCTTTAGTCATTGTAAACACCATAATTAATTGTTTTTTTTGTTAACATTATCGCTTGTTCTTATGCCTTGCCTTTTTAAGTTTTATCCATGCAGCAAGTCTCTGCTCATAATTTTATGAAAACAGTTTTTGTCGAGAATGGTGCCGCTTGTAAAGTGACCAAGGAAATTTATCCCCAAATGTTGCATTAAGTATTAATTTTGAGAATTTTCTTAATTTTAATCTAGATCTTATATTTGAGGTGGATTACAGTTATTTTTTCTCAAGTATTATAAGATTTTCAAAATATGGTTATCATTGAATATTTCATGGGTAGTTGAGCTTCACCAACCCATAATAAGTCTTGGATCTAGGAGGCGTGGAAGTCGTTGGGCCTTCAAGTTGTTGAAGTTAGGAGCCTATCCAAGGGTTTTTATTCCTTTTCCTTTGGGTCAATCGAGTAGGTCAAATCTATTTGTGAGTCAAGAACATGAATTTATTCTAGTAATTATTTAGTCATGTCTAATTATGATCCCAACTTTACAATTGATGGTGAAATGGTTTTTTGTTTTTCAATATGGGTTGAATTTCCAAGTTTACCCATACATTTCAAGGAACTTATCCCTCAACTTTATGAGAAACATGGAGAATTTGTTTATTGTAAAGCTCCTCACTAGTTCCAACCATGGTCATTTCCTAGGGCCTTTATGCATAATATATTTTCCAAAGACCTAAAGGATGTAGTGTACTTTAGGATTAATGGTAAAATTTATCACCAGGCTATCTGATATGTTAATCCTTTAAATGCCTATTTTCAATGTCAAAGTATGGAGCACTAGGTCAATCACTTCCCTTTGCTAAACTGACCATAAGTGAGTCATGTGGTGCAAGAAGATTTGGATAATTTGCAAACTAAATAAAGATACTTGGACCCAAGTGGTTGCAAGAAAGTGAAACCCTAAGCCAAATCCTTTGGCTATTATTTTTAGTCATCAAACTGCTGGCCCTAAAAGTTTTTTAGTTTCTCAAGCCAACAAAGTAATTACCAAGCCTCAAGCAAATAGTTTCTTGGGTCCAACAAAACCTTAAAAATCTCAATCTTAGCAAGTCCATGCAAAATCTCAAAGCTTTGTTCTTGTGAATGCACTAAGTTATACTCATCCTAAGTTATCGACTCGCTCTAGATTTCTCATGGGCGACCATAGTAAAAAAGCAATAACCCTAGTTCTATTGGGGAAATATTTGAATCCCTCCAATGGTAGTGCTCATACCTCACGTAATAGGTTTAAGGTACTCCATGGTGACAATGAAGTTGAAGATATAGACAATGAAGAAGATTACAATTCCTAATACCCTTGAAAATATCAATGAACTAGATAAGTTGTCTCTCATGGAATGTTAGGCATATTTCTTACCCAAATAAAAGAAGAATTGTTAAGGATTTTCATAGAAAGGGAAATTTTATTTTAATTATTTGTTTTCAGAAAGTAAGAATTGTAAATAGTGAACTACGTTTTTTCTTAAGTGTATTTGGAAAGACTATGTAGTAGTAAAAATATACTACCCTAGAGGTCATGGTGGTGCATCATTGTCTTGTAGGGATAGCAATCAATCAAGGGTTTGATACCTATCATAGGATAGTTTGTTTAGATTTATATTAACTTGTTATTGGGAGTCCTCAATGTTTAAGCTCCTAGTGATGTCGAGGAGAAAGTCGAGTTGTGGAAATGGCTTTCTAAAAACCTTCTAGACAACCCATGGTTGTTCATGGGGATTTTGTGGATAGCCAAATATATAAAGAGGGTCTTGTCCTAGCGAGGCTAATAGAGAGGGAGCATCAAACTTGAGCACTATTTCAAAATGTATTCGTTTATCTTAACCCAAATAAATTTAGAAGACAATAATTCAAAGGAGTCTTGTATACCTGGTCTAATCATATGGTGGGTGAGATGCACATCCTCGAATGATTAGACAAATCCATACTCTCTTATTGCTCTTCATTTTTTAATGAAGGTAATTCCTAACCAATTCAAACTATCTCAAACCTTGGTTGTTTGGACCACCGCTCTTTCATTTTTACCTATACCTGTAAGCAAGAGAAGAGAAGGAATTTTCACTTTAAATTCATCTTAAATGCTCACATATGAATAACATGGCTAGTATCAATGGTATAAAATATTTTATGTCTTTCTCTACCTAGACCTAGATCTTCTTAAAGGTGGATTATCTGGTGGTAAAGATCCATAAGCCAAGTAACTTTATTCCTTTATAATTTTGGTAAGTAAATTGCCTAGGCTATGAGAGATAGGTTGGTAGGCACTAAAGAAAGCCTTGAGGGCTTCTTATTTATCTTTAGAAGAAGCCTTAAGATAACAAATTTTTCTAGAAGGTTGTTAGTCTTTTATCCAAAATTCTAAAATATAAAGAAGTAAAGGCTAGGGAGAAAGAATAAGAGCTCGATTGCATGGGCTTAAGACTAGATATCGAGTCTCGAAGAAATTCTCCTTTGAAGAAAATATAGAGGTAATAAAATTTCCTAGCTAAACATTGATGGCCAAATTGTCAAATATTAAGAGGTAATTCAATCAATTTTTTGAAATTTCTACCAAAAGCTTCTCACATTGCAAGGCCAGACAAAGGAATATAGTGTGACCATGTAAGAGCGTATTAATGTCACACCATAAAAAAAAAGCCAAGAAGCTTGGGATAAACTTGACGAACCAATCGCTCTTAAAGAAATAAAGAAATCATTATTTACCATGGCTAATGATAAAGCTTTGGGTATGGATGGCCTTCCCATGAAATTTTACAAAAGCACTTGGGACTTTGTGGGAGCAGATTTATGAATATATAAAAAAGCCTGTATGAGAGGATATCTTGGAAAATGGATCATTCAAGGCCTTGTTAGGCTCATTCCAAAAGGGGGAAATAAATATGATTTGATAAATTGGAGTCCAATCACTCTCCTCAACGTGTCTTACAAAATTATTGCTAAAAAATTAGCCTTAAGGTTGGCAATCTACTACCAGATGTCATTCATCTTGAATAAACAGGATTTGTGAAAGGTGGGTATATTATTGAAAATGTACTTGGTATGTGGGGGATTCCATTATGTGTCAAGCATTTATATTGATATGATTTTTTTTTCAGTTAGACTATGCTAAAGGATGTGACATAATTGAATGGAACTTTAGTGACATAATGATACAAGCCTTGGGTTTTGGTAATGCATTTCATACCATGATAGCTTCCCTTTTTGCTAATGCAAATGCAACCTTGAATATCAATGGTCAAATTTCCAGAAGCTTCTTTCAAATATAATTTATCAATTAGGACTTACCTATGGCACTTATACTTTTAATTCTTGTAGCACAGTGGCTTCCTAGGGATGAGGGAATAACAATTCTTAGGTCAAGGAATGTAATTAATGGGAGAATTTTTTTTAAGATGATAAGCCTAGCTTTAGTCAGTAGGTTTATCTTAGATGGCAAGACAATGTAGACAATAGACATCCATCAACACTTTAGTCTAACGATGCCTCATAGTCGACACATTGATATGATAATAGCTAGTCTTAGATGGTGGTCATCATGATGGCATGACAAAACCCTTGACGACATGATGTGTTGGCCTACTCCAACGTCGACTTGATGATGGTGGCACTTCTAACGGTAATGATACTCCTGCCAAAGATGATAATTGTAACTTCAACTACGACCAAGATTCAGATGATGATTGAAATTCTCATAGCATTTGTGAACCTAAAAATGTTACCAACCTAGGTACAATAATATAACATGTTATATTTTGAGGATGTATATTGAAGAGAATGCAACCACAATATATGAAATAAGTAATCTATGATATTTATATGATAATGGCACTATAATATGCAAGAAAATAATAAGAGAAACTTCTGCAATAACTTAGTAATATGTCATTAATGAAAGCTCACAAAAATAGTACATTGCACTATAATGGAGGACTTGAACACTCCAAAATTTTAATTAAGAACTACGTTGTACCTACTCACTACTATAAATTGACTCTCCATAGTAACTTTATCTCTCACTTATATCTCTACTTTAAAGGCATATATATAGGAAGATATGTGCCTTGGCCTTTACTCTACCCATGACTCTTCATCTACCTATCCTATGACTTATGTACATGTGGACTACATGCACATTTACATCATTGCACATTCTAACACTTGTGAATTTATTACTTGCTTGAAGTAACTACTCAAACCTTAATCCACGATTAAATCCTAATCTAATAATGTACCCAAGGTGGTACATTGACATGTACCCACTAATGTAATATACTCTAACACCCCCTGTATTACATTATTTGGGTATTGAAAACTTTAGTATTCAATATGGATCTTTGTCCTTCAAATGTTCTTCATCTTGATATGGTCCTTTGTATTATCTTTAATTAACCTTGCATTGTATGCCTCCTTGATGTGGTTTCTCTTCTTCTTCTTCTTTAATCTTATCTTTGGATCCAGTTTTTGCACTTTCATAAGAGGTTGTACTATCACCCGATTCCTGCAAACGTGTTTTCTCTTTACCTTTGTCCTTCTCATTACTATTATTGTCATGTACAAAGGCCTTTGAACAAACATTCAAGGCATCATGATAAGATCTTGAATTAGTAGAACTTGAAGTGTCAATACTACATGAGGATTGAAATATATTTTCTAAGAAGGATTCATCCATTGTTGTTTTCCTTTTAAGTGATTCAATCAATCATTTTTGTTCTACATTCTCATATTTGTAACATTTGAATGTAAGTAATGCCATATATAATATGCTACCAATGTCTAAAGGAATTTGAATATCACTCTTTCCATTATCAATTGCTTTAGTGAGTCGAGCATGAAGATAATATTCTAGGATTTCAAAGTTATCTTCTAAAGCTTCACTATGAATCACTTTTGAAGTAAGGTCTAGGTTTCCTTTAGATTTTATGAGTAAATTTTTGATTCCAATTTTTATAGCACTTGCCCTTTCCTTTCTAATGGTGTTGTTCATATCATTGTTCATTGTATTCTTTGAGGTTGACATATTTCTTCCTCCTTAGTTCTAATAGATTATTGTCCCTTGTAGACTTGTATCTTTCTATTTGAATTCTAGGATGAATCAAATCTTGTAGTGTATGACTAATTACTATAATTATTTTAGTTATTTAGTATTTTGAGAATACTTTTGATAGATCCTTTGGAGAAGTCTACCTTATGAATCCCTAGTGTTTAGAGTATGTGAACTAATTTGATAAAAACCTTTCCAAGACTCAGGTTTTGTAGGATTCCTTATGTCTCCCAAGTGATTAGAGTATGCTATAAACTTGATAAAGTTCTTAATTTCAATTTCCTTGAGTTGAATCCCTAAATTTCAACTACTAAGTTTCACCTTATTTCTCCCTATTGATGCACTTTTAATTTGATAGAGTTTTCTATCTTCAAGACTCTATGGTTGGATTCCTTAGTTCCTTTAATTTGTGTAAGAAACTAGTGTAAGCAATAATTTCCAACTCTTTAATCAATGCTATGAAGAGCTTCTCTCAATTCTAATTTTCAATAGTTTAATTTTCTAAATTCCAATAGACTAAATTTTGGTGTAGTATTCCTTATATCTCCCTTTTTTTGGAACTTTAGAAAAAATAATATTTGCAAATACTAAGGTATTAGAATTTCAAGCAATGTAATTTGAAAAATCTTTTTTAAATATAAACTTTACCCTTCAATTTTATTTCTAGAACTTTAATAGAATATCCAAGGTTTTATCTCCTTATTCCTCCTATTGGTTAATAAACTAACCTTAGGCTTTAAAAGCGGTTCACCTCTTAATCGAATGAGGCATGGATATGGGCAGGTTCACCTCTTTATAGATCGCAATCACTATATATGGGGTGAGCGCTCTTTGTAGATCGCAATCACTTAAGATGCGTTCACCTCCCTTACTATGAGCCCTTTAAAACGGGGACAAGAGAGCTAGGGTATGGATTCGAGGTGCTTAACTCACCCCCTCTTTAAAGCGGGGACAAGAGAGCCTTTTGATTGTCAACCCGGAGAGGGCTGGGCTCGATCATTTCCTCCAACAAGCCATGCCCGACCTCTCCTCCCCCCTCGGCTTTTAAAGGCAAAGTAAAGCCGGCTCGAACCTTTAGAGAGGGAGAGCTCCTCGACCCATCTTAAGGGAGTACTCGACCTAAGACCCTAAAGCCTGACTCGACCTCTTAAAGAAAGGAAGCTCCGAATCTTTTTTAAGGGTATGGAAAATAAACTCGACCTTAAAAAGCCGCTTCATCATAGGTGTCTATCTACCATCCCAAGCGATGAATGACCTCAAAAAAGCCTAGGTTGAGCGCATAAATGACCTCTTAAGAGAGAGTCGACCTCTCTCATTGAGGAGGAGTAGCCCTCTCTATTTTTAACGGGGTCCTACCCCTCAAAAAATAACGAGCTGTGATTTCCTTTTACCCGATATAAGAGAGAGGCTTTCCAATCCTTTGCCTTTTTACCTTATATAAGAGAGAGGCTTCCAATCGTTACAAGTGCTTCCAATCCTTTGCCAATCCTATCGGCCAGAGAAAGTGGGTCAAAGAAAGTGTTTAAAATCGAGTGCTTTCCCCTTTTTTTGAGCTCTCTATCTATAATCGAGGCACACACATTTGATTTGATTTGAAAAGTCCCCCATGTTTTGCCTTTAAAAGGGGTTTAAACGGTGGGGGAGAGGGGCGCCTTTAAAAATGATCGATCTAATCGACGCGGCTCCAGGATTCCTTAAAGGTTTACCATCCGATCGATCGAACAGAACCTTTTAGAGCATGCAATGAGAATCTCCATCTCTCTCCATCCATCATGGTAGCTCGAAGAGGCCGGCCTCTTTAAGCTTTCGAAAATAAAGATAGCCCTTAAATTAAAGGAGAGAGAGGGGTATTAAAAGGTCGAGAAAGATGATCAGAAATATGACCAATGAAATGGAACAATTCAGGAGAATTTTAAGAGCTTGATGAATGCCCTCCCCTCCCCTATATTTAAAAAGGGTATCTCAAAAGGCCCCCCTTTTTAAAACAGGGCCATCCCCCCTCTTTTCAAATCAAAGGGCTCTCTATTTGAAAAGGGGTGATTAGGCCGGGGCGATTTAATCCGAAAGAGAAAGATGAATGAATATAATGAACTAGACCTTGAAAAGATATGATAGGGCCCGAAGCATCAGATAGATCTAGAATTCGGCGTAAACAAACAGCATGTTTGATGCTTCTTTGGCACCTTGAAGTAACTGCTGGAACTTTAGGATATGAATTGGGAATGACTAGGCCTCTCTTTTCCCTTTTAAAATAGAGAGGGCTCACGAAAGATATAATGACTCACTGCTTTTCTCATCGAGAGATTTTAAAGCCCGTACCTCTACCTCTACAAACAGCCTGCCTGCTTGAGTAAGATCGAATCTTTAAAATAGAGAGGGCCGCGGCGAGCGAAGGAATCTATTCTCCATGCAGTAATTAAATAAATAGCACCACATATATATATGTGAAAGCTTCTGAAGCTCTTGTTGATGGTGCTAAAGAGATGGATGCATGCTTGTCGGAATCACCAAATGAAGAATGTGGATATGATGATTGGCTAGACTAAGTCGGTTCTATTCTGAATGGGTTGGCTCTCTATCAAAAGGTAAAGCTACTAGCTGTCGAAAGATCAGTGGGATGGTTTCATTCAATATGGTTAGACCTTCGATCTCTAGCCCATCCTGGTTCATACTGAAGGAGTAAACAACCTGCTTTTAATTTTGAGGAGGCTTTTAAAAGATCCTGACCCTTCTCTGTATTAACAACTGTTTAAAAGGTTGGTCGAGCTTGAAGTTTTAAAGAGCCCGCTTTTCCGATAGGGCGAGTTCATATATGTACTCGAGCGATAGGAATTTGTTATTAGGTGAGTAGATGTGCTCGACTTTCGAAGAAAGGGTGTGGGCTCCCCCTTTTTTTCAGAGAGAGGTTGGAGGCTCTTGAGGAAATCGTTATAGCTATGATGAAGAAGTGGTTTTGGATCATCCAGCGTTGCAAAGGAGTGAGAAGAATGGGGGCTCGAGTATTCAAAAAAGCATTCGGATAGATCAGAATAAGGGTCCTGCTCCTCACGCAAAGGGAAAGAGTACTATACTTTCAAAATAGAGAGGGGGACCCCGCCCCGCTTAAAATAGCCGGGGTGTGCCCTTTAGAATAGAGAGCCGGAGAGGTAATTCTTATTCAACAGCGAGAGAATAGAAAAGCGACGAGAGCTGTTGATGCTGCTACGGGAATAGTAGTTGACTTGCTTCTCTATCCTTTCACAAAACACCTATTCGATCCGCAAGGCCCCGGAGACTATCGCGCGTGGTCCCCAAGTCCAGATATATTGGTGGGAAAGGCTCCTTATCAAAGTGGGGGTGGGGGTGGGTCGTCTTGCGACTTCTTCTTTCCCTCTCCCAGGGCAGGGCTCTTAAGGGTGCTATATGGCGATGGCGCTTTACGGCAGCGAACCTTTAAAGCTTAGAGCCCCTTCGCTTTGCTCCTTTCTTCATCAGAGGGGAGAGGAGTGAAGAACACAAGCTTATACTGAGAGGGGGGTGAACAGTATAAGACCTCTTTTTACTTTTTCCTTTATACTTCAAAACAGTAAAGCAATATACCCAAAGCAATATCAAAACAAAGCACAATATCATCCACAAAGTGACACCAATTTTAACGTGGTTCACCCAAAAAGCCTGGGCTACGTCCACAAAACTTTTCTCTAAAAGTTATCTCAAAGTTCTTTGGGAAACCTTCCCAATTACAATGTTTATGAGCCTCGGCCCAAAGGAGATACCTTCCCCCAATCTGAATTTATGAGCCTCTGCTCAAAGGAGATACCTTCCCCTCTATCTAAATTTATGAGCCTCTGCTCAAAGGAGATACCTTCCCCTCTGCTCTGGAAATGATCCCTCAGAAGATCAACTGCCTCTACCTCTTGCCAGCACGTGGAAATCCTTTCCATCGAAGACCTCCTGTCCTCAATGCTTAGCCTAAGAGACCTCTGCCTTCTATGATCACGTCCACAGCAGCTCAACAACCTGTACCAAACACAGTCAGTCGGTCTAGTACAAGTCTTCCTCTGTCTGTCAGATCTGTCCAACACTTGAACAAATCAATCCTCTACACACAAGCCTTCTCAAAGACTTGCCAAATCTGTCCTCAGGTTCTTCTCAAAGAACCAATGCACCTCTGTCCTCAAGTTCTTTGATAGAACTCTCAAACTCAGCTCACAAGTCCTCTGCTAGGACCTGTCCAAATCTGCTCACAAGTCCCCACGAACTGTCCAAAACCTGCTCACAAGTCCCCACCGAAACCTGTCCAAAACCTCAGCAAGCTCACCAAGAAAAACTTGCTTAGCATGAACCCACAAAGAGAATTGTTAGAGACCCAATGTGATTCATCAACCTCATAGAAGCATAAAGAGAATTGTTAGAGACTCAATATGTTCTATACTTAACTCCCAGTATCAATCTCAACTCAATCTCAATCTCAACAGAATAAGATAGATGTAGTATGCTTTTCTCAAGAACATGAAACACAACCCAACAATTGCCAACCATGCAATATCTCATATAACAATGATACTCATGTTATTTCCACAACCAATTAGGGTTTTAACAACAATGCTCATCAAACAAGGTTTAGTCAACCAACACCATTCAACTCAACATCAACCTTGAAGCATTCAACCAATCATCACAAGAAAAGGAAACAAGTAGAAATCCTTTTCCCTCCACACTTATTTTCAGAAAACCATCAATCAATAACAACCATGGAAGAATGTGCCCATACCTTTACTTTGATGAAGAAGGAGAACTCAAAAAGCTGTCACAACATTAACTCTCAATTTACCACCAATTAGAGTTAGCAACTATACAATAATACACAATAATAAAGATCCAAAATAACACCTTATTACTCCAACTTAATATTAACCACCAAAATTATAATATACATACAAAGTAAAATCTCTTTACACCTTATTACTCCACATAAGCATCAAGCATTAATAATAACAATGTCAAAACAAAGATTACAACTTAACCTTATACCTCCATCAATAATTCTTGATCAAATCAACTCAAATATCCCAAGTCAACAATAAAAAGATTTACCTTGGCAATACTTAGTTCTCCAACCTTAGGAGAAATGAGGAGCCACCACTATAAGTGCTAAAGCGCATTCTCCTCTACTTACGTAGCCCAATCATAGCCGCTCTCCTTCGTGCATCGCAACAAAAGGAAAAATGCACTCGACGTGATTCGAAACCTGTATCTCTGCCTAGCGAGCGCCTTTACTCAAACTCCATCGTCGTTGGAGCACAAGTGCCCGACAAAGAAATATTAAACTATCCTTTGTTTTATCTTCACTTGATCGTAGGATATGGAAAACGTATTCGTTTTCCTAGCATTGTCCAAAACATAAGTCATTGAATGCTTGCATTAATCATCTCACAGCACAATCTGGAAAAACACAGTTTAGGTGCAATTGCCAATCCACTAACGTCAAGCAAAAAGGTAAGGATGCAGCCCAAGCTCAAATTCGAGTATGCCAAGCACGGTTTCCAAGACACAGATCAAGCACGATTTCAAAGACATCAATTGGAGATTCGAAGACACAGAGCAAGCACAAATCGAAGACACCAAGCGCTATTCGAATGATACAGAGCAAACGCAAATCGAAGACACCAAGCGCTATTCGAAAGATATAGAGCAAACGCAAATCGAAGACTCCAAATAATCGGTGGTGCACTTACTTTAGAAAATCATCCCCACTTATATAGCCAATTCTCCTTAACTGTTTGACGTCGGCGCTCCTCCAACGATGGCAACACGTCGATGAAAGAAAACTTTATCTGCGTCGCTTAAGGGTTAAAAGACCCTTTAATAATAATTAAAAAAATAATTATTATTATTTTATTAATAATAAATTAAACTTAGACCTTTGTCAAAGGTTTGAGTTAATTTAATTATTAATAATAAACATGGACCTTCAAGGTTTTTCAAGAAGCAAAAACCTTTGCATTAAGTTAAGCTTGGTTTTAATAAAAACCCTTAATGAGTCCAAATGGTTTTAAGAAAAACCTTTAACCTTGTCACCATGGTTTTAATAAAAACCCTTTAACAATATGAAGCTTTCTCAAGATATTTTTGACATCACACTCTTTTTGATATCAACACAAAAATGCCTTTTGACATCAATGACAACTTATACACTTGAGCAAAAGCAATGTACCCAAAGTACCCAAAATTGCCAACAAGGAGAGTATTAACAAAACTTGTGAAATCCGAGCCAACCCTATAGAATGGAATAGAAGCCCCGGATCCCGCTTCGCCCATGTTTTAAAAAGGGCTGGCGCCCTTTCTATCTATAAGGGATGCCTCTCTATTTTTAAAATGGGTTATTCATTTCTCCTTTCAACTTCTCCCCCGCGCTTATTGACGTAAGGGGTGGGGAGTGTGCATAGTACTTTAAAAGCTGCCTGCATGAACGAAGTACGAATGTCATGCTATCCCTTGGGAGTCACTATCATGAGGCGGCCAGTGCCATGCATGCCGCAGAGAGCCGGGGGGAGAGATACTATCTGTCTGGCTTATAGAGGTCCCTCGAATTTATGGGAAAGACAAAACGGGCTATTATTTATTATAAAGCGCTCGCCCGCCCCCATGCCCCCCTTGAAATAAAAAGGCATTTCGGCATTTCGGCATTTCAAGAGTTTTTATTTTAAGGCCCGGGACGCTTTTTATTTTAAGAGGTTTAGTGACCTCTAATCCTGGATCGGAGACTCATCACTCTCTACTCTATTTACATATTATGGGTCGCCTCGCCTCGCCCTCAGCGAAAGGAAAGTTCTTTTCCAATCGATAATGGGAGTTGCCTATCATTTCCCATTCGAGGAGGAGGTTTTATTGATGAATTCCCCGTTCCATGCAGGGGTTTTGACTAGATAGAGTTTCCCCTCCGTTCCATTCAGAGGTTTTGACCCCTAAAAACCGGAAGAGGTTCCATTCAGAGGTTTTGACTAGAATTTTTCATTCCATGAGGAGTTTTTGACTCCTCTAATTCCATTATAATGTTCCCGCCCGTTTTCTTAATGAATTTCTCGTTCATGGCCCTCTGAGAGCTTTTAAAGGGAGAGAGAACTTGAGCGAGTACAGGGGCGCGGCTGGGGGCCGGGTTGTTTTGTAAAAGAAGAAGCTTGATACCCTTTCGTTTTCTATCACATCACAATCGATTCATTGGGAAACGCTGGACCCTTCACTATAGATTAGATCTCCCAAATTAATTTAATTTAATTTAAAAGGTGACTTAGTTGTCAACTAAGGTATCAAATCTAAACTGAGGAAGGGGTAACTAAGCTACAAGGCGGTCTATCTATCGCTATCGGATTGAAAACCAAGCAAGAGCAAGGCGGCCCATGGTTTTCTATGGTTTTCTAAGGATTTGCTCCAATCCAACCGGCGTCCTACCCATCCAATCTTAGTTTGTGGAGCTAATAAGAGGCATGTGAATCTGCTTCGGGGAAGAGAAAGATGGGTCGATGAAGAACCTAAATCCAGAGCTAGCCCACCATGTTACTTTATCTAAGCCTCTTCTCGCTCGGGGCAGGCTCTTTATTATGCCACCCAAATCCGCTTGCGAGTTCCGGATAAATGAGGTCTTACCTGAACCTACGGCGACAAGGCAAGATGAGATCCAACTTTATCTTTCTTTCCGCGTGCCAACTGATCCGAGTTAACATCGGACGTTAAGAAAACCTTGACTTGCGAGTAAGAGAGACGTCCATAAATGCATATTCCAGGGCTCCGAGAAACACTTTAATCCCCGCTTTTCAAGATTGATTGGAGTAAGGTGATAGGGAAATTCTGCTTGCGAATCTGTATCGATACGCGTGGGAGAACAAGGCAAATGTTGAAGATCATCAATAATAATCCCTACCTACCCTTACAAATTCCCCTTCATCGGCCTATAGAAATTCTCATTCGTTTTGGTAGTACCACATTCTAGTGGAAAATCTCATTAGCTCGTGTCGTGAGATGTTTGGTTGAGTCCTATAAATAACCCCGAGCACCACACATCATATATTCTATTTTGACACATTCCAAGGCGGGAGAAGAGTTTGGAAGAGAGAAATAGCGATGAAGAGGTACGCGAGCGACTTCGTTCGTCGATCTCAGTCTCAGTATCCCACCCGGCCGGGGCAAGCAAAAGGTCTACCTATTACGAAACCTATTATTACGAGCAAGAGGAAAGGCCTATCTCTTCTGTACGTGTCGTCCGAAACCTTAACCACGAATCTCTACTTTTATATAGAGGGGTGAGGTGCAAAATCTTTGGTATTTTATGGACCTTACGTAGTAGGCCCTCACGATGAACAAACGATATGTTCCACCTTCCCAAGCCACCTTCTTGGCATTTCCATATTGGATCGCTCGACCGTGTACATTCCCCGGAGATCGTGCGTGAGACTCACTATGTACAAATTCAACTATCCTTCCCACCCCGGCCTAACTCAGATATTGATTGGTTGCAGAGAGTCCGTGTGTGCCGCAGCAAATAGTGGAACGTGTGGAACCGCTCCCCTTCCGGCGTTCTGTCCCCGACCTTGAAAGCAACATCTTCAGTGAATGTTGTGACTATGTATATAAGAGACAACTCGACCTGTTGGACTCTGCGCCTCCCCGGTTCAAAAATTTGTTTTTCTTGCTCGGGTGCCCCCTATCTATTTAAATTCTAGATAATTAAAAGCGGGCTTTAGTCCGAAGGAAGACGAGGAACCCTACTAACTGGGTTTGGTCCGAGAATGAATGCAAAAGATTGGCTCTCGATATGGCTAGAACTAGATGTCGGCCGAGCTCTACTCTAATCTAAAGGTTGAGTACTTTTTAGCTCTCTTCCGGTTGCGGGAACGCCCTACTATAGATAGGCGATCGACCGTTCCGATCGCGAGAGAAAGGTCAATGCATAAAAGATAGAACCGGCCCTTTATATTATTTAAGCTAGCTCTGAAATCCTTTATTTGATTGAGATCTCCCCGGGTTCAAACGATCCGACAAGGAGGGTCTTCTGGACTTTACCCTTCGTTCCAAGCCCCTGGCTAGTAAAGAACTAATTCCTGCGGTACTTATTCCTAGATATGGATACCAACCCCACTATTGAGTTAGAACCGGAGATCCTCAAACCTGATTAAGAGATCTCGATCGAACTGCCGGGGCGAATGGCGAAGCACAGGCCCCCTCTCTATAATAAATGTATGAATCTCAAAATATGTGGGAAAGGTTGCTGAGATCGATACGCCTAATAAGAGACGTAGACGGCGTTCCGAGCTGTACGAACTGAACCAGCTCGAAGTCAACCAATCGGAGAGGAGAGAGCTGTGCTCAACCGTATACTTACTTGGCCAATCCTCCTTGATCCTGGACATGGCCTGCTAGGACACTCCGAAGCAATGGGAACAACTACGAACCCCCTACCTATATAACTGACAGCGGGGAAGATAGCGAGAGAGGGGCAGATAACGGAACACGGGGGAGTGCTGAAATGATGCGCATCTATCCCCTACATGCGTTTGAGACGGCGGCCCCAGCTTCAAACGGCGGATACGACGATTGAAACGGACCTCGAATCTGTAAATGTGCCGGCAGATACCGGGCAGATGCCGCCCGGGCAGGATAATGAATTCTTCCCCGATTACCTAATACGGAGGGATTACTTCTTTATATGGGGGTGGGAAAGGGGGAACGAACGCCCTATCTATCCTATCTCGATCGGCTCTAAGAATTGCCCTAAGGCGAATGCATGCGCTCTTCCAAAATGAATTAGTTAGCGGAAAGCTGTTAAGAGATCGAGCCAACAACTGGGACATTCATTGATATTACGTATGTAATAACGATCACTCTTCTCGCTTGCAGAAATTGATCGATTGAGAGTCAATCTTTTTCCCCCTCCCTCCCGGTCGAGTGATCAGTAAAGTTCGACCGATCTTGAGCTCGCGTCTGCACACTAATGGGGGATAGCATAACTCACTCGACCTGCGAGTTGGACCGGGCGGGATAGAGCTGAAGAGGTTGCACCCGACCTCCCTCTTCCCCCTTCTCTATGCCTTCTAGCTAGTTGTCCCTTTTCCGCGGTTCCTTCGATATGACTCCCTTCGGATCCCATAAGTCCCGTTCTCTCGAGCGCTCTAGTAGACCAGACCCTATTCGTTCCATGTCAGTTCGGAGTTCCTGATCCTTCCAACTTCAACCAATTCCTCCTACGTTTCACACCATCCCCGTTAAGCAAAGGAGGCGCACTTTAAATTAAATTAAAAGGGTGGATCTCGACCTTGAAAGGATAGGGCCTCACTTAATAAGAGTAGCTAAGATCAATAAGATTGTAAAGTCCGTCAGGTTGGGATAGATGGTTATTAGATATGGAAACAATGTTATAGTCAAGACAAGTCTAAGCTCACTCTACATGCAATCGAACACCCAATCCCATTCTGACCCAATGCTATCCAAAATTTATATGTGAATGTATCGTTCCTGTGAGATTGAGACCTAGCCCAGTTCCTTTGAGTCTTTGCCAAGGATTGATAAGCTAGACACCTTTCTATAATTTATTCCTTTAGAAAACCCCTGGCTTGGCTATTTCTAGAGGAGTTAGAGCGAGCATTTTCTTCCTTCACTAGCCCCACCCTTCTCTTGGTGTTCAGTCAGAATGGTTTGTATGGATGCTCACCCCGAGGGAGGGAAGTACTAAAGGCGAAAGGCCTTTCAAATATGCTTTTATATTAGGTTTAAGCTCTTTTTATGAAGCACATGATCGATCTATCAATATGGGATGGGTGGAATAGAAAGACTAATAGAAAGAAGAAAAGAGGATGACCCAGGATTTTCATTCATGAGCATTGAGAGGCTTTATTTCTCTAAGCGTGAACCATGGCAAAGAATATGAATGGGTAGACCAGACCTTGTTTATTATAAGGGTTTTGTTAATCCAATTTCTTCAAAGTTGTATTAAAGGAGAATGAGAAGAGCAAGTTTTCTTATTCATTAACCACCCGCATAAAAGCCTCACCTCGAGGGTGGGAAGAAGTTAATTGAAACACCAGACCTTGATTATTATAATGTAGTCACCCTCTTCCATCTATTTTGAGTGAGAAGACAACCCAAAATTTGAAAGAGCTCTTTATTATAATAAGCTTCAAATGTTGAGTGACGTTTTTAGTCTCCTTGACCCCCCTTCCTCAACTCTAAAGCTACATTTAATTTCAAAATCCTCTAACCCTCGACAGTTGGGACCCTCTCAAACCTCTTTATTTTAAAAGGCGACTAGAGCTCAGAATAAAGCACGAAGACCACTACTTTAAATTTAAAAGCTCCTCTATTATTCAAAGCATTTTAATAAGGAAAGTCCATTTTGAAATTTTGGAAAGAAGGAAGGCCCTATATTTTTAAGGTCGATCAATTCAATTCGATAAGAGAGAATTCAAGAAGAGAACTCCATTTTCTCTTCGATCCGAAGATTTCCCCTTTTAAAATAGAGGGGGCAACTCTTTAAATGGAAACCTTGGTGAGAAAGGCGATAATTTTCAAGAGGGGGCTTGACCCCACCCTTTTAATTTATAAGTAGATCCAATATTTTTAAAGGCATCCTTGATATGATAAAGGGGTTGATCATAGAAAAAAGGTGGACGACTCCAGTAGCTCGCTATCAGGTGGGTTGCGAACTGGCCTAAACCCTTTAAACATCTCAGAGGTGAATATCTTAGCTTTCGAAACTCTCTATTAATTCATAAGCATGCTAGATGATGGAACATTTAGAGACCTTATAATATAAAGTCGCGTTGTAGGCCTAGAATACCACTACTTGGGACTATGTCGGGCTTAAGAGCCTTCCTTCGATGGGGAAATTTGAAGGTGGGCAAGGGCCTCTCCATTTCAAAGTGGATTGGGTAATCAAGGGAGTTATTTAGAGAGGTTCGCCACACCCATCCCAAGATGAAGCTCGATCCATCATTTCAGGAAGGCTCCCCTAAATCCAGACGACAAGGTGGCCGTCACCCTCTACGATTTTTGATGAGTAGGCATTGAACCTATGGAATTGAGTCTAAACTAGTAGTATTAACAACTTGACCCATTTCCCTTAAAATATTTGAAAAGGCTTTTACCTCCTTTCATCTCCTTGGTGGGACGAGTGCAACTTTATATACAGATGCTCTCTCCCTCTCAAGTAAGAGTGGCGAGAGCACCAGCGAGCATGACCTGTTAATATATTTCTAACATTTTAAGAGCCTCTCAAGAAAGATATTTTGAAATGTCTTAAGAGCTCGTTATAAATAGAGCGGACCTCTTAATTAAGATATTTCTAACATCTTAAGAGCTCGTTATAGATAGAGAGGACCTCTTAAGATATTTATTTTTTAGTCGGTTGAGTTTTTTTAAGAGTACAAACCTCGCTTTAAAACTCTAAGGTCTTAAGAGTGCATAAATACCATATAAATAAAGAAGCAAGTTGAGCTTAAACCTTTTTCAAACCGTCAATGATATGGTGCTCTCCCCCTGTTTTAAATGCTCTTCTCTTTAACAATCCCTTCAAATAACCATAGCCATAGCCATGCGCTTTTAAGAGGGGGCCATCACCTTTAGCCTTTTAAAATTCAAGGGGAGGGAGCCATCCCTTACCTTTGAAAATAAAGGGGGAGACGGCCATGCATCTTTTCAAATAGGGGGGTTTCGAGGGTATTCGAACAAAGCGTAGATCCGACTTCATGATTAGGCTTGAGCGCATTTTTTGAACTAAATGGATGTGTGATGATAGGAACCTTTAATATAAGAATTCTCGACAACATTTTTAATTTGTACTTGATCCATCAATACTAGCTAGAGATTCAAAGGACCCACCAGCTAGCATGCAAAACATTATGCCTAGGAAGTGCGACCATAATGAAGTATGTTTTTTCATCCCCTATTCCTATGGTTTAGTAGAGAACAATAGCAGAGTCACTGAATGAAGTCATTCGAATGCAGGAGCTTAAAATTGAGCCAATCTTGATCACCCATTTTTGGATCGGTGGGGAGTTAGTTCCCATAGTTCTTCTCTATATAAGGTGTTGATGGCATATTTCTTCCTGATCTTGAAGTGGGACTATGATTGGGTAGATCAAATTTGTAGTGGAGTGAGTGCACCTTAAAATTAATACCCTCTCTCTTATATAAGGATAAAGAAGGTTGTAAGGTTCTATGTAAAAGGTTGAGATGGTTATTATCAAACAACTACTTATAAGGGACCTGGCTGGCCCCACCTGAAAGAAAAGAATTTGATCTCGGATCAGAACAAACACGAATGCTGGCTATACACTCAACACTACCAACTATATGCTCAACATGCAAGTTGAACTTAAAATGCTTCCTTCAAACCTTCCCAAACGGAAGGATCGGAGAGACACCACCCATGATCCTAGATCCGCTTTCGAAAAGACGTGAAAAGAAGGGTTGGACCCTTTATTTTGAGGTACCAAGGATTGCCAACCTTTAAAAATGTACTCTCCCCTCCATTCCTTCAGATGAGGATGAAGGCTAAAAAATGTTGTTTGATGAGCCCACGAAGATTGGGGTATCTATTCTCCTCTCTTTGTGGTGGGTTCTTCCATGTTTCGAGGTATATATGCATGAAATCAATTGGACAAGGATCTACACCTAATGATTTTTTATGTAAAGTGATTCATATGATCGAAGAGCCTAACTCACAAGGAAATTTATCTCCCAAGTAGTGGGTTGGGTGAGTGAGCGCATAGCATAAAGGACATTCGAAACTTGAAGGGTAAGCAAGCACATGGTATGATGACCTCTCTTTGAAAAGAAAAAAGCTCACCTCTTTATAAATAATGTGCTCGCACCTAGAACGGATAGAGGAATATTGCCCTCTCTATAAAGGGGCACCATTGTTTCTATTCATTGGCCCAGATAGGGAAATTCGATCATATGGGTAGTGGTGATCAGATTACCCCATTCACACTATAGGTAGGCAATAGGAAACAAACAACCTTGACCAGGGAGGGAAACACGCTTAAACAAACAACGATAACTATGAAAAATTGAGTAACTTATAACAAGGATATATGATGAGTTTTTTAATAGAATCTCCTTCATTTTTCTTTCTCCTTATAAACCTTGAAGCAGTGATCGCATTCCAGTATCCATGTTACAATGCTCTTTTTCGGGGTCATCAGGACTCACCATATATAAGATAAGCTTCGAAAAATCTAAAAGCTTGTTTATGAGATCTCACTCACCCCTCCTTTTCAAGAGGTCAAGAAAGAGGAATAATCACTCTCACCTCTCCCCTAAGGTCGAGAAAGGATAATCACTCTCGCCTCTCAAGCCCCTCTCTTTAAATTAAAAAGGTCGATCGAGTGCTGAGCATTCCCAGTTTGAAAAGGTCGAGGCCATGGGAAGCTTAGAATAGAGAGCTTAACATGGTTAAATATATTTCAAGGGTGATAGCTCCTGTAGATCAAGTATTTTAGTTCTTCCATGCTCCGAATAATAAAGCTCGACAACTTCTAAAATAAAGCTCCAGCAGTGAATGACTACCCTAATTCGATTGGTATTCTAGAAGCAACTTCGAAGCCTTAGAAATTCTTTTCGAGGGTGTGGGGGATAAGGTGTAGAATTTGTTTTCAACCATTGTTTCTATGAGTAGGACCAGAATCGATCACGAAAGGATGGGATTTAGATATATTCACTGGTACTACCAACTCTAAGGATTGGAACCTCCTGGATTGGAATTCGTTGGCTCTCTCTCAGTTAGTGGATCTTTGGTGTAGTGCAGTGCCAAAATCCAACTACTCTCTCTGATTCGATTGATAAGTTATGGTGTCCTTTATCCATAAGGTTGCATTCCTCATTGTATAGATAGGAGAGCACCCTTGATACCAATTCACTTCCTTCCCGTCAGGCTAAAAATGGTGAGGAGCCTTTTTGATCTGTTTTTCTAGTTCTTGCTTGAAAATAGAGAGCCTCATTTTTACCAATAAATAGAAGCTTTTAAGGAATGGTAAATCAATCGCGTTCATTGATTTGAGGCATTTAAAAGGTGAGATATGGGCCATCACCCATATACCAACCTTTTTTAGTTCCATATCCGATCAAATTTCAATGGATAAATACCACACCCCTTCACTCGCCTGGAAAGTGCAGTGAAAATAGGCCAACCGGCTTGGCTTTTTAGAGGTGAGGTGAGGTGAGGTATTATTCCATTATAAAGTAAATAGGCCCATTCAATTTGATGAAAAGCTGAAAGAGGTATTAGACATTCCAAGTATTAACTCCGCATCTACCTTCTCCCCCTATAAAACCCAGACTAAGAATGAAAGTGAAGGGGAAGTTTCACTTTATCATCTATAGTGGAATGGTGGCGAGGGAGATGCTTCCATTGAGTGATGTATTTATTCAATTAATTTGATATTTTTTGAGAAATATGACTTCTTATGTACAATTCATGATGGGGGAGCAAGCTCTAGAGCACTTCATTCATATCAATCATTTCTTCTTCTCATATACTATGTAATGAGCCCTTTAAATTCAATTCAAATCAAACAAAGGTTCCTCTCTATTTTCAAAGGGAAAGGCAATTAGAAAATCAATATACACAATCGAATTACTTGACTTACCTCCTTATGAGGCAAAAATCCCATATTGAAGACCCTACCAGATGATCTTCTATCAGAAATCAGATGATCTTTAACATCTTTCAACATATTTAAGATGATCTTTAACATCTTGAAGACCATATTTAACACCCTAAATGGAGGGGAGGGGAGGCCCACTCATGGGGAGGCCTACCCACTCTATACCCATTTATCCAAGATTTACCTCTTAAGACAAGATGATCTTGAACTTTGAAGATGATCTTTTACCAAATCGTCTTATATCCAGAGAAGAGGACAACAAAAGGAAGAGACTCTTACTATTACATATAGAGGGGAGGAGATATTATAGATAGAGGAGATATTTAGTATGCATTCCAGGATATTTAAACTCCATATGATATATCGTGTCATTAAATCTATTATTTTAAACCTCCTTTATAGATTATACATCGACCCTGCCTTCCAAGGAGGAGCCTTGGACTCTCCAATATTTGAGCCTGCTTGAGCCTGTCCTCCTTGCCTACCTTCATGAGCTCGGGTCTACCTTCAAAGAAATAGAACAGGGATTTACTCTTATATACGTATTATCTTTACTTATAGGGGGCAGTCTATATACGTAAGGGGTAGTCTATATACGTATTATCTTTACTTACAGAGGGTCAGTCTATTCTGTTTAAGGGAAGGGATACTTAAGTCTATTCCATTTAACAAAGGGGTAGGATGAGTTATAGGGAGGCCTACCTATCCCAATTCAAGTTATAAGCGATCGAGCCGGGGCTCGGTATTCACCCTTTTTTTTTTGAGAGAGACCTTGTCGTTTTGAAAATATTCCAATCACCAAAGGTTGAGAGGTTTTCTATACAACTATTTACCTCATAAACATATGTAAGACTTTCTTAAGACTATTCAAAGGACTTATTTAAGACTATTTAAAATTGAAACAGAAGAGAGAGCTTTACTTAAGAGAGAGTTTCACTTAAACACTTCATTATACAAAGGGTAGGCCGACTGATAGGGAGGCCTACCTACTACCTATTCTTTACTCTATTAGCATTTAGTAATACTAACCTCCATTACTAACTATTTCACTACTCTTTGAAACTTCACACCCGCTCTATTTTAAAAAGGTTAGGCCTCCTTATGAGTTGAGGGAAAACCCTCATTTCAATAACATCTTGAAGACCCCTCTCCCCACTGTTTAAAAGGGCAAAAGGGCTCGGGCGGAGGAATAAGTGTTAGAAAGCTTGGGAGCATTCGTTACTCACTCGTGCGCTCTATTGAGAGGTTTGGTCAATAGTACTCATTATCCCGTTCGGCTTAAAAGGACCTGAGGCTGGGGGAATAATGGGTAAGCCATGAGAAACGGAAGAGAAATCAGAGCTTTAAGTTTAAAGAGCCGCATACTCGCAATCTACACACCCAAACGCTTTAAAGGGTTGTGCCAGCACCTTATAATAGAGAGGAGGGGTCCACCCCACTCTTTAAAAGCTCTCTATTTTAAAGGACCGATCCTGTCTTTGGCCGATCCAGTTATTGGATCATCAACCAATTTAAAGCTCAATTCATATGGGTCACTGCCTCCTGGGAAGAAACCTCCCTCTTAAGTTTTAAAGAGATGGTGAACTGCCAGAAACGGAGAATTATAAAAACGGCCCTACCCGGCCTTTTTAAAGCAAGCCCACCCACTCTCTTTTAAAAGGCAAGCTGCCCGGCCCTCGTCCCCTAAAAAAGTAATGGAATAAAATGCTTTTTTAGGATTGATACGGTGACCTTAACCATTTTTATGAGCGGAACCTTATATAATGCTCGGCCGAGTTTTTCCGATTCAGTGGGTCGGTTCAACTATTAAGATAGCGCCTGTTTTAACCGATTCAACACCTTTGAATTAAAAGGCCGGCTCCCCTGTTTCCAGCGATCCTTCCTCTCCAGCATTAATCACTCTACCTGCATTTAAAAGCTCACCCTCAGAGGAGAGGTTGCCCAGAGGTTGATAAAGGGCAACCTATCCTCTTTATATTTTAAGGAGTCGGCGACGCAACCTATTAATTAGTGAGGCTCGACCCACCCCTCCCACCCTTTTTTGTATCAGCGGGAGCCCCATTTTTAAGCTCTAAAGTTTTATCCTGCATTTAGGCCCCCCATTTCTAAGCTCTACACACATTTTATCTTGAAGCGGCGGGAGGATAGAGAGCCTTAAAGAGAGTTCTTTGTTAAAGGAGATAAGTGAAGGAAGAGGGGTTAGATAGTAATTATCTTTTCTCACTTGAGAGTGGTATACGCGGACCAAACCTTCCGTGTCATGGGCCACCTTAACCATGCTCTACCTTCTATGGAAAGCCATAAGTAAGCTTAGAGGAGCAGGAGAATCTTCATTCATTGGTTTCACCCTACCCTTCAAATTGAATTGAAGAGGCCGGCCTTTCCTTTTTCGGAATAGAGGGGCCGGAACTGAACTATGAACTATGGAGTGAGAGGAGCTTATAAGCTCGGGATTGATAGATTGATTGATTAAGACTTCGGGATCGGCGGTCAAAACATCTCTGGAATGGCAATCTTATCGATTCGCTTTCAAGTGGGATACCTGATTGAGAACGAGCAATTTCTTATAATTCTTTCCAGCTCGCTCTCGAAGCTCTCTATTTTAAAATAGTGCGACCTTTTCGTTCTGGGCGTCGGTACCTTTAAAGATCATCAAGCCTTCTTTTTCATGCTCCTTCTCTACCTTTAAAAGGTTTTTCGGCCTCTTCAGATAGCAGTGTTTTCGTTCGGGAGCTGTGTAGTTTACATGATAGTTGGTGTTCCTGTCCCGTCATGGATAGAGAGGCCCATGAACTTAAACCACCGGAGCCTTGAAATAGAGGGGCAGGATGGCCCACGGAGATGCGTGGGAAGCTCTTTTAAAAAGGCGCTCCCCCCGAGCCCGGTTGTTTTCAATAAGAATAAGGGCCCCTTTTAATGATCTATTCCATGGGAAGAATCATAATCGCTATGAAAGAGGAATTCTTAGGTCCGTCACGCCCCCTCTCCCCGATCCCGCCTTATATTTCAAAGGGCCCTATATATCCCGTATACGCGGATCAAAAAGCAATATCCCGTCCACCCTTTATATAGAGAGGTCGGAGTGGTTTTTTTGAGAGGGCAATCTAACCTCGTAAATCAAGTACAAAATTTTCATCCTCTTTAAATTTTAAGGCGGGCGAGATCTGCTTGAAAGAAAATTGGGATTCGCGTTTAAAAATAAAAGGAGTGCACTTTATAATAGCATGCATGCCAAAAGCCACCCTTTTTTAAATATAGAGGTGTTTGAATCCTCTTTCTTCTATGGTCTTAAAAAGACTAAATCCGTTTAAAAAATAATTTTGAGATTTTATCTTTATATAGAGAGGGCCTTCCAAAAGCTCTTTAAAACTTTAGCCCGGAACCCTATGAATAATTAAGGAAAAGGTCAAAAAGTTGTGCATGCGCACACTATTGAATAAGTCTATTTTGACCTCTATATGGGTAGGGGTTGTGGTCAGATCCTTAAAAATGGTCGGCCTTTCCTTTATAAAAATAGAGGGACAAGCTTTTTGAAACATATCTTTAGGCATTTTTAAAGAATATGTTTAGAATCGACCCCACGCGACGCTATTTAAGTGAGTGAGTGAAGTTCTTTTGCAGATTTTATGCTCAACATGGAATAGAAAGGAATGGGGCTCATCAAGCAAGATTAAAAACCTCTTCTTTTTGTTTTCACGAACATCATATATAGTTTGCCTGACTTTCCAAAAAAGATAGATCCCGATGCAGCTTTTAAAATAGAGAGCCCTTTGATTTGATTTGAAAAGAGGGGGAAGCCTTCACTTGAAAAAGGATGCTCGATTTTGTATTAATAAAGGATACCTAATTTTGTAATATTGAATTTGACTTATCTATCTACCTAGCGCTACAATGCCCTCTATTTTAAATGGGATACAACTGGTTTTAAATTGAATAGGTTGGTCGGGGTGGTAAAATTCCATAGATCATAGGTGCCTCATAGATGGTATGAATCCTATTTATCCACTTCCCAAATCCAATATTAGCCCTTACCTATGGAGCTCTTAAAATAAAAGGTTTCTTTGCCCCCCATTTTTGCCTTTAAAACCCTTTTCCCTTTGCCTTTTCAATGTGGGGTGGGGGTGGGGGAGAGGGCCTATCCTAAATTCTAATCCATACTATGGACTTACCTTGTCAAATTTGGAAGTGGGACCTTTCAAATTAAAATGTTCCCTAGCCTAGATTGGCCTCACCCTGATCATTGCAAACTTGGGATATGAGGCCTAGGCATCTTCGATTAAGCCTCACTTTGTGAAGTGATAGTTGATATCGATTTTGATTGGTTTGATTGACTCCAAGTTGAATGTGGGCCCTCAGATTGGCCACTTGTCCTGATCACATAGCTTTGGGGCATGTGAGGCCTTACCTTATGGGAGAGAGCTCTCCTTCGCTGGAATTTTTAGGATTTTAAGTCGCATGTGCATGGCTATACAACCCCTTCTTCCTCTTGTGTTTGCTCCTATTTAGATTTGAAATAGTGGTGACATGGACCCATCTTACATACATCTGTCTCCACCCGCCGGACCCCTCCAACAATATGTTCTACGGATCTAATGGAAGCCTCCAAAAACTCCAAGGGTAGGTTTATAAAGAATGATGCAACCCAACAATCATTCTCATGCTTTATTTCCTTGTTACTGGGATCACAGGAGAGAGAAACAGAGACCCTTCCATATGGTTTGGGTATTTTGAAGCTTTCTTTTCCCCTCTAAAATAGAGAGGGACCTTCAACCGATGCTAAAGGGAAGAAGCACATATATGAAGTCGTTTATCTATATATGATTGATCCAATGAGGGTGAAGTTTTTAAACCCATTTAAATGGATTACTCCATTCAAACATAACTCCAATGGACAAAAGTTGTGGTTGAAAGAAACAACCCACATATTCTTCATTCCCTAGGACTTTGATCAAGGTTGGGGCTTCAATTGAGGTTCACTTTCCTAGCTTCTCTTGATCCTGCATAGCGACGCTAGGGGAAAACCTTTTTTGGGACGGGTGGGAAGTATATGATTGATTCGTTGGAGATGAAAAGACAAAAGCCACCCTTTAAAAGTAGACAGATTCCTCTCTGGTTCAAAGTCATTTTTATTTTTATTCTTTGAGTGCCCCTTTAAAATAAAATTTGGATAAGGTTTGATCCTTTAATATAGAGGTTAAAAAGAAAGAGTAATCAATCTCGTGTTTTTAGGGATGGTTTGCCTTAATCAAATCATGAGATCATGGGGTGAGGGGGAGGGAAGAAAGTAGAGAGGGGAGGGCTCTGGTCCCTCCCCTGCTCCCCCTCCCATGGCTCCTGGTTCCTGCCCAGTCCCTGGCTCAACCCAGGTCATCCCTCTCGGGGAGTGGTTGTTTGCAGATGATCTCCTGGGGGGAGATCCTTCTCCACTATCTACACCCCTCCCGGCCGGCTAGGGTTTCCTTGGTTGTTTTTTCAGACTGGTGCTTCCCAGGGATCCCTATTTGGTTGGGGATCCCTTCCCTTTTTCCCTTAGGCTTCCCCTGAGGTTTTTTGCAGGTTATTCGCATGGATCTGGTCCCCTGCGTTTCTTGGTGTGGTGGAGGTGATGGTTTAGGGTTTGGACAACTTTCTAGGGTCTCCCTTGAGGTCCTCACAGCTTTGGGGGTGGTTTGGGGGGGCCTCTTTCCCCCTTTTGCTTGTGAATCCTCGGCGGGATCCTGGCTACTGTTATTCTCGCGTGGAGGCTTCTTCGTGCTAGTTCTGCTCCTTGGTGGACACCCTGGGCATCTGGTTTGGCCTTGGGGGGGCTTTTCCCTATCTGGGTTGTTCCCATTCCCAGTCCCAGTTCCCTGAAGCTGCCTCTGTGCTTGGACGGGATTCTTGGTCCCTACTGCTGGGTTTCCTTTTTCTGCTGCATGTTTCATTCTTGGGGGGGTCTGATCTATGCATGCAGACCATAGATCCCACTGTTTTGGTTCCTAAGGATCCCATCCCTGTGACTATTTCCTCTTCCCGCTCGGGATTCCCAGTCCCTGGATCCTTGGTCCCTTAACCTGTTGTTTCTTTTTGTTTTGTCGAGACGGGATCCTCTTCTGTTTTCCCGGGGCGGGTTCCTCGTGGTGCAGCTCTCTGGTCGCTTCCTGATGGGCTGGATCCTCTCTGTGCTGGCTGTCGGCTTCCTGCAGGATGGCTCTCGCTGAACGGAATGTTTTCCCGGTGGGCGGGATGGTTTCTCCATAGGGCGGGATCCGCCAAATCCGTCGATTTTCCCGTGAGGCGGGATCCTTTCTTTTCTGCTGGTTTCTCGGATGACGGGATTTCCCTGCTGCTTCCCGCTAGGCGGGACTGTTTGTGGTGGTTTTGACTGCTTCCCGCGAGGCGGGATTTTATTGTAACGGTTTTTCTTTGCTTCCTGTTGGGCGGGATCTTCTCTATGGTGGTTTTTGGCTACTCCCACTGGGCAGGATCTCCAAAACTACTTTCTTTCTTATTTGTTTGTTTCCCGCTGAGAGGGATTGTTTCATGCTTACTTTATTGCCAGTTGGCGGAATTTCGTTTTGGTGTTCGGTTTCAAGGGATTGATGCCCTAGGCCCATTGCTTATGTAATCAGGTTTTGGGATCCTTGTTAAAACCCACTGTAAATACAAACACTACTTACCAAAAAAAAAAAATCATGAGATCATGGGGTCAGAGGTAAAGGATCGGATGCAAGACACTGGAAAGAGAGATGGGTCGGGTCGGGGATTCATCTCACATCCATAATTTGGGTTTCGAATCACTCTCTCTTATATTATATGCAAAAACATCATTATGATTATGAATAGCGGGAGGATAGAGAGCATTCCTTACCCCAAAGCTCCTTCAAAAAGCTTTTCTTTTCAAGGTGTGTTTTATTCCTTTGTACGTAGATGGAGAATTGACTACAGATAAGCAGACAAATATTTGTACAGATGCAACTAGATGGCATCAAGGGCTTCAAATTCAAAGCAAGTCATCTCTAATAAATCAAGTTGGATTCCGAGCGAAGCATTCACTCCTCAAAGGCAGGTTTCTCGGAACCCCTCTCTATTTTTGAAGGGATAAGCCTTTTCATGATAAATGACCGGTTAGGTTTTTCTCTGACAAACTAAACCTTGATCATGAAACTAGCCTCTCTTTATTTTAAAATGGTATCTAACCCCTTCCTATTCATTTGAATAGCCTATCGATATAATACAATTTAGGTGGGAAGGCCCTTTTGGACGTAAAAGAAGACCTTAGGTAAGGTACTCGACCACTCAGAGTTCTGAAAGGGGGGGAAGTGAATTGTGATCTATAGATGTGGTTGATATGGTCAATCTTAGGGCTACTCAATGCCAGACATAATGAGTATAATATGGGGACCTCAAAAAAATTCTTTTTGCTCTATGAACTTTGAGGTGTATGGAATCTCATATTATTAAAATATTGAAGTGATAGAGACTCTATTTGAATTTGAGTTGATCTGTGTCTGAGCAAGGTAGACCCCTTTATAATTTTGAGGGCCAAAGAACCTTTTGAATCAGTTTGGGATTGCTTCTGAAAAAAAATGGCTCTCTCCTCCTTGTTTAAAAAGGATTTTAAAAGGAGCACCTTTAGAATAGAGAGGCCATCTCATTATCTTCCTAGAAAGAGGAGAATGGCAGACTAACTGATCAATCCATCAGTTAATGACAGAGCCCAATGCAATAAAAATGCATGTTGGGTTCTTAGAACAGATCAAATAATTTTGATAATAAGAACTTTGATCTGTTTTACCGAGAAGGTCTACGGTTCGAGCCCGTATAGCCCTATATGTTCCACTAAGTTTTGGTACTCTTATATTCCCTTTTTTTTCATATTGTCCTTCTGACCCAGTCCTAACCCGAAAGGCTCTTTCAGATTGTATCCACTCTTCTCTTCTACTTATGAAAATCAATAGGAACATGGGAACAGGGCAAATCATTAATTCTCATTGATCGAAATTGATTTGATATTAGATGATTGGATCTGTCAATTTGTTGATTAATATAATTAATTTTGTTCATTTAATAAAAAATAGATTGATCCCCCCGAAAAGCCGATGAAATAACATAACAAAGCCCTTTGAAAAACAAGCATTCCTCTAGCAAATGATATAATCTCTTTTCACTTAGGCCTTAACAAACCTCTCTCTTAAAATTTTAGTTACGAATGAACTATTTTTTAGCATTTATTCTATTCCAAACAATGTGCTTATATAAGAGTGATCAGATATATCATTTTCTTACTCGCTTCTCTTTAAAAAGTTCAAGAGTTCTGTTGAAGAAGTACCATCTGTTTCACGTAATCCGTACACCCAGTCATTCCTAATTACTGGATAAATCAGACATGTGGCCCCTTAGATCTTCCCTTAGAAATAGAGAGCTAAGGGGAGAGGCTCCAAACACATTCAAAAAGGTGGTCGACTTCAATTTCAAAAGTCGAAGAATCCTCTTCGTTCAATTGATGAGAATCCTGTATCTCTTGACTTGTCCTCTTCAGAGGGTTGCAAAACCTCTCTCTATCACTTTTAATGGAGTTCATAAATATCTTTGATCTTTATCAATTATCATTCCCTCCTCTCTATTTTAAAAGGGGTGCTTAACTGATAGAACCTTGAGTTCTATCTTGATCAAAGAATTTAAATCAATGAAAAAGGATTATAATTTGCAGAAATTTAAAAGAATCACTATTTGGTAAAGGATCACAATGCCACTTATAAGGGGGTTCCCTCCAAATTAAATAAATAAATATAGTTCTTTTTCCTTGATGATTTCTTAAAAAAATATCTACCCTACTTTATATCTACCTAATGCTACCATGGAAGGACGTGATGGTCCGTTTGTGAAAATAAAACATAAATAAATAATTAATTAAGTGATAAAGTTAGGTTAGGATGTGGAATCCTAACATGCCATCCTCCCTAAAAGAAGCTTCGTCCTCAAAGTTGAAAGTGAGGAAATTATTGCTGGAATTGATGAAATACTTCCCAAGTAGCATCCTCGGAAGGTAAGCCCCGCTATTGAATCAAAAGCTTGGTGATGGTGCGATGGCGAAGTTGACGAGTGCGACGATCCAAGATGGCTTTAGGTTCAACCACGAGGGATCCATCCTCGATGAAGTTAGGTAACTAAGTTTGTGTTGTAACATGTGCACCAACAACTGGTTTAAGGCAAGATACATGGAACATAGGATGAATTTTGGAAGACTTGGGTAACTCCAGTTTATAAGCAACGGGTCCTATGCGTTGTAAAATTTTATAAGGCCCATAGAACTTGGGAGCTAACTTTTGTGAACCTTTGAGCTTGAGAGAGGTTTGGCAATACGATTGAAATTGAAGGAATACCATATCGCCTTCTTGAAATTCGTGTTCGATCCGATGTTGATCCGCTTGTTGTTTCATGCGATGTTGTATTGTGAGCAAATTGTCTTTGAGAAGGCAAAAGATATTGGCTCGAGTAGAGAGTTCAGAATCCATGGTTGGCACATTGGTACATCTTGGAATATAATATGTGATCGTTGGTGGTGTTTGACCATATAAGGCTTCATAGGGTGTCATTTTAATGGTAGTATGGTATGAAGTATTATACCACCATTCTTCCAAAGAAAGCCATTTTACCCAATAAATGGATTGAGCAGGAGTAAAACAATGCAAGTAAGTTTCCAAATATTTATTTATAATCTTTTTTTGGTCATCGGTTTGGGGATGATAAGCGAAAATCATATGGAGTTGAGTGCCTTGGAGCTTGAACAATTTCTTCAAAAAATGACTAGTGAAGATGGGGTCACGATCACTGACAATGGTGGAAGGCATACCATGGAGTTTAAAAATATTATCAAGAAATAGTTGGGTGACGGTAATAGCCTTGTAAGGGTGGGCTAAGGAGCAAAAATGAGCATATTTAGACAATCGATCCACCACTACTAGAATAACATTTTTGCCTAACGATTTGGGAAGACCTTCAATAAAATCCATCGAAATATTAGTCCATGTTTTGGTCGGAATAGGGAGAGGTTGAAGAAGTCCAGGGGTACCCACGGTTTCTCCCTTCTGTCTTTGGTAAATCTCACATTCAACCACAAATATTTTGATATCTCGTTTCATTCCTATCCAATAAAAAGAGTGAGCCACCATTTTATAAGTTTTTAGAAATCCTGAATGTCCTTCAATAAAATCCATCAAAATATTAATCCATGTTTTGGTCAGAATAGGGAGAGGTTGAAGAAGTCCAGGGGTAACCATGGTTTCTCCCTTCTGTATTTGGTAAATCTCACATTCAACCACAAATATTTTGATATATCATTTCATTCCTATCCAATTAAAAGAACAAGCCACCCTTTTATAAGTTTTCGGAAATCCAGAATGCCCTTCAATAAAATCCATCGAAATATTAGTCCATGTTTTGGTCGGAATAGGGAGAGGTTGAAGAAGTCCAGGGGTACCCACGGTTTCTCACTTCTGTCTTTGGTAAATCTCACATTCAACCACAAATATTTGATACTCATTTCATTCCTATCCAATAAAAATAGTGAGCCACCCTTTTATAAGTTTTTCAGAAATTCAGAATGTCCTTCAATAAAATCCATCTAAATATTAGTCCATGTTTTGGTCGGAATAGGGAGAGGTTGAAGAAGTCCAGGGGTACCCACGGTTTCTCCCTTCTATCTTTGGCAAATCTCACATTCAACCACAAATATTTTGATATCTCGTTTCATTCCTATCCAATAAAAAGAGCGAGCCACACTTTTATAAGTTTTAAAAAATCCAAAATGTCCTTCAATAAAATCCATCAAAATATTAGTCCATGTTTTGGTCGGAATAGGGAGAGGTTGAAGAAGTCCAGGGGTACCGACAATTTCTCCCTTCTGTCTTTGGCAAATCTCACATTCAGCCACAAATATTTTGATATCTCATTTCATTCCTATCCAATAAAAATAGCGAGCCATCCTTTTATAAGTTTTCAGAAATCCATAATGTCCTTCAATAAAATCCATCAAAATATTAGTCCATATTTTGGTCAGAATAGGGAGAGGTTGAAGAAGTCCAAGGGTACCCATGGTTTCTCCCTTCTGTCTTTGGCAAATATCACATTCAACCACAAATATTTTGATATCTCATTTCATTCCTATCCAATAAAAAGAGCAAGCCACCCTTTTATAAGTTTTTAGAAATCCAAAATGTCCTACTACAGGCGTGGCATGTAGCTCATGGAGTAGTTTGGTTCGATATAAGGAGGTAGGAGATAGGACAATACACCCTTTGAACCTAAGCATACCATTGCTCCAAGTATAGTGAGGTTTACTGGTGGGATCTTGTTGGATTTGCTAAATTAACTCTTGTATTGAAGTATCACTAAACCATTCTTTTGTTACCTGGTCTATCCATTGGGGAATAGGTGATGAGATCGCTTGCAACTGGACAATTCTTATTGTTTTTGGGAAAGGGCATTGATGGCCATGTTGTACTTACTTTTATGATACATGATCTAATAATCATATCCTAATAATTTAGCGACCCATTTTTGTTGCTCAGGGGTGGATATACGTTGCTCAAGAAAATATTTTAAACTATGATGATCGGTACGGATAATGAAATATCGATCAATGAGGTATGATCACCAATGTTGGATGGTATGAATGATAGCCAACATCTCTTTCTCATATGTATATCGGGCTAAGTTCCTCCTAGAAAATGCCTTGCTAGTAAAATCCAATGGTCGTTCTTCTTGCATGAGAACGACTCCCAATCCTAATCCAGAAGTATCACTTTCGATCACAAAGGGCTTGGAAAAATTTGGCATGGCCAACATAGGAGTGGAACACATGGCATCCTTTAACTTGGAAAAAGCATCGTCAACCTTGGAGGACCAAAGAAAAGCATTCTTTTTAAGTAAAGTTGTGAAGGGGGTAGCAATCTTGCCATAGTCTTTAACAAATTTACGATAATAACCGGTTAATCCAAGAAAACCATGCAAGCCTTTCAATGATTTGGGGGTAGGCCAATTTTTCATATCTTCGATTTTGTGGGGGTCCACCTTAACCCCATCCTTGGAAACGATATGCCCAGTATATTCAATCTCTTGTCATCCAAAAGAGCATTTTGAGTGTTTGGTATATAGTTGGTGTTCCCCCAAGATTTTTAAGGTTTGTTCTAAGTGAAGCGAGTGATCTTCCTAAGTCTTGCTATAAATAAAAATATCATCAAAGAAAACCAAAATAAATTTTTGAAGATAAGGGTGAAATACCTGGTTCATTAAGCTTTGGAATGTTGAAGGAGCATTGGTAAGGCCAAAAGGCATGACCAAAAATTCATAGTGTCCTTCATGAGTTCGGAATGCAGTTTTTGAAATATCATTTTCTCTTACTCTAATTTGATGATATCCTGATCTTAGATCCAATTTTGAAAAGTATTTAGCACCGTGAAGCTTATCCAACAACTCATCAATAGCAGGAATGAGAAATTTATCCTTGATTGTGAGTTTCTTAAGAGCACAAAAATCAACACATAGATGCCATGATCCATCCTTCTTATAAACCAATAAAACTAGAGAAGAATAAGGGTTAACACTGGGTCAGATAACTCCTGCCTTAAATAATTCTTATACAAGTTTTTTAATTTTAGTTTTCTTTAGGTAGGGATATCGATAAGGTCGGATATTTGGGGGTTGATGACCAGGAAGAAGTTGAATAACATGATCTTGACTACGACGAGGGGGCAACCCTTTTGGTTTGTTAAATACTCTAGAATGGCGTGTTAGGAGTTGTAATTTTGGCACCTCTTTTTGTTCCTCCTCGATGGATTGAATGGAAAATAATCATGCAACTATTCCTTTGCCTCCTTTTTGAATACTTTTCTCCATACGGTGGGAACTCATTATTTGGAAGGGGCCTGATTGTAATCCTTTAAGAGTATATATCTGATTTTTTATTGTGAATTGCATCCATAATGCCTCAAAATCCCATTGGATTGTCCCGAGTGTTCGTAACCATTGCACCCCTAGGAAAATATCACATCCTCCTAATGGAAGTGCATACATGTCATTTTTCATGTTGTAATTGCCCATGGTGAGCTTAATATTCTAGCACTTTCCTTTACAGGCGATCCTTCCCCCATTACCAATCATGACCTCAAAACTATTACAAGGTTGTATATAACAATTAGCTTGTTTTACTACATGTGGGTCGATGAAATTATGTATGCTTCCAAAGTCAATGATCACAATGAGGTGGGTTGTATATAAATTTTGTGTAGTTCATTTATGGTTTGGTCCAAATTTCTCATCGTAATGATAGTAGAGGCCTTTTGCTCTTCGTTCCTTCATCTCTTCAAAGCTGAGATATTTAATTGGTAAAGTTTTGTTAGGTTTGGAGGTGGTGTCAGTGATTTGCAATTTCCCCATAGGTGGTTTTCCTAATCGACGTTGAGCATTGAATTTGTCTTCGACTAATTTGGCCAATCCAATGGTCTGCATCATGGTAGTGGGATTGAACATCTATACTTCCAATCAAATTTCTTCTTTTAATCCACTAATGAAACAAATTTGGAAAAATAAGGCATCCAACCCTATTGTACGATTAGCTAATTTCTCAAATTGAGCTTGGTATTCATGCATCGAAGTGTTTTAATGCAGCTTGGTAAGGTCTCTTGTGAAATATTCTAATTTACTAAGGCCAAACTATACCAATAGATTTTGCATAAAGTCTAGCCAAGTAGGGATGCCATTAGTCTTTTTGTACCACTAATACCATTGGATAGCATCATTTTCAAGGTGGAAGGATGCAATACAAACTTTTTGTACATCAAGGATCTGGTTGAGGGAGAAGTATTATTCTGCCCGATAAATCCAATTAGTGGGGTCACCTCCTTCAAATTTGGGAAAATCCAATTTAGTTGTTCTTGGAAGGATGGATTTTTATGGGCCCCCAAGATGTAGTGGGTGCGTCAACCCTACGGATGAGCCTGAGCTTTGTGAATTTGAGGACTAACCAACTAGAAGTAGTGTCATATTTTGATTCATCGTATTAAAATTTTGATTCATTTCGTTGATTTTCAAGTTTAGCCCAGATATATTTTCTTCAAAATCTAGCAGTATAATAAAATTTACTTGAGAAAGTTGGTCCTTGAGTTGGCGAACCTCGTGGTCGAGTTTCTCAAGAGTAGGGTCTTGCGATCTTCGTCCATTAGCCATTTGATGAATTGTTGTAGAATTTTGGAAATTCAAAAAATTTAATTTAAATTTAGATCAAAAAAATGTAGTTGCCTAAAAATTTGGTTTTAGTAATTTGATTTTGAACCCTTCGGCATCCAATGGTTGTAAATTTCAGCACTGATGAGACAGACAAGCAGGTGACCGACAATACAAAACTCAATGCAGGGTGTCGACTGATAGAGGAGTAGAGCATGAGGTGGTAGGATTGGGTGACTGACAAAGGAGCGGAGCACAAGATGGATACAAGGTAGAAAGGGTGCAGACTAACAGAGGAGCGGGGTATGAGGCGGGTACAAGGCGATAGGGGTGCAAACTGACATAGGAGCAGGGCACGAGGTGGTAGCCGATAGGTGGACACTACATGGGTGTACAGGAGGCGAGGGCTAATGTGGCCATCTATGGTGGTCACAATATTCCTTCAGATGCAATTTGTTTATAAAACTTAATATATGCTTTCATTTGGGCGATGTGGGACTAAGTCCCTAAACAAATGTATTTTTATGCGTGTGAATCTTCTTACTCGATCGTCCCTTTTTTCCATGTGTAAGTGTTGCTTGGGTATATTTGATTGGTTTTAAATCTTTTGATTTATTTAAAATTGATCACGTCTCCAAGATCGGTTTTAATTTAAAAACATTCACGTCAGTCTTCTTCGTAGGTGGATATATATGATTTATGATTTTAATGGAAAAAATTAAGTCTATCTGAACAAATATGATTTCTTCGGTACCTATCACTTCTCTCTTCCAGTGCCCAATAGGGATAAGTGCTTAATCAATCGACGTTCACCTTGAATGATTTCATTGTAATTTTTGTCTTGGATTGATGGAGATAAAGACCAACGAAGATATTTACGTACAAGATTCATTGAGCTCTGATACCAAAATGATAGAACCCCGAGTTCTATCTTGATCAAAGGATTTAAATCAATGAAAATGAATTATAATTTGTAAAAATTTAAAAGAATCAATGTTTGGTAAAGGATCACAATGCCACTTATAAGGGGGATCCCTCCAAATTAAATAAATAAATATAGTTCTTTTTCCTTGATGATTTCTTAAAAAAATATCTACCCTACTTTATATCTACCTAATGCTACTATGGAAGGATGTGATGGTACGTTTGTGAAAATAAAAAATAAATAATTAATTAATTAAGTGATAAATTTAGGTTAGGATATGGAATCCTAACAATAACCTTTTATAATATAAAGTGCTCTATTTCAAAAGGGGAAATTTAACCTACTTTTATCCACTTTTAATCTATACTAGAGAAGTTATTCATATCTTTTATATAAATATTTTAAATACCCAGTCAGAAAGGACAATTCTCTGGAGATGTTGATCCTAGCTAAACACGAACCGAAGGTTCATTCTCTTTCTTCCTCTAAAATAAGAGCATGTTCTTTAGTATGTATTTTGATTGGGAAAATACATATAAGCACTCTTTCGCCAATTGCGTGCTGTTCTGGTAGCATACCAAAAACATAAAAGCCTCCGGCGATCCATTGCATATTGGATCTGAACCAGCATTTGCTTGAATCTACCGCATATTTGATTTGGGATTATTAAATAGAGTACGCATATTTCATTAAATGCGTTCAGGAACTCTAGAATCTAGAGATCTGTGAGAACGAAACTCTCACCCTTTAAAAATTCTGTAAACTGCGTCCCAGAGTCTTGTTCCCCATTGCTAGTACATCTCTGTTCCACTAGACAATAGATTTTAAATCATGTCAGATCCTAAGGAGCCCGGGATCATACCAAACTTATACGCGAAAGATTTGATACGTTCTACGGATCGATCGGCACCTACCAATCCCGATAAACTCGTAGATATGGAACTCTGTTGTTCCGATTTTCTAGAAAGATATGGAACATGAGCCTTATAAAAAAATGGTTGATTTCACTCTAAGAAAAAATTCTACTATACTAAAGGTCCATATGGGAAATGCATAGTACAGGTCAGGCTTTGAAGAACCTTTATCCCTCGCTTCGAATTTGACTTATTCATTTCTAAGGTCACTTGCTCGATTCTTTTCTCTCTCTCTCTCTTTTTTTTATCTCAACTATGAGATACGGATACTACGAAGGAACAATTCAAACCTATTCCCCGAACCAGAGAGCATTCGTATGATAAACTGGAGTATTAACACGCGTTCCTATTATTTATTTGATGATTCATTCCAAATTTCGTTAAGGGAATCCTCCGGGGGCTCTCTATTTCAAAAAGGGGCCTTTAAAATGGAGGGGCCGGGGAGGGGAGGGGAGAGGAGAGCTCTTTAAAAGGATTGAAAGCGGGAGAGAGACCTCATAATTTGAAAGGGGATTGGATGAGGCAAACTCCAAGCTCTTATTTAAAGCATCGATTCATATGACAAATCGCTTATATACGCATTAACAACTGAGCGTGGGGCGAGTGCATGCCTTATATATAGAAAGAGGGCCCTTCATCGAGTCATATGACGTATGCCCTTTCAAAACAGAGAGCGAATTCATCTAGATCTTAAGAGTACATAAATGATGACCCGCTTGCTTGAATAAACCTACTCAAGAGTGCTCAGAAATGGATAAATGACCAGTTCCCCTTTTAAAATAGAGAGGTTCCCTTTTCCCATTTTGGGGAGTATCTTATATACGTATTAACAACTGGTAAAGGAGATCTACAAGATCCAAAAGGATTTCCTATCTATCTATATAAACGGGAGAGGAGATCTACCCGCCTCCCTTTAATAAGCCGGTTGAGCGCATGACCCGATGAAAGTTGCGAGCGAGATGAACTCTATCTATAGCCTCTCGGTCGAGTACATTTTATAAAGGCCCTCTTGAGAGCCGAGCTCTATTTTAAAAGCTCTCCTGACTCATTCATCGACTACTCACTAAAGAGTGCGCCCTGGTTGCTCCGGATCATTGACTTAGTCACTTATGAACTCGAGAGCTCTCTATTTTAAAAGCATACATAAATTCAATGGCGGATTGCACCCAGATTATTGACTTACTCACTTACTCACCCCCCCCATGATAGATTCGCTTATTCAAGGTTACTACACCCGCCGATCGATGGGATTAGAAAGCCGATTCATCCGGTCCCCCTGCAGGAGTGAATAGGGCTCACTTATCTTATCTTATCTTAAAATAGCCCTGCCCTGCCCCCCCTCTCAAAATAGCCGTTTGAAAAAGCCCTTTAAAAGACTTTTATTTTATTTGGTTTTGGGCCCTCTCTGTTTTTCAAAAGGGGCCTTGCCTTGCCTTTAAAATCTGGGGTGGGGGAGGGGAGGGGAGGGGAGAGCTTTTCAAAGGGCGTATATAAAACGACTCGGCTCTTATGGTGAAATGCCGAAATAATTTCATTTCATTTGAAAAGGTGAGACCTTATAAATGGTTCAATGCCTACTGTATCGGTAATGGATAGACTAGCCGGTTCAGCGGGTTCAAGGCCGGGGTATCATATCGCATATATGAGCCAGACCCAACATATATCAATGGATTGAGCAGCCAACGTATCATATCCCGTAGAGGCTTGAAGGAGATCATGAAAAGCATGGGGAGGTTGGAGGGAGAGGAAACACTGGAGGAGATCTCAAAAGGGTTGGGTCTAGCTGTCACGCCCCTCTATTATTGAAGGGGTTGGAATATTCATGTTGGAATATTCATGCCGGAGCTCTTTAAAAAAAATTACCGGGAAGGGAAGGGCTATTCGCATTCATGCCGTTAGGGAATAATGCTATTCAGTGAGGACCTTAGAATCAAAAGCAGAAAGAGGACTCCTGTTATTACTCCAACAAGACCATTGCCCCATAGAGAGGGATGCTTAAAATAGAGAGGGCCGGAGCCGTTCTATCGCTACTGGGGACAGATGGTATGACACATTTTAAAAGAGAGGCGCCTCCCCCGACCTAAAGGTCTCGGTCGGGGAGGAACACCAGCCATAACTGTACACCCTCCATACAGCCTTTTCTCGCCATACAGCCTTTTCTCTGTTGCTGGCCAGGAACACCTTATAATGGGACAGATGGCGCCTCCCTCGACCTCCTCTCCCAATCAATAGTTCTTTCAGGCCTAAGGGCCCGGAATAACTCCTGTGGGCGCCTAGGGCAAGCAATCAATGGGTTGGGTAAAGGCCGGCTGAGCTATCAAAGCGGACCTCTTAGAAGGGATCTGGGCATCAAAACGAAGAATCCTCCCCGCTCGATAAGCGAGAGGGCGCGAAACGGAACCCTTTTAAAATAGAGAGGGCACGCACCTCAAAGGTAAAGCACTGGAGCGAGATAGAAGGGGGAATTTATAACTTTAGGGATCGACCTTTCCAACCTCTTAAAATCCCTTTAAAAGCTTTCGGAATCTCTCTCTATTCTGAAGGCGCTCTCTTTAAATTAAAAGGCTCTCCTCTCTACCTCTCCGAAAGGGTGGGGGGGTGGGGTGAGATAGGAGTGGTTGAAAGCGACGGACTGGAGTAGTAAATATGTTGTTGGAGGGAACGGGACTGCTCTCTATTCCAAAAGGGCGAATGGGGAGCAAACATCAGAGCCCCTGGTAGTTCGTAAACGAGGGATAAGCCCTTGTCTACCGACATAGGATGGACGAATGAATAGGAAGGGTGAAGGGAATGGCCCGAGGACACATGGATGGAGATAGACAAAATAACATCACATCTCTTAAGATTGGGAGAGCGCACTCGACCAGGGCATTCTGTTTTAAACGTTTTAAAGCTCTCCCTTTCTCGACAACATGACAGTCTTTTTAAGAGCTTTAAAATATTGAGCCCTCTCCCCCCCGAACTAACCCCTGTATCATAGATAGAGAGCCTCTCCCTCGACCTTGAAAGGATAGGGCCTCCTCTTCCTTGGAAGCTTTTAAAAGGTCGATCGTTTAAATGAGGATAGAGAGCGGACCCTTACCCATTCACTTTAGTGGGCGGGCTTAAATTGAGTTCGGTTCCACCCCTTTAAATAAGAGCTTTAAAAGGTGTTGAAGAGAAGGAACTGGGTTGGGCCAACCCCCTCTATTTTAAAGGCAAGGTGTACCCGCTACCACTTAAGTATATTCCATTGCGCCACATTCTCGGAAAGCTCTACCTGAGCTGCAGAAGAAGCTTTTTTACCTTTTAAAAATAGGGGCTACATAAACACATATTATGAGCATTTCGACCCTTTTGATTGATAATCGTATCCGTAGCTACTGCTGTCTCGCCAGTATGTCTGTCCCCAATGATTAATTCTCGCTGACCTTTTAAGATATAGAGAGCCTATAGGGATCATAGAATCAATAGCAATAAGACCCGAAGAGGTTCATATATAGAACGTCTCGAAATAATACCTGGAGCGTCTCTGAAGATTCGATCCTTTTAAAATAGAGAGGCATTCGGAAGCTTAAATTTTAAGAGCCCTTACCATCCTTTTTAGTAGAGGCCGGTTGGGCTAGAGCCTAGAGCATTTACAACCAACACGGCCCGAATAAGCATCACTTTAAAAGCTTGTATCTGAGCTTCAAATTCCTGTTGCTTTCACGGAACTGCCCTCTCGTATCATCAAGCCATCACCCATCTCTTTGAAATGAGAGAGAGCAGCTCCAACATTATTTGATTCTATATTTAGGGCAATACCGTATGTACCATCTCCAAATTCGACCTTAATAATTCACCTGCCATTACTTTATCAAGACCATGAATACGAGCAATGCCATCTCCTACTTGTTTAAAAGTACGGCGCCTTGCCCGACCGACTTTTACTTCGCTTCGTCCCTGCTGGCCCCTTTTTTAGAGAGGAGAGGAGGGGAGAGCTCTTAAAAAGCTGTTTGCGTATCGCCCCCGCCCATGTTTTAAAAAGGCAAGGGCCCTGCCCCCCCTCTCAAAATAGCCGTTTGAAAAAGCCAATTTAAAGGGCCCTGAATTTAATTTAATTTAAAGGGCCCTGCCCGGCAAAAGCCCTGTTTTCAAAAGGCGGCCCTTCCCAGCCCTCCCCTCCTTATTCAAAAAGAGAGGGGGCCCGGCCCTTGAAAAATGGAGGGGAGGGGCCCGGACGGATTCTACCTATAGGCTCCCTGTCTCCGAGCGCCGGGGAGGAAGGTGCCTTACGGCGAAAACTTCCACCCGGAGATACCGCCCATCCAGAGATCTCAAAGCGTTTCAGTCGGCGAAGGCCAAGCGATACGACCAAAACTCGTTTTGGAATTTGAAGGTGGGCGAGGGCGGAGGAGATCGAGGAATTGGGGAAGTTATTCGGAAAGATCCGCCACATCTATCCCGAGACGTTATAAATGCCGGACTCCCCTAAATATGAACGGGCCTCCTCCCGGGTTTCGATTCAGTGGTAATGAAGGGAATCGAGCCTCTATTCTCTTATATACGTATTAACAACCCCATTAATATAGGGCTGAGTGCAGCAGCTATCCCTAAAAGAAACTGCCCACCCCCCTGATAAACAAAGGTTGAGTGCGGCTTTATATAGAGAGGCTCTCTCCCTCCCTGAAATGAAAAGCTGATAGGAAGTGTCTTAAGAGCCCTCTTAAGATATAGCTTTAGAATTTTAAGGTCGGTCGAGCTTTCCTCTTTAAGCTGTCGCTCCCCTCCCCTCAGGATATAAAGGAACTTATGAAGGTCGAGCGCTGACCTCTTAATTAAGACATTTAAAAACGCTTTAGATCATTTTTTAAAGAGCTCACCCTATTAAAATCTTAAGTTATTACATACGCTCATAATAAGAATCGATCGATCGATGCTTTACCGACCTCTCCATTTTAAAAGGGGTTCGTTAAAGCCGACTCCTTAATGAAAGAAGGGTGAATGGTTGTTAAAGCCAACTTTCTCTACCCAATAGAGAGCTTTTAAAATAAAATGCTTACCTTTTCAAAACAGAGAGGGAGAGGCCGCTCTTTAAAAAAGAAAGGGCTCCTTAATGAAATAAGGGTGAATGGTAAAGCTATGAATGGGCGACTTGTTCTTGTTGTTGCCGACTCCTTAAAATATAAAGAGAGGTTGTGAAGAAGCCGACTCTTTATTGTTGTTAAAGCCGACTCGACTCTACGAATGGGGCCTACCTTGTCAATGCTCCATGGGCTTCTTGTTGTCGGAATATTCCCGCCATTATAGATAGAGAGGTTGTTGTTTGCTTTTCCACGGGTTGCGGGTCGATGCGTCCTCTGGTGTCGTTCTAACCCGATAACCATGGGAGGTGCTGCCTGTGCGGTTCTAGCGGTGAAAGATTCTTTGTGTGAGTAAAGTTGTCCTATAGGCTGTGGTGTTAACCGAAGCTGTGTCAATGGGCTCCTTAAAAGCTGTTGGAATATCGGGAGTGAATCCAAGCTGTGTTCTGTGCTCCATGGGTCAAGGTTGTTGGGGCTCGCTCGTATGGTGTCAATCGGACCGGTTTGATGATCGTGGTTGGTCATCAATCCTGTGGTGTGGTTCCAACCTCAAATGGCAGTGCAGTGGGTGAATGCTCCAGGTTGTGGAGTCCTAATACGTATTAAAAGGAGTTAGTAATGTGTGACTTTCGAAACGCCCCCTCCCCTCCATTTTAAAAGGGTAAAGGGATGGCCCCCTCGGCGCATGGCTATTTAAAGGTGGTCAGGGTGCACTTTGCAAGCCAGCCATCCCCCCCTGGGATGGATGAGTACCGATCGATCCAACACCCTAAAGGCAAGCTTCCCATTTCTCTTGCCACTCTAGTGAGCTCCTCAGGATCGAGGGGGAAGAAGATTTATCTCGCCTCTTCGAATCAAGAGAGCTTGCCTCCTTAAAGCCCCTCAAAGGAAAAATAGGGCTGGGCTTTAAGCTCTTCAAAACGATTATAGATAGAGAGGGGTTGAATCGAAATTCGCTTTTCTGCGGAACACTATTTTAAAGGGCTCGGCTCATCAGCGGGTCGGTAGCAGCGTTACTTACGTACTGGATCGGGTATCTACTCCAAGACCTGCTGTCCGAGCTTTTCTAGAAGCCCTCCAACTTTAGAGCTGATTTCCCGTCGGCTGGCCATATGTACGATGGTAACGGCTTGTGGGAGACAGGGCCGCTCATTCCGAGGTAGCCGTAGGGGAACCCTCAATAAGGCTAGATCGAATCCGTTCATCCCTATAAAAGCACGAGGTTCCGTTGGAAGGAAGGGTTGCTTTTAAGAGGTTGAGTTGGAAGGCCAATACTCGTATCCGATAGGAACCTTAAAGCCCGGTAGATCTATGGTTTCGATAGTCGGTGATTGGTGCTCGAAGCCAGTTCCTCAGTAATTAATTAATTCCAAAAGGCCGGCCCCTCTTCTAACCTTTAGAGCTTTTGTCAGGTTTCTTTGGCAGGTTTCTAAAGTCAGGTTTCTTTTGGCTGGCCGAATCCCCTTTAAAGAGTTCGATCCGGGCTCAGCTAGAGAATAGTTGGGTCGGAGAGAACCGGGAAGATAAAATGAAAAAGAGCTTACTTTATGAATGGGAATGGATCAACAAAAGAGGATTGATACGAAGAGCCTTTTAAAATAGAGCCTTTTAAAAAGATAAGTTCACTGAGAGAGATGGCTAGGATAAAGGTGACCAGCCACACTTTTCGATTCCGAGAGAGATGGCGCATCTGATCTTGGGACACATCCCACAAACTATTTCTACGGAGATACCTAGCCACCAGCCCATCAAAGATTAAATCAATATCTCTATTGCTGAGTTTTTTAAGGGATAGCTGCTTTCTCCAACTTCGAACCCCCTTTGAAAATAGAGAGGCCTCTCTATTTTGAAAGGGCACCAAGCGGTTGTCTGATTCAACAGGGCTAGGCGAAAGTTTTAAAGAGGGCAACCTCTCGGGACATTTCTTGTTCTAAGAATTCCTTCTCTCCCTGCCGCGAAATCTATTCTGAATAGGATTTTTCATTCTTTGAAATGGGGAGAGGGAGATTCTTCCTTTTTCAATTGACTTCTCCCCATCCACCCCGGCCCACCCTTCTTATAGTTCCCGGGCTCTCTATTTCAAAAGGGAGGAGTTCATCATTATTGTGTAGTAGTATGACCGGGGAAAGAGGACAGGCTCTCCACTCCTTCATGAGATGAGAAAAACATGGCCTCCCGGGCCGTCCACCCGTACCCCTCTCCTCATTAATATAAGGTCGAGCGGTTATGGATAGAGGGCCCTCTCCCACTTCATAGGTAAGCGAGACCCTCTCGCTCCGTCCCCACCCAGATTTCCCGATCATGTGGAATAAGAAGATCGTGAGCCGCCTATTCCTTCTCTTTTCACTGGCCCCACCCGAGGGACAAGGCGGCGCATAAGAGACAAACCGCCCTGCTTATAGAAGTGGGGGCCCTCTATCCATAACCGGCAATCAAGATCTCGGCTCGGCCCCCCATTTTTTTATTCTCTTTAAGAACAACGAAACCCAAACCAGGTCCTGTATGGGCAGTTTCCATTGCGTCACCTTGTAGGCTCGGGTGTTCACTGTAAAATGGTTGTTCTCAAACCCTATGACTATCACTAGTTCCCATAAAGGTGGTCGTAGACTAATCTAGCCATGGCGGGGTCATTGCTAGGAGGGTATCTCATAGGCATCATGAGGTCGTAGCGCAAAGTACTTTTTCTCTTATTCCCAAATGGGGGTTGCTTAACCATGATGGAATGTCGGGTCTTGAATCTCAAAATTGTCACCTTTGCCTCTCCTTGTTGGAAAACCTTTAAGCTCTGTTCACCTCTCCTTATTGGAAAACATTCGAGCTTTGAAAATCGATAGGATATAAGGTCTTGGGCGCTCGAGTGGGAACGTCTGTCGTTACCTTGTTAGGATTCTTATGCCTATCGTGTTCCAAGTTTTGATAGTCAACTAAGTTACAGTTGCTTGCATAAATAGTAGACTATGGCTTTCTTAATAATTAAGGTGTTACTCCATTATGTGAGTAAATAGGGACAATTCCTTATATAGTTTCATTAAATAAAATAGTGGATTTTATATTAATGAAAGGAAAGGTTTTATGTTGGTTTCATTAAATAAAATAGTAGATTTATATTAATGAAAATAAAGGTTTATATGGTTTCATTAAATAAAATAGTGAATTTTATATTAATGAAAGGAAAGGTTTTATGTTGGTTTCATTATATAAAATAGTAGATTTTATATTAACAAAAAGAAAGGTTTATATAGTTTCATTAAATAAAATAGTGGATTTTATATTAATGAAAGGAAAGGATTTATGTTGGTTTCATTAAATAAAATAGTAGATTTTATATTAATGAAAATAAAGGTTTATATGGTTTCATTAAATAAAATAGTGGATTTTATATTAATGAAAGGAAAGATTTGTTTGTAAACTAAGGGTATGGGACTTTGGTTTATGAAATGAATGAGAAGAGATTTATTGTTTTAATTAAAGTAGTGAAAGCTTTAATTTGGCAAATGAAAGAAAGGTTTGTTTGTAAACTAAGGGTATGGGACTTTGGTTTATGAAATGAACGAGAAGAGATTTATTGTTTTAATTAAAGTAGTGAAAGCTTTAATTTGGCAAATGAAATAAAGGTGTGTTTGTAAACTAAGGGTGTGGGACTTTGGTTTATGAAATGAACGAGAAGAGAGTTATTGTTTTAATTAAAGTAGTGAAAGCTTTAATTTGGCAAATGAAAGAAAGGTTTGTTTATAAACTAAGGGTATGGGACTTTGGTTTATGAAATGAACAAGAAGAGATTTATTTTTTTAAATAAAGTAGTGAAAGCTTTAATTTGGCAAATAAATGAAAATATTGCTTTATAAGATTGAAGGAACCCAGATTGTTTGGCAATTAAGGGTATGGGACTTTAATTGTTGAATAAGGGTTGGGTCATTTATTGCAAGTAAAGCCTGTGATCTAGATGCATTGTTGAAAGACTCTCATAGGAGGATGAGAGGGAAAATAGAAAGAGTAGTTTCTATGATATCAACTATGCATTAGATAGTTATTGATTTAATTGTATAGTTGCAATTTGACAATGAAATAAGTAAATGCATTTAGAAGCATGTCTATCCTAAACTATGAGTGTCCTGATCCCCTACTATCCTCAAATGATCGATGGAAGAGCGGGAGGACCAAAGTTACATATGGACCAATGCACAAGTTTGCTCTCTACTTTACATATTGTTTACTTATGCAAATAGATTAGATTTGTGGGGAGATTTCCCCAATGAAATTGATGTAATATATTGTTTAAGGGTATGGAGGTTTTACCATACACACTTATGTAATAAATGATCAATGTGGCAAATGCACCTTTGTATTCTATTTGATTTATTGTGAATGTATCTAAATATTTTCTAATTCATGTTTATTCTTTAATTATTGCTCTATGTTTCTAGTTATCTTTTGCATGTTTAATGAATTATGTTTTGTTAGATTTAGTATCTAGATCTATCTTTTATTTTCTTGATTGAATAACTTTTTATAGAATTTAGTAGTAAGTTCTAGGGTGAACTTAGAGGATAACCTAAGGGCTTGAGACCCCCTTAGGGAGAATGGTAACTAGGTTTATAGAAGATCGTACCTGAGTTAAGATATCTTGTCAGAGGGTAAGATTGATAGCTTAACTCGTAGTACATGTAGCATACCTATGCATAATAGCTTGCGTAGAATATGGAGATGCGTGTACACCTTCTAATGATTGAGGGTGATAATTCTAGCTCATCGAGGATGATGAGATGGATGGACTTATGTGCATAACATGAGATATGCCTACGCAGAAGGGACTTGCGTGAGGGGAATCTTGTGTGGTATAGTTATTGAGAAACTTAGGGGTTTTGTTAAACATTAAGTTAATCTAAGGTTTGTTAGGGATTTTTGAATCCCTCTTCTTAGTAAAAAAATTCTTTCTATTTTTGTGTGTTTTCTTATTTCTTGATTTTAGGATCATACACTTAGGATACATCATATCACATTTTTTGGATGATGATATTCCTTCCTCATACTTGTGAGGGGATTCTTCTCTCTACATCACTATATTTATTGGGGAAATGTTCATCAAGCAAATTTTGATAGACAATTGTTCCTCCCTCAATCTATGGTCTTATCATTTTTTTTCCAAAATTTTGGATTAAAATAGGAGGATTTAACTAAATCCAATGTCATCATAAAATATTTCAAAAATGAGTCCCAAGAGACCTATGAGATTATATCCCTACCTCTTAGGGTTGGACCTAAGATCTTAAATACCTTTTTTTATGTGGTACCTTGCTCTACATATTTTAATCTCCTTCTTGGATGCCCTTGGATTCATGAGATGAGGGTTGTCCCTTCTACTTTTCATCAATGTTTGATGTTTGAATTCGAAGATCAACTTATCACCATTCTAGGTGACCCACATCCATTTCAAAATTATTCATTTGTTAAGCAAGCTCAATCTAGTCTCATTTTATTCCCATGAATTTCTTCATTTCACCTTACCAAGCAACTTGAAAATTTAAAGGTAAGTGACGAACTGCTAATCAATGTTTCATCACAAGATCAAGATAATTTATTTCTTTAGAAACATCTTCTAGATTTAGCCAGGTTTCCACCTTCACCAAGGACTATAGGTTTACCTCATAAGAAGGGTAAATTTGTACACATTGGCATGCATAGATTTATCTTCGTAGGTGTATCCCTCAAAGAAAATATTTATGGTAGCAACCCTTTTCTATAGAGTGTTATTTTACTCATTGTTATCTATCCAAATGATTACCCGCTTTCCAATAAAATCCTATATTATATGGGATATTTAGGTAAAGGTTTGGGGCCACAAAAGAAAGGTATTTAAGAGCCTTTGGAAGTTGATCTTTGGCCTGGGAGATGTGGCATATGCTACATACCCAATAAAAACCAACCTTTTCCATTTGATGATGATCACCTTATTACTTATGCCAAATATTTGGGTCATCGAGGCTTTGAGTGGAGTGATGAGGATGAGGGACCACCTTATCTCATTGACATTCTATTTTGCAATGTGGTAACTTTGGTGCATCTTGAGTTAGTTGTGACCCCAAGGGAGTATGCTAAAGGTGATACTCTTTGTGATATGGATCATGAGGATATCCTTGAAAACAATTCTTCTTTGATGGGTCAATCCCTTGTGTTGCACATGTTGAGTCTTCTAGTTCTCAAGAGGACTTTAGTTCTATGTCTCCTAAGGATCTTGAGAAACTAGGAGTGATCCCCATATCACCTTCTTTTGAGGATGAATCTAATATTCTCATTGAGGGTACCATATATATTAACATAGATTTTGAGGAGAGCCCTAGAATCCTTAAGCTTAGCAAAGCCTTGTCCATGGACGACCAAAAGCAATTAACCAATTTGTTGAATAAATTTCATGATATTTTTACTTGGTCATATGTCGACATGTCAAGGGTTTGATCCCTCCCTTTTTATGCATCATTTGGTAGTGAAGCCTAGTTCTAAGCCTATTAAGCAAAAATTTAGGAATATGGATCCTAAGGTCACCCTTTTGGTCAAGGAGGAGCTCTAAAAACTCCTTGATGTCAGTTTCATAAAAGCTATCAACTATTTTGATTAGATCTCTAACATCGTTCTTGTGGATAAGAAGGTAATAACAATCAAAATATGTATCAAATTTAGGAACATTAACTTAGCATGTCCCAAGGATGATTTTCATCTCCCCAACATAGATATGATCATAAAATTCACTACCAATTGTGGAATGCTTTTGCTCATGGATGGAATTTTAGGATACAACTAGATCATGGTTGCCCTCGAGGACCAATCTAGATAAATTTCATCACTCCATGGGGTACCTTCTGCTATAAAGTTATGCCTTTTGACTTAAACAATGCTAGTGCCACATATCAGAGGGCTATGACATATCTTTCATGACATGATGCATGATATTCTAAAGGACTATGTAGATGATATTTTGGGTCATTCCATACATTGAAAGGATCATGATCATGATATAAGATGCATCTTTGAAAGACTCTTATAGTACAAAGTTCATCTTAAGCCCTTCAAGTGTGTGTTTGGAGTCACATATGGCAAGTTGTTATTTTTCATCGTGTCTAGGTGAGGCATTGAAGTAGATCCTACTAAGATAGCGTCTATCATTGACATGCTTTATCCCCATAACCTAATTGATTTGCGTAGATTTTAAGGTAATATTCAAGCTATTCATTGATTCATAGCTCAATTAGCCAATAAATGTTAACCATTTCTTATGATTCTTAAGAAATATGTCATGTTCTAGTGGGATTTTGAGTGTCAACAAGCTTTTGATGAACTCAAAAGGTATCTCACTTTCCTACATGTCTTAGTTTTTCCTAGACTGGATAAGCATTTGATGCTTTACATAGTAGCCACAACTCATACTTTGAGAGCCTTGTTGGATCAAAATAATGATCAAAACAAAGAGCAAGCTATCTACTATATCAATAAAATCTTGGTTAGCTATGAAACCTGGTACACTCACTTAGAGAAGCTTATCCTTGTTGTAGTGTTTGCTTCTCAGAAGTTAAGGCACTTCATGATCAACCATAAGATATTGGTTATTGCAATGTTTGATCCTTTGTGGTACTTAATGTCTAAGCTTCACCTTTTAGGTTGAGTCGCTAAGTAGGTTTTAGCCCTTAGTGAGTTTGACTTAACCTTCATAGGTTATAAGGCAATCAAGGATCAGGTGATTGTTGATCAGTTATCCTCTACTCCCTTAGAGTTAGCCCATCCCTTAGTCGTTGAGTTTCCTAATGAGTTCTTTAGTGTAGAAGCTAAAGATATAGAGTCTTGGACTTTTTTTTTTATGGAGCCTGATGCTTAAAGGGAACTAGTGCTAGAATTATTTTGGTTACCCTACAAAAGCAACTCATTTACCTTTCCTTCAAGATTCATTTCTCTTGCATGAATAATATTATTGAGTATGAAGCCTTGATCCTTGGTCTTATAGTAGCCTTAGCCTTGAAGGTTAGATTCCTTTTAGTGTTTGATGACTCTTAACTTGTGGTCAATCAAATTAACAATATTTATCAGACTCAGGATGATAAGCTAAAATCTTACAAAGAGATTGTCATCAAGATTTTATTCGTGTTCGATTAGGTAACCATAAAATCTATCCCTAGATCCTCCCATGTAGGTGCCATGGATGCTACTTCATCCTTGTTTCCATTAGAGTTGGATGATTATCAAGCATTGATTATCATTAGATAACTTCGAGAGCCCACATCACTTAGTTTTAGTCTTGTTATGCTAGATGTTTTGACCATCAAAGCTTCTCCATCTGAACCATGGTATAACATATTTAATTTCCTTAAGAATAATTCAATTCTTGATGGTTTAGATCACAATCAATGTAATATTTTACATAAAAGAGCATGCCAATTAATTATAATTGGCAATACTTGAAATCAACGTTCTTTTGAAGGTATTCTCTTGTGATGCATTAACTTAAATGAAGCCTAGCTAGTTCTTAGTGAGGCTCATGAAGGATCATGTGGAGGCCATTTTAGTGGTAATATCATTGCTAAGAATATTCTTCAGATTGGGTATTATTATCCTTCCATGGAGAAAGATGCATGTAACCATGTTCAATGTTGCAACAAGTGTCAATGCCATGACAACCTTGTCCATGCTCCTTCTCAAAACCTTCAAGACATTTCTTCTCCTTGGCATTTTTCCATGTGGGTATTGGAAATTATAGGGAATATTAACCCAAGATCATATGATGGTCATAAGTTTGTCATAACAGTGACATAGTACTTCACTAAATGGGTTGAAGCCATTCCCTTGGCTATGGTTACTGGAGCTCAAGTCTCCAAGTTCATCTTCAACAAAATTCTTTGTAGGTTTGGGATTCCTTCAATGATTTTTTTTGGTAATGAAACTCTTTTCAAGAACAAAGTTGTTCATAAAATTTGTCCTAAATATAAGATTCAACATATGTAGTCAACTTTATATTACCCTCAGGGTAATGAGTAAGCCAAAACATCCAACAAGTCTTTGGTCAAGTTCCTCAAGAAGTTGGTTAGTAAGAATAGTCATGACTACCATATCCAAATTTATCCTACCTTGTGGGCCTATCATACTAGTGTGTGAACTCCTATAGGTGCCTCTCTATATGTCTTGGTCTATTGGAGTGAGGCTATTTTTTTTGAGTTAGAGGTCTCGTCATTGTACATTTTTTTACAAGATGCCTTGGTCGACAATGAGTATCGCTTAGATAACTTGAACCAATTGGATCTATTGGATGAAAACTACATTCATTCCTTAGTGCATATTTGAGCCTATCAAAATAGGCTCAAGTGATCTTATTCCAAGAAATTTAACAATCGTTATTTTGAGGTTGGGAACCTTATCCTCAAGGAGAACTATAAGAACATCAATGCTCATTCAGATCTTAAAGGTAAGTTTCAACCTAATTGGCTAGGTCCCTTTGTCATAATAGTCAAGTTTGACTCAAGAGCCTATTGTTTAACTTCTTTAGATGGTAAAGAACTTAAAGGACCAATGAACATAATGTATCTAAAGAGATACTATGCATGACTCTGTATCTTTTTTCATATTGCATTTAACTTAGTTTTCATATTGAATTTGGTTTATTTGCTCATACTGCATGACTGCCTATCATATTTTGCATGATTTATCTAACATTCTATCCCATTTACACTTTGCTTGTCATATAATTGCATTGCTACTTGATCATATTTGCATGACTGCTTGATCATATATATTTTTGAGGAATTTATGAGGATGGAAAGTGATAATACCTAGTTATATCTTAGCTCACATGCATTGCACTCACACTAGGGATCTGATACCTAGTAGATCCCAAACCTAGGGCCCATATCCAGGCATTTTCATCATTGCATTCACTCATATATTTCTCTCTTTTCTTATATTCATTGACCTTGAAAGTATAAAATGATCATCAATTTCTTCTCCAAGTCAAGAAATATAGTTCTTCCTTTTGTATAACCTTATCCTTTGCATGTTTTCTTTCTCATTTTTGTCAAGATAAGGGATATATGTTATTCCTTCTATCTGTGAATATTATTTTGCTCACATTTTTCATTTCTTGATATTTTATTATTAAGGGATCCTCATGAGATAAGGGTAGATACCATATGAAATTGTTTACAGTGTTCATACAACAACTGACTATCCTATGCACATATCTTACTTCTCAAAATTTTAAGGACACACACACCTTTCTTCTCCTTTCATATTTATTTATTCTCTCTACTTTCTAACACATGCACACACATGCTATGATTCACTTTGCTCACTCATCTCATGCACACACCACACCCCTATTAGGTAGTTCTTATTTTGGAAAATCAATCAAATACATCACATCCTATATAGGATAGCTTCATGGTCATGAGCAAGGGATAACCTTCATTTGATAATTTGTGATCATACATCCTAGCAGGTATCTCTTCATCTTTGGCCATCAGTGAGCACTATACCCATAGCAGGTATCACTTCATACTTGACCATATTTGCAAGCATAGCACCCTTATGGGATAGCTTCATGGCCACTAGCGAGGGGTAGCCTCCACATCCGACCATTTGCAAGCACACATCCTCATAGGGTCAAACTCCTTTTTCTTTTATTTTCCTTTCTTCAACCTTTTGGAGCTTTGTGTCTTTGTTACTTCACTTCTTTACCTCTTTGTTTTCTTTCTATTCTCTTTCTTCACTGTCTTGCTTCTTCATCACCTTCTTCTTCCTTTCTTTTTCTTTCCACCCACTCATCCATGCATTTCCATTTTTGCATTCATTTTAGATTGCATTTAGACATTGCATTAGTTAGATTCATTCATGTATTTCATTTAGTTAATATCATCATGCATTGCATTTATTATGTTTGTGCTCACCATGCATCATTAGAAAATATCATATACATAAAAAGAACACACATTTAATAACACAATAAAATGAAAGCAACATGTATTACTTGAAAGCACTAAGTGCATGTTGGCCAATCGATTTGACATAGTAGAGAGCTTGGCACACTTGACCATCCCCAGGGATGCATGTCATAACTAAAATTGATATGTCATCATAATCCCTACCCTAGCCGTATGAGCATGTCCCCTCTACTCTGCTTGTTGGAGGTGGTGGTGGAGTCATGTTCATAGATTACAAACTAGATCATGCCTATGATTATGAGTGACTCTATGATCATAGAGATGATGATGGTAGAACCCTTTGATCTACTAGAATGACATGAAAGTATGCCATCTAGTAGTAGGTCCTCCTCTACACTACCATCTCATATGACTCTCACCCTCTATAGCTATACCAATAGTAGGTGGTCTCCATCACTCTATTAGTTACCTACAATGACAAGCATCCCCTCTACCTAGGCATGTTGTCACTCTCACTCCAACTAGCCTATCTCCCCTTTGAGGTGCTCTACCTCAACCCTTGTTGTGTCTTGCTTCACCTAGATTTGGTCCAACGCTATGTGAATGGTATCCATATCTGCCTACATAGCCACCATTATGGCCCATAGCACCTCTATCTCCCTTGCTTACTCCCCTAGACCTGTAACCTTGTTGGGTCTTGCCTACACCACTGAGGGGGTAAATCCTATTGGTTCCCCCTCCCCTAAGTCAAAGATCATGATAGTCATCCTTATGGATGTCACTATCTCCACCTAAATCTATGCTTGAGCTAGTCTCAATGGATTGTGCCCCTTTGTCATCGCTCTATGGTGCATTGAGTGGCCTTTAGTAGTGCTAACTACACTCATTGACTCATAACCTAGCATCTCTACATTGGCACTAGTGGGGAGACCCTCAAGGGCATAATGCTCCTAGACCATCTCTTGTACTCGAGGGCCACCCTAACATCGTCCACCCCTAGATTCATGTATAGTGGGTCATCCAAGTCCTTTGCCCATTTTTCCACATCAAAAGCACCTTTGAATCCTAATGGGTCCCATTGCACCCATCAAAACTAGTAGTCCCTAAGGTCTAGAATCTCTTGTAGAATGCTTAACTAGCACTATACTCTATCAAATTGGTATAGCTCTCACTAACCCTTCTTAGTGATGATCCATTGAATCCTTCATACTTGAGCTAACTCCTTTGTATCCTTTGCCTAGCTAGGGTGTAGATGCCATGGTTACCATATGATCTGGTGCACCCATAGCTCCTCTACCACTTGCCTTTCTAGTGGTAAGACACTAGTGCATGGCCTATGCCCATGCTCATAGTGTCAGCCCCACCTGTATACTATTGGTTGCTTTGTGTTGGTAAATGGCCCTGGTAGTGCATTCAAACTTCAGACCATTATGTGCTCCTAGCACCACACCTAGAGAAAAGGTATATAGACTAGGTCTATATACTACTTATACACGATGTTGTGCAACATCCTATACAAGCAGTCCAACACATATTATACCCATGTGAATCTAACACCATGATCTTGCATGTCTACCACTACTCTCACTAGTGCCCATGGTAGGTGTCACCTACTAGTATGACACACCAACATCCCCTCCACCACCCCACATAGTATAGATGTTAGTTTCCCAACTCCATATCGATGTGGTATCTCATTGAAATGGAATCCACTCTACTGGATAACATGTGTTAGATCCCCTAACATTATTTTAGATGCCACCATCAGAACTTATACCATGAAAATAGTCCTCCCCCTAATATGGATCCTTAATATGTGCCACACATCCTCCAATGTGATGGTCATCTCCCCTATCGATAACCAAAATGTGGATAATTTTGGATACCATTTCTTCATTAGAGTTGTTAGTAATGCCATGTCCACCTCAACGTGGGGTATCTCTCCCAAATGCAGTAGTCCCATGTTCTCTAGTGTCTCACTCTCTACCATTGTGAGCTCTCTAATAGCTTGCCTGAGTGTGCTTGGTTGCCACTCTCTGCTCTTAAGTACATCTAGTTACATAATCAACATTAAAATATTCAACATTTTTAATTTATCTCATCATGCTCATAAGTAAATAAAAAAATTATTTTCTTTTGCAAAATTAACCAAATTTGCATCTTGAGATGACCAAGCGCAAATTTGGCATGGCCACTTGACCAAATTCGCACTCCATGATGGATTTTTGCAAAAAATTGCTAAAAATTTAAAAATTTTATAAGTAAAGCCTAATTCTAGCCTAGACTAGAAATGGGTCTCGATCTGTACATTTTCTCTATCTATAGTAGTGCCAACATTACCTCTCACCACAACAATATGGTGAGTTGGGAATGTCATTCTCCTTCTTCTTCTCTAGAGCTCTTTTCTCCTCCTTACATGGTGAAAATGAGCTCCTTTTCCATCCTTTTTCCTCTTTTCTTCCCTCCTTCCTTTTCCCTCTCTTTCTTCTCTCTCTTCCCTTTTCTTACCTCTCCTCCCCTTATTTTTTTCTTTCTCCTTGTCTTTTCTCTTTCCCTTCTTTGCTTTTCTTGCTTTTGATCTCTTTGTTTGCCTTTTCCAATTTTTTTAAGAATTCAGCATTCCTTCTAAAACTTGAGGGGGCACCCTAGCCTTAGAGGCATTAATAGTAGTAATATCTTGATTTTCATGTAAATTTGTAGTGTTCAAGATGACACCCCTTATTTGCATTGCCTTTCTATCCAAACCCAACCACCTATTTTTTATGTTCACCATTTTTTTCCATAGGTGTCTACATCTTTCTTTGACGTATTTATCTGGTCATTAATGCATCAAAGAGGGTGAAAAATGTAGACCTAGAAAATTGATCCATCAAAATCAGCCAATATTTTCTTAGATCCTTAGGAATCCACCCAAACTTGCTAAGTACAAATTTGGGCCCCTTTTCCCCTCTTCCTTTGTCCTTTTTCTCTAGCCTTACCAAATTTGTGCTTGATCCATACAGGGCATGAATTTGTCTTTCCAAATATACACCTTGTAAGGATGGGACATGAATTTGGCATTTCAAGGATTTTTCTCTCAAAAACCCTCCCCTCATTGGCCCCTTTTGGTGTCAACCCTTGCCCGTAGTGAAATTTTATTTTCTTGCCTTTTAGTCCTCCAAACCTTTTATAAATAGAGGATTGGATTCCCTCTTTTATCCTAATAAATCTTCTTGAGGATCCTAATTTTGACTTATTCATTTTTTATGCTAATAAGTGCTCTTCTACTATGGGATTGTTGTTTCATTGTTTTATGCTTTGGTGTTAGCTGCTCTTGGTGAATAAATGGAGGAGTCTTGATGATTGGAGAGATCTACCACCTTGGGTTGCTTCTTCCATATTCTCATTGCTCCTTACCTCCTCCATCATCTAACTAGGTTCTTTACTTGTATTATTAGTTATTATATTTGTTTTGTGTTGTTTTATATCATATTTTTTGGCATTTTGGGACCCAAAAAGTGCTCTGAACCAAATTCATACCCTGTCCATACAATGTGTAAATTTTTTGATCTAGATTCATGTTTTCCCTTTATATGTCATAAATTTGGTCAATTAGGGCTTAGGGGCAAGTTCTTGCTTCCCAAAACCCTAATTTACATCTTACATGTTAGCTTTCTGTTATATCCATTATGTCTGCATTTCATTTCACTATTGCATGTCTATTTCATATTGCTTTTACTTGTTCCAAAGGTCAAAGATCATTTCATTTTCAAATGGTTAGCTAAAAGGACCAATGGGGCTTGACTGCTATGCCTTCAAGCTTAGTCATCGTAGAAACCAAAATTCAGACCCACAAAACCCACATCTGCCATCCCATCTTAAAATCCAACATAATACATTATATACATAAGTTCCAACTTAGGGATATAAAAACCCTACACATTATCTTATTTTCTAGATTTATTAAATTTGGAAAATTACCTTAGGATACCCTGCCTACCCACTAGACATGTGTCCTAGACACTTCACCCAACATCCTTGCCACATCTCATCCATTCCTGTCCCCCTTGTCCCTTCACATGGGGTAGATTCCCAACACCCATGCCACATCTCATCCACCTTGTATCCCTTATCCCTTCACATAGGATAGGATCCCATGTACCACTCCACTTGTAGCCACTTCACCCTAGTTAAGTGAGGCACACTGAGTGACTCACTATAACTGTTCCCTCCATTTGGTAGCCCAAAATGACCACTTGGAAATATAGGCTTGCCATCTCTCATTTCCCTCCAAATCCCTAAGGGGCCTATAAAGGTACCCTTACCCCACAAAACCAAAGGAGCTAAATTTACACACATACTAAAATTAAACATGACCCTCAAGTAGATTGTAAGCAAATCCCATATCAGATCCTAGAGGTCCATTTCTTGAGGTAACCTATGCTTCATCCTGAATCACCCATCCATGGTTTCATAGTCAGAACCGTGTATCCATAGTTTCACAACCGTGCATCCGTAGTTTCCAGTTTACCATTACGCACCCGTGGTTTAGCAGATCCAAGAACACAACACAGTACGATCAATAATTTTTATCTTAGCAAGGCTTTTATGTTATTTGTTTCTGTCATTCACTTCAAAAGAGTATTTTATTAGGGTTTATGCGTAGCATTGGTTTTTATGCTCAAATATATAGGTGCTACTAATCTCTTTGCTGATGTGAATGTGTGTAGGTGACAGGTACTTTGGAAAAGTTGTTGAAGCTAGAGTGGCCCCTTGTTGGATACCAAAGCCCACCAACCTTGGACTATGGCAGGAAGAATGAAGAGCATGAGGGAAGATTTTGAAGACCCTCGTTCCATAAGACCATTATTCATTGTATCAATACAGAGAGATAAATTGTAACAGTGTCCTCATTTCACTCGGGACAATCCAAAATTCATTTGTAAAGATTGTATCAAAATCAATAAAGAAAATAATTTTGGCATATTTATCTCTCTATGTTGTGTTTGTTTTGTGCTCAGTTAATTTTTCTTGTGTTTTTTTTGTGCTCAATTATGGGTTTCATTATTTACCCATTCACCAATTGAGGGGGTAAGCCAAAATTAAAATTTTCAAGTCATTTGTTCTTTGTGTTGAGAAGAATTGAGTCCATCTCTCCATTCAAATAAAATCATGTGTCATTGGTTTTTGTACTACATCGTGTTGCACACAACGTAGTACAACAGGGGTAACTGTAGACACCAAAATTTAGCACCCACAAAATCCACATCTGCCATCCCACCTCAAAATCTAGCATAATAAATTATATACCTAAGTTCCAACTTAGGGATATAAAAACCCTGCACATTATCTTATTTTCCAAATTTATTAAATCTAGAAAATTACCTTAGGATACCCTGCCCACCCACTGGACATGTGTCCTAGACACTTCACCCAACATCCTTTCCGCATCTCATCCATTCCTGTCCCCTTGTCCCTTCACATGTGGCAGATTCCCAACACCCATGCTACATCTCATCCACCTTGTCTCCCTTATCCCTTCACATAGGATAAGATCCCACATACCACTCCACCTGCAGTCACTTCACCCTAGTTAAGTGAGGCATACTGAGTGACTCACTATAATTATTCCCTCCATTTGGTATCCTAGAATAGCCACTTGGAAATATAGGCTTGCCATCTCTCATTTCCCTCCAAAACCCTGAGGGGCCTATAAAGGTACCCTTATCCCACAAAACCAAAGGAGCTAAATTTACACACCGCTAGGCTTCTAAAATTGACCATGATCCTCGAGTAGATCACAAGAAAATATCGTATCAGATCCTAGAGGTACATTTCCTAAGGCAACCTATGCTTTAGCCTGAACCACTCGTTCGTGATTTCAAAGTTAGAACCGTGCATCTGTAGTTTCACAACCATGCATCTGTAGTTTCCAGTCTGCCACTATGCACCCGCAATTTAGCAGATCCAAGAACATGACACGGTATGATCAACAATTTTTGTCTTAGCAAGGCTTTTATGTTATTTGTTTTTATCATTCGCTTCACAAGATCATTTTCTTAGGTTTTATGCATAGCATTGGTTTTTATGCTCAAATATATAGGTGCTACTAATCCCTTTTTTGGTGTGAATGTGTGCAGGTGACAGGTACTTTGGAAAAGTTGTTGAAACTAGAGTGGACCCTTTCTAAATACCAAAGACCACTCACCTTAGACTATAGCAGGAAGAACAAAGAGCACGAGCCTGTGTGAATATTTAGAAGACCTCCGTTCCATTAGACCATTATTCATTTGTATCAATATAGAGAGATGGCATTGTAACATTGCCCCCATTGCACTCGGGGTAATCCAAAATTCATTTGTAAAGATTGTATCAAAATCAATAAAGAAAGCAATTTTGGCATATTTATCTTTCTTTGTGTTGTGTCTATTTTGTGCTCAGTTAATTTTTCTACGGTATTAATTTCAATTACCTATCTCTCAATCCTTCCCCATCTACATTCCTCCCATCCAAGAACTTTCTACATCACTCCAATTCTCCCCTTTCTCATTTGCCTACTTTCATTCATCAAATAGACATTACCCATGACAACAAGATTCATGTTGAGAATGTAGTAGATGATCTGCACCTCATCCCAATCCTTGCTCAACTAAAATATGGCTCCTAAATGCTTGTGGAAGACACCATCAATGTTGATATCAGTAACATTCCCAACAACCCCCATAATAAACTTGAAAAGATCTTATCTCCCAAAGATCGTGCCAACTTCATTGAACTTCTTAAGCAGTACAAGAGAATTTTTGCTTGGTCATACACTAATACACCCGGCCTTGACCCATTGCTTATGGTTCACAACCTCATGCTTGACAACAATGCCAAGCCAGTTAAACAACAACTTAGAAAAAATGCACCCACAACATCATACTCTAGTGTGGTACCCACAACATCTACATTTGATATCACCATCTCCTCATTGAATCCTACATTTAAGGGGTCCACCTAATATCATCTCCCATGATCCCCCTTGACCCTTGAGATCACCACTAGCAGATCAGGTAACCTTTGCTTAAAACCAAACTATCTCAACACATGCAAAAATAGAAAGAACTTGGTCAGTGGCCCATGTTGCCCCACCAACCATGTAGCTTTCCTCACCTAGACTAACTCATCCACATTCTCAACCCATGTTGGTGCTCCTCTCCATGGATTCCAGGTAATATCTTGTAGCCTCAAGACCTCAAACATCCCTTAATACTACAAAGCATTAGCTTTATGTGCCCTCTTCACCTACTCCTCCATATTTTTCTATCATCTCAAGGCATACATTACATCCTCTCTCATCAGCACATGCACCCTATATGGTAGCCTCTCTAGCCTCATCATAGTTATATGCTCCCAAGCCCAAATTTTCACTAATAAACTACAACTCAATCCTATCTATGGTGTCATTTAGACACCATGTAGCTCCTTAAATGTTTGCACCAACAATGTTGGAGCCCATACAGATTATAACTCTTTATCCACCATATCACATTAACCCCATCATGTTTTAAGGGAACCTCATCCCTGAAGAATTTGATAATACATAGTTGGAGATAAACACCATTGCTTAATAATATCTCAACAACATCTTCTAAATCTTCTAGTAATCCTCATACAATACACCCCCACTGCTCACCCTCACCACTTACCATGCAAGACCAATATTTTTTGAAGAACTACCTTTCTCCCTCACTAGCTCGCTACAATCACTATCACTCCCTCCATAGGCAACCTGTATATCCTGTATACATCCTCCAACGTAATAGTCATTTCCCTCATTGGAAAATGAAATCCAAAGGTGTTCCTATCAAGATCCCAACACTCACATAGCATTGATAGATATGAGTGATCATAATGAATGGTAGCCATCTACATCACTCCATAAAATCCTATATTTTGTAATAAATCTAGGTCATTGATCATCCATACCTTCTTCAAATCATCTAATAATGGTTGAAAATGATGTCTTGACACCAATTCCTTCACCTGCCAACACTTCACCAGTTAACATATACATCAAACAACAACCATTTTTCATATTTAAAAATAAATAAATAAATGGTCCATACGATCGCACCCCTTTGTATGACCCCAAAAATCACACCCCTCCATGTCACCATATAGATAAAGAGAGATTTAGCTACCCATTTGGCCAAAAATACCTCCTCTTTGTGCAAAAATTCAAACTTTTACACAACACTACACAAACATACACACATGTACACACATAAAAGATATGCATACATGCATGCATGCCCACATACACAATCATTACCTTTTTTTTCCCATACAACCTAGACTAGTCTATTGCTTTTCTATGGTTTCATTTCACTAACAAAATTGATCCCTCAAATTTTTATTTCAAAATTCAAAAGTAGGGGTAAAAAGTCAACCAACCTTCATTGGGCACCCTCTAGTGCTAGCTTGTGCCACACCCTTGATCATCTTGTCACCTTTAATTTCCAATCCGATGGTACTATATATCACAAACTCACTCTCAACACTCCTCTTCTCTCAATTTTTTTCACTCGCATGCAAAAAATGACTTGTGCACCTTACGACCATACCTTTATAGGTGCATGCCATTCGATCACAAGGATAGGTATGACCATGTACGATCACACCCCTCCTTTCAACCAAATTAGATCTTCTAAAATTTTGCTACCAAGCATAAAATTAGGATACTTTTTAATTCCTTACATATTTTATTCATACCACTCGCTCAACGACCACTTTATCAAGAGATTTATCATTATTTTTTACTTCTTCACCCATAAAATCATCACTTGAGGGGGAAGATATCATATATAAAAGTCGCTTCATGCATGATCAATATTCAAACACTCAATATTGGATTTTTTTTTTATCCAAGAACTTTTGCCAGAGACTATCTTAGTCCCTCCTTTGCTAGGGCAAACAAAAGAAAAATATCAATTAAATTTGATGTGATCCATGCTAATGTTTGTATGGTTACTCATGAATACCCTTCATCAAGGTGATAAGTTAAGTCTGATTACAATCAATCAAAGCCTCATAAGGATACCTACCCTTGGTTGGTTAGCTTATCATATTAAATCAAGCTCAATAATCCATCAAAGGTAAAGTTTCAAGGACACACATCCCTTCCACAATTAGGGCATATTACATTGATCATGAAGCAATATAATCTTGTGTTTCCTCCCCTCAAAAAATCATCACGACACAAAAAAAGTGATAGAAAATCATCAACCAATTATGGGTTAACCACAATCACACATCATCAATTCATTTCTCTCACATTCAATCGCCAATCTAGTGTCATAAATTTTTGCACTGCATCGTATTTTCACACAACATAATACAAAAAGAGATAAATGTAGACACCTGAAAATATTACATTGTCCTTCATTCCATCTTAATGGTTGATTAATTTACAAATATCCTTCAAATTTGCATAATTTACGTAAAAATACTATTCACCTTACTTAAGCCCCTTTGGCCACTTAAGCCCTTTCCTATGCTTAGCCCCTGGTCACAATATGACCATCCCTTTAGCCTAATCTATAGATCCCTCACACTAGTCTACCCTTTGACTAGTCTACCTTCCATCTAAGCCTAGCTCACCCTAGCCTAACATTGCTTAACTCTTAATCTTGGTCAAACTCCACATCATAGTCAATCCTAAACCCATGGTCAACCTAACCCATGGCCACGTCACCTAGTCTGCCTTTTGAATAGCCTAGCCTCCACCTTACCCTCTTGATCTCAACTAAACCCATGGTCAACCTAACCGTGGTCAAACTTAACCCTTGATCCCCATATGTTCCTATGCACATTCAATTCCATAAATGATAAATAAAGACTTTTGCATTCAAGGCTTGGATGACTCATCACCCACCATGCCATAATGGATGAATACTTTTCATTCTCCATGCATGTATGATGTATGGTTCATCCATGTACATTTATTGCATGTGGGTGGGTGAGGAATTCTCTCATACAAACCCATTTATGAGGCATGGCACACCATGCCACCTCATGGGACACCTCAACCCTCCTAACCTTGGTAAATTTTATAAATAGGATGTCATTTCCTCTATTCTCATCAATCACTCACTCACATACCTAGACTCTACAATAACTATCACCAGCTCACTACAATCACTATCACTCCCTCCATAGGCAACTTGTATATCCTGTATACATTCTCCAACGTAATAGTCATTTCCCTCATTGGAAAATGAAAGCCAAAGGTGTTCCTATCAAGATCCCAACACTCACATAGCATTGATAGATATGAGTGATCATAATGAATAGTAGCCATCTACATCACTCCATAGAATCCTATCTTTTGTAATCAATCTAGGTCATTGATCATCCATACCTTCTTCAAATCATCTAATAATGGTTGAAAATGATGTCTCGACACCAATTCCTTCACCTACCAACACTTCCCCAGTTAACATATACATCAAACAACAAACATTTTTCATATTTAAAAATAAATAAATAAATGGTCCATACGATGGCACCCCTTTGTATGACCCCAAAAATCACACCCCTCCATGTCACCGTATAGATAAAGAGAGATTTAGCTACCCATTTGGCCAAAAATACCTCCTCTTTGTGCAAAACTTCAAACTTTTACACAACACTACACAAACATACACACATGTACACACATAAAAAATATGCATACATGCATGCATGCCCACATACACAATCATTAACTTTTTTTTCCCATACAACCTAGACTAGTCTATTGCTTTTCTATGGTTTCATTTCACTAACAAAATCGATCCCTAGGATTTTACTTTCAAAATTCAAAAGTAGGGGTAAAAAGTCAACCAACCTTCATTGGACACCCTCTAGTGCTAGCTCGTGCCACACCCTTGATCATCTTGTCACCTTTAATTTCCAATCCGATGGTACTATATATCACAAACTCACTCTCAACACTCCTCTTCTCTCAATTTTTTTCACCCGCATGCAAAAAATGACTTGTGCACCTTACGAATATACCTTTATAGGTGCACGCCATTCGATCACAAGGATAGGTATGACCATGTACGATCACACCCCTCCTTTCAACCAAATTAGATCTTCTAAATTTTGCTACCAAGCATAAAATTAGGATTATTTTTAATTCCTTACATATTTTATTCATACCACTTGCTCAACGACCACTTTATCAAGAGATTTATCATTATTTTTTACTTCTTCACCCATAAAATCATCACTTGAGGGGGCATATATCATATATAAAAGTCACTTCATGCATGATCAATATTCAAACACTCAATATTGGAATTTTTTTTTATCCAAGAAATTTTGCCAGAGACTATCTTAGTCCCTCCTTTGCTAGGGCAAACAAAAGGAAAATCTCAATTAAATTTGATGTGATGCATGCTAATGTTTGTATGGTTACTCATGAATACCCTTCATCAAGGTGATAAGTTAATTCTGATTACAATCAATCGAAACCTCATAAGGATACCTACCCTTGGTTGGTTAGCTTATCATATTGAATCAAGCTCAATAATCCATCAAAGGTAAAGTTTCAAGGACACACATCCCTTCCACAATTGGGGCATATTACATTGATCATGAAGCAAGATAATATTGTGTTTCCTCCCCTCAAACAATCGTCATGACACAACAAAAGTCATAGAAAATCATCAACCAATTATGGGTTAACCACAATCACACATCATCAATTCATTTCTCTCACATTCAACCGCCAATCTAGTGTCATAAATTTTTGCACTACATTGTGTTTTCACACAACATAATACAAAAAGGGATAAATGTAGACACCTAAAAATCTTACATTGTCCTTCATTCCATATTAATGGTTGATTAATTTACAAATCTCCTTCAAATTTGCATAATTTATGTAAAAATACTATTCACCTTACTTAAGCCCCTTTGGCCACTTAAGCCCTTTCCTATGCTTAGCCCCTGGTCACCATATGACCACCCCTTTAGCCTAATCTAGGGACACCTCACCCTAGTCTACCCTTTGACTAGTCTACCTTCCACCTAAGCCTAGCTCACCCTAGCCTAACCTTGGTTAACTCTTAATCTTGGTCAAACTCCACATCATAGTCAAACCTAAACCCATGGTCAACCTAACCCATGGCCACCTCACCTAGTCTACCTTTTGACTAGCCTAGCCTCCACCTTACCCTCTTGATCTCAACTAAATCCATGGTCAACCTAACCATGGTCAAACTTAACCCTTGCTTCCCACATGTTCCTATGCACATTCAATTCCATAAATGATAAATAAAGACTTTTGCATTCAAGGCTTGGATGACTCATCATCCACCATGCCATAATGGATGAATACTTTTCATTCTCCATGCATGTATGAGGTATGGTTCATCCATGCCCATTTATTGCATGTGGGTGGGTGAGGACTTCTCTCATACAAACCCATTTATGAGGCATGGCACACCATGCCACCTCATGGGACACCTCAACCCCTCCTAACCTTGGTAAATTTTATAAATAGGATGTCATTTTCTCCATTCTCATTAATCACTCACTCACATACCTAGACTCTACAATCACTATCACCATCTCACTACAATCACTATCACTCCCTCCATAGGCAACTTGTATATCCTGTATACATCCTCCAATGTAATAGTCATTTCCCTCATTGGAAAATGAAATCCAAAGGTGTTCCTATCAAGATCCCAACACTCACATAGCATTGATAGATATGAGTGATCATAATGAATAGTAGCCATCTACATCACTCCATAGAATCCTATCTTTTGTAATCAATCTAGGGCATTGATCATCCATACCTTCTTCAAATCATCTAATAATGGTTGAAAATGATGTCTCGATACCAATTCCTTCACTTGCCAACACTTCCCCAGTTAACATATATAGCAAACAACAAACATTTTTCATATTTAAAAATAAATAAATAAATGGTCCATACGATCGCACCCCTTTGTATGACCCCAAAAATCACACCCCTCCATGTCACCGTATAGATAAAGAGAGATTTAGTTACCCATTTGGCCAAAAATACCTCCTCTTTGTGCAAAACTTCAAACTTTTACACAACACTACACAAACATACACACATGTACACACATAAAAAATATGCATACATGCATGCATGCCCACATACACAATCATTACCTTTTTTTCCCATACAACCTAGACTAGTCTATTGCTTTTCTATGGTTTCATTTCACTAACAAAATCGATCCCTCAAATTTTACTTTCAAAATTCAAAAGTAGGGGTAAAAAGTCAACCAACCTTCATTGGACACCCTCTAGTGCTAGCTCGTGCCACACCCTTGATAATATTGTCACCTTTAATTTCCAATCCGATGGTACTCTATATCACAAACTCACTCTCAACACTCCTCTTCTCTCAATTTTTTTCACTCGCATGCAAAAAATGACTTGTGCACCTTACGACCATATCTTTATAGGTGCACGCCATTCGATCACAAGGATAGGTATGACCATGTACGATCACACCCCTCATTTCAACCAAATTATATCTTCTAAAATTTTGCTACCAAGCATAAAATTAGGATTCTTTTTAATTCCTTACATATTTTATTCATACCACTCGCTCAACGCCATCAAGAAATTTATCATTATTTTTTACTTCTTCACCCATAAAATCATCACTTGAGGGGGAAAATATCATATATAAAAGTCACTTCATGCATGATCAATATTCAAACACTCAATATTGGAATTTTTTTTTATCCAAGAACTTTTGCCAGAGACTATCTTAGTCCCTCCTTTTCTAGGGCAAACAAAAGGAAAATCTCAATTAAATTTGATGTGATGCATGCTAATGTTTGTATGGTTATTCATGAATACCCTTCATCAAGGTGATAAGTTAATTCTGATTACAATCAATTGAAGCCTCATAAGGATACCTACCCTTGGTTGGTTAGCTTATCATATTAAATCAAGCTCAATAATCCATCAAAGGTAAAGTTTCAAGGACACACATCCCTTCCACAATTGGGACATATTACATTGATCATGAAGCAATATAATATTGTGTTTCCTCCCCTCAAACAATCATCACGACATAAAAAAAGTCATAGAAAATCATCAACCAATTATGGGTTAACCACAATCACATATAATCAATTCATTTCTCTCACATTCAATCGCCAATCTAGTGTCATAAATTTTTGCACTGCATCATGTTTTCACACAACATAATACAAAAAGGGATAAATGTAGACACCTGAAAATCTTACATTGTCCTTCATTCCATCTTAATGGTTGATTAATTTACAAATATCCTTCAAATTTGCATAATTTACGTAAAAATACTATTCACATTACTTAAGCCCCTTTGGCCACTTAAGCCCTTTTCTATGCTTAGCCCCTGGTCACCATATGACCACCCCTTTAGCCTAATCTAGGGATCCCTCATCCTAGTCTACCCTTTGACTAGTCTACCTTCCACCTAAGCCTAGCTCACTCTAGCCTAACCTTGGTTAACTCTTAATCTTGGTCAAACTCCACATCATTTTCAATCCTAAACCCATGGTCAACCTAACCCATGACCACCTCACCTAGTCTAACTTTTGACTAGCCTAGCCTCCACCTTACCCTCTTGATCTCAACTAAACCCATGGTCAACCTAACCATGGTCAAACTTAACCCTTGCCCCCCACATGTTCCTATGCACATTCAATTCCATAAATGATAAATAAAGACTTTTGCATTCAAGGCTTGGATGACTCATCATCCACCATGCCATAATGGATGAATACTTTTCATTCTCCATGCATGTATGAGGTATGGTTCATCCATGCCCATTTATTGCATGTGGGTGGGTGAGGACTTCTCTCATACAAACCCATTTATGAGGCATGGCACACCATGCCACCTCATGGGACACCTCAACCCCTCCTAACCTTGGTAAATTTTATAAATAGGTTATCATTTTCTCCATTTTCATTAATCACTCACTCACATACCTAGACTCTACAAAAATTCACCTAGACTCCACCACACTCAACATCAACTTTACCATCAACCTCCATAGATACTTACATGTTTCTTTTAGCAATAAACTACTCTTAGTTATAGGTACAAAAGACTACTCAACATGGATAAGAGCTCCAACAATACTAGTGGAACCTTCCCAACAAAGTAACTTTTTGTTTGGACAACATAAATATGGTCACAAGGATAGGTACGACCATTAGGTCCGCACCCAGGGATACGACTCCCTTTAGGGATAAATTTTGACAAGCAATAGGTCAAAAAACCCTTCAAGCAAGTATCACTATCCTAACCAATTTTATGGATATTTTCAATACTTTTGTAATGCATTAGACTAGTGCTTTGGTCTTTTGTCTTTTATTACAAGGGGTTTGATTGAGATAGACTCAAAAATCATACTAATCATTTTTACTAGGTTGTGAAGGTTTAAAGGACTTGCACAACTAATAGTGACCCACGAGCAATAAGCCCACTCCCCTTGAGGTGCTCATTGAATACCTAGAATTCCATCACTATTTCAGTGAAGAGAGGGTCTCTCCATCAAAAGACCCATATTGTAGCCCATGGGGTACTTTTGTAAAAAGGATATATTTGTAACCCCCTTTTAAATAGTTAATGCAAAATGGCAAGTTTTCTATAGTATTCAACTTTATGAGTCAAACACTTCAAAATATATAAGAATAATATACTTTTATTAAAAAAAAAGTGTTTGTGATGATGAAAACCCTCAAAAAATTTATGTATTAGTTGTCTCAAAGTAGAACAACCATCATCATAGTCCATCCTAACCTAAGATCCATGTGATCAATGGAGAACTTGGAGAAAAAGAGCAATTTGGATAAAAAAATCTAACAATTCAACATAAAAATAAAGCTAACTAAATTGGTAAGGGGATGATCCCTATATAATAACCTTGCCATGTCTCTCCCAAAAAATAAGTACAACTCATGGAGGAGGTCAATTTAGAACAACAAATGGGATGGATGTGTGATGAAAGGATTTAAGCAAAAATGAAACATGGCATAACAGTACTCAAAAAATGCAAACTAGTTTTTGATTCACCAGATTGCTTATGCACAAGTGAATAGTATACTACTAGTGTTGAAGGCTTTATGGTTCACCAGATCGTGTTACATGGCAAGTGAAGAGCATAATACCAACATCAAAAGCATGGCAGAAAACAAAAGGAAAAATGTTAAATTTTATATAAACATGAGTTAGGAAAGGAACAAAAGACATGAGATTGAATATTATTTCGATAAGAAGTAATACAACATCAAAACTTCGAACACATTTCGACCTACAAGTCTCATCAGCGGAGTATGAGCTTTGAAGAGGTACAACCCCTAATTATAAATCCTAAATCTAGGGGGGAGTTGAAGAGTAATGCATGTGGGATAAAATAATACCCAAGAATTTAATACAAGCCACAAGTTTATAGACCAAGACGGTAAAAAAAATTGAAGCCCAGTATCAACCCCTAATTAAAAGACCCACCCCAAGGAAAGAAAAATACATTAAAAATGCAAAAGTACAAGGTGGGAAAGAGTCCCTTAAACAATTTTGTTTTTACACAGATAAGATTTAAGAGGTTTTTTATTCCTCCAACAAATGATGCCACGAGCAATGTGTTTGAGATCCCTATATTTTCTCCATATTTTGAACATTGGAGAGATAATATCTGTGCTAATACAAAGGTATTTGGAAAAGTTGCAATTGTCCAATTTCAAAAGAAGTGGAACTATTTTTATTTTGGAACCATGTTTGCATGTTGATCGCTCTAAAAATCTAGCCAACAATGAGACCTGCCATCAAATTTGAATTTCTCAAATAGAGGAAGGAGAAAGTTAATTTGATATCCCCTTGCTCTGAGTTTGTTAAAATTTTTATTTTTTACAGAAATAAATCCTTTCCTAGAACTTTCTCTAGCCAAGAACCTATTGAGTTCACTTAAAATGAAGGTCTTATTTTGGTGAACAGGATGATGAGAGGAAGTAAGGATATATTGGTAAGAATTCATTGTTTTTTGGAATAATTTAGTGTAGATAACTCTAGTCTAAGCAAAATTAGGCCCCTTGAAAAACATCATGTCCAAGAGAGTCACCTCAGAGTCAAAAACAAGAGTAGTAATTTTGATGCTTGAATGGAAGGAACCATAAGTAGTAAGAAAGCATAAATATATTTTCTAGGGCCATGCCAAGCTCCAATGGCATCATCACTATATATTTTATAAAATAAAATATATTCCACAACAACTTTATCAAATACCTATTTTTCCAAATGGTAGAGGAATAAGCAAGCGTACACCACAACAAAATTACTTCCCATGGTTGTCTCCCTTATATGCCTGTATGTTTTAGGGTTAACACCATTTATGCAAGTCTCACCATAAAATTGGTTTTAGTTGAGTCAAATTCATATTTCAAAAAATGATGAAAAATGAATTATATGTTGGGAAAATAAGTCTCTGTGAGACTTACTTTGCAAAAATAAAATCTTTTAGTTTTCATTGCATCCAATATCAACCGTTCAAGAAAAATAATACTAGTCATTGGTGCAACTCAATGCTAGTCGTTGATGCAGTCAAACACTTTGTTTAAAACACGACAACCCATGCAATATTATTTTTTAAAATTAATTTTAGAATTTTAATATTGGGGTTTTGTGTAAATTTAATTATTGTAATAAATAACAAGTGGCTATCACTATCCACATTTTGGACATATCCCACTTTGTTATATTTTTATTTTTTATTCTTGCCCATGTAATATTTAATTTTTGAAATTTTGTGCAATTTTATTTTTTGAATTTTTGTGCAGTATTAATTATTGTAATTAATAACTAGTGGCTATCATTGTCCAACGTTTGTACATATCCCACTTTGTTATTCTTTGTGACACTTAGAAGAATGTTTAACGGTTATTTTAGCGGATCTTGGCTATCACTGCCATATATTATTGGCATATCCCTAGATCACACTTCCATAGGCATATTTGATTTTCGTCACGTGGCATGACCGTTGGTCTCCCCATGTGATCGAAATCCTTCTATACACACAAGTGTGGTTGTAAATATTTTCATCAACCGTACTGATGAGCACATAGGTGTGAAACATGTTTACGAAGTATTTTGAGTTTTTGCAATCATGTTTGTAAATTATTTATGTGCATGCCATTATGTTAAAATTTATTTTTTGATAAAAAAAATTTCTGCTAAGTTTCTCTCCTTTCGTATACTAGTGTACTGTTGTGATTTTCCTTTTCATTTCTTCACCCTAGAAGACCAAATGGGATGGATGTATGATATATATATTAATAGGGTGAATACCAAGGGATTTAACTCCAAACAAAAGAGCTAGATTTTGGTAGAAATCTACTCAATACACTTGGTTAAATGGAATTCTTTTTCATAAAGGATACAATAAAAAATGACTAAGATGTTTATAAAAAGGAAGAATACAATATTTTCTAAAAGAATACCATGATGAAGGTGGTCATTATTTAGCACAAACCACGACTCATTAGATCCTAAGAGTAGGTTATTATTGGCCTATTATCTTCTAATTGATTTTAATGGGTGAAAATTTGTAAGGCATGTATTATATTCATAGGCAAAAGAAGGAAAACCCTAATGCCTCTAAAGTCTATAATTATTTCAAAAGACTTCCGACAATGGGGTTTGGATTTCATTAGGAAAATTAGCCCCTTTGTCAAGTGTAGGGAATGGGTGGATATTAACTACCATATACTACTTCACTAGAAGGATCAAAGTAGCTCTAGTTAAATCAGCAAATAAAAAAATTATCATCCAATTATTGGAAGATATTATCACGAGGTATAGAACACCCTCAATGGTAGTATTGATGATGTTGTCATATTTATGGTGGCCAAGCTGATGAATTTTTCCTTGAGTATGGGTTTATCTCAAAGACCTATTCCAATGATTACCCCCAAGAGAATGGCTTAGCAAAGTTCACTAACATTAAATATTATTAGGATTTTGAAGAGGATAATTATCAAGTCCTAGAGAGATTGACATATAAAGCTAAAAATAACTTCATGGGTAGACATAGTAACTCCTATGGCTTCCAATGATTCTTCTCCTTTTAAAATTATTTTGATAAAGTAGTGCTCCTAATATATTTATATATACGTTCTCTCCAAATATCCCAGTAGCTAGAGCTTGAAGATATTGACATAACCCCTATGAAAGTATGGTTGAATATGTTATTATTACTAGAAGAGCATAGATAAAATGCTAAATGGAATTCTAGACATGGTTAAATAACAAGGTGATGAATATGGAATTTAAATAAGGGGATATCATTCTCAAATTGGATGAAGATAGGGCCAAGTCAAAAAAACATGAAAAATTTATCTTATTTTGGAGTGGGTCATACTAAGTTGATAAGGTTTAAAAACTATTGCTTAAAATTTGGTGATACTCTATGGAATGGAATTGCTTATCTTGATTGATGGACAACACCAAGGTCCCCTCTAAATTCAAATGATTGTCGTTATAAATATTTGTATGGCTATTTATTTTTTTCCATATTTTTGTTTTCCTACTTTTGTTTTCCCTTCCAAAAGGAAAACACCAAAAAAATGGAAAATATAAAATCTAAGAAAATAAATAAATAAAATTCCCTTATACTATAGAAAATATCCTTGAAAAAGGCACCTAGGCATCCCATTTCATTTTTTCTATTTCTCAAAACTATGTAAAAAATTATATTTATTTTAAGTCCAAAAATAGTGATTCATTAATTTTTCAAAAGGTGGTTCATCATTTTTAGAAATGGTGATTTTCCAATTTAAAATAAGTGAATAAAAAAATTGCAAAAATATCAAAGATCCTTGATCACTACCCAACTAAAAATACAAAAGAAAAACAATGATTCACCATTTTTAAAATCAATGAATTGCTACTTACAAATTGTATATGCATAGATATGATGGTTGAAACACATGCATGAGCAGGTTTTTAAACCCTTGAATGCTTTATTTATAGGGGTTAAATCTATGACCCTTATAGAGCATTAAGCAAAGTCAGAACATTGTTGAAAGAACCAAACACCAATAGTGTTGAAGGGATAAAATATCAAAGGCACCACAATCTCATTTTCCCTCTACATATTACATAGTAAATGAACTAGATAGATACTACAACTTATATTGCATGTAGCTATTTGATATGCTTTTCCTCCTCTTTACACCATCCTCAATCACACTAGTTATAATCTACTCACGCCTGACCTTCAAAGGTCTAAGTCAATCACATGAGCTCTCATTATGCAACTTTGGGCCTTAGGTTATGATTTGATCTAATAGAGAGTGAATCACTATAAATTTACTAGAAAATTTACCTAAATCTTAAGTCGATGAATCATCAATTTATGATTAGGAAAATTGCTAAATTTAGTCCATTGAAATTGCTACTTTTATTTTTGATGAATTTTCCATCCCAGTAGGAAGAAATTAACAAGTCACCATTTTTGTTCAGAGTTGGCAATATTTTTTTGAAAGGAGGAATTGATAACAATTCCATGCATAAGTCCACTATAATGAGCATATCTCTAACTATTGTAATAGCTCCATATGGCACTTAATAACAAGTCAAACAATCAGACCTTTTAGGAAACAAAAAACATATGATTCCAAAGAAGCCTAAAAAGGTCATAGACATGTATTAGGATCCCTATCAAAATGTGGCCAATGAAAATATAGGCACACTTACATTAAGGCTAAAGAGGTAGTGACATGTTTTAACATGGGGCCAAGGATAGAATCCTAGAGTATTATCCACATATTGACATCCAACTTGACAATGAACTTGATGCCTCAAATGTGGGACTATCCCATGATTGAGGATATATGCACTAAAAAGTATGATAAAGACTACCATATTGTATACACTCAGGCTTGGGACAAGATCAACATATTCATGATAGAAGATAAAATTAGTAAAATGATGAATATAGAAGAAAACCCAATACTCTAGACCATATGCAACCCTTAGGCTTAGATTAAGTATTTTAATTGATTTGACTATAATAGGTGGAAATACTTCATGGTCACCCAGCTAGAGAAGCCCTAACACACTTAAATATTAAGCTACCTATTAATATCAAACAATTTAGAAAAGATATACATATATTCTTGCTAGGCATAACAATGATCATAGGTGATGCAATTGATGAACTAGTCAGGGAAGAGCATATGGCTATGCTACATGTAGTTGAACACTACCCAAGCCACTCCTAGATGTTAGACTGTGCAAAGTTTGTAGATAATTGCATGAATAGGTAGCTCAAGAATTTCAACAAAATAAGGTAGTTAAACTACACTTCATACATCATATTGACGATCTTAAACCAAAAGAAGTATTGGTTCCCCAAGCTACAAATAGACCTAATAAGGGTCAATAACAAGCCACTTGTAATTCGTACTATACAAATGTGCCATATAATTCATATGGAAAGGTTTCTTATAATATGTGAAAGCATGTCTATGGAAGCACAGGCGCACCGGGTGCGATGCAAACAAAAGCAGATGTAACGCTAAGTCCTACGAATGAACAAAGAACTAAAGTGCATGAAAAGGGAAAGCGAAGCATGAATGAAACGAGATGTAAAGCAAAAGTAAAGTGCAGCCTCTTTTATTAATTTTTCTTGTGATCAGGTTACAATACGTCTCCCCCTTTTCAGGGGCTCGGAGCGTTAGATATAGTTTTGTTACACCAACGGATGGTACGCTTCCCTTCGGGATCTTCCGCGTGCCCACATTTGAAATGGGCGGGCCAAACGTCATCGCCGCTTGCGTGAATGCATCTGTAGTTCCTTGCTGCCCCTCCGGTGTCGAGATCCTACATTCAGAGAAACAACAAACGATTAATAGCACATGCGGATGGAGGGAAACATGCAATCCCCAAGGCCTCCGGTTAATGCATACATGAAATAATTAAAACAGTGATCAAAACATATCAGAATAAGATGAAACTTGAACAGAAGCATGTAAACATCATCAGGAACACATTACAAAAAGAACAGTCAAGAAATCTACTGTAGATTTCTAATCGCTCCAGGGTGGGACGATTAGGACTGTCATAAAATGTACGAAAGTGACCTCCCAAATGTCCCATCCAGAGGCCTCCAAAACACCTACAAACTTGGGGTTAGGAAAAATGGGGCATTTTGAGATGACCCAGAAGGTCGGATTTTGCAGATTCTACCCCGATCACCTGTATCCGAAGGCGCTCCCTGTATGTTAGTAAAAGCGTAAAACAATGAAAACACAGTCAAAACAAGTCAGAATGCAATGAAAATTGAATAGCAGCATATATGAATCACATAAAACATGATGCAAAAGAAATAGTGAAGAAATATGCTATAGATTTCTAATCGCTCTGGGGTGGGGCGATTAGGACTGCAACAGTGCGAGGGCGCCCGGGGGCAGGACGCCCATCGTTTGGGGCTTGGTTTTGACACCAATCCACTTGGGATGGGTCCAAAACCTCCTAGGGGGTTGTGTCAAAAAATTGGGTGTGGGATTGTGGCCAATTGTTTAGGTTTTGGGTCCGGATTGTGCTCCTAATGTTCACCCGATAACCTCCCTTCCAAAGAGAGATCAAGGATGTAGGAAGCACAATGAGGGTGAGGGTATAATTCGGCAGCACTCCATTGCTCCAAATGCTCCTGCTCTATCTTTTTTTGGGGTGAGAAGACTCACCATTTTATAGACCTGAAGGTCTACTTTGAATGTGCATGCAGGGGCGCCACTTGGCCATCATGCCTTGTCAGGGGAGAGAAGATTCCTCCCTGATTAAGGGCTCCATGACTGCCTCTTTGAGCTTTGAAATGCTCACTCGCACTCCCATGCATTGAAGGTGGAGTTGAGTGGTGGATCTGGGCTGCCATTTGTCAAGGTTTGACTTTTTCCCATCAAACCTGCTATTCGCCCCACCCTGGAGCGATTGCTGCTAATCATCCGGGGTGGGGCGAATAGCATTCTAATCATCCCAGGGTGGAACGAGTAAGGAGCAGGGTGCTTGAAAGGTGCCAAATTGACCTCTGACCTTCCAAAACTACTTTGGGAGTGGTTAGGACCACTTTTTAACCTCTAGGGGCTGCCCTAGGGGCTATGTATGCCAATTCGGTCAGTGCTTGTAGCCACATAATCAGATTGGTGTTGTTTTGGTGTCTATAGATGCCCCTTTTTGGGATGCGTTGTGCGTGGCGTAGTGCTGAGCAAAAATAGATAACCAAAGCACTTAATGATTAGGGTTTCTTAGTAACCTAACCAAATTTTGATGCCCCAAGTATGGAAAGGGCACGCATTCTTGAATCCTTGCTTCTGACGAGCTAAGGAGCTTAATTCAAGTGTTAACCTTTTTCGGTGAGGTGTTACTTGATCTTGGACATTGTTCGATCATGAATAGGCAAAGGGCGCAACCTTTTGTCTATGGGAACCTTGAGTTCATGATTCTAGAATGCCAAGTGTTTGATCAGCTTGTGATTATTGCTTGTTTGCTGCCCCAAGCAGGAGCGTGATTGTCTTTGTCAATGATTCTTTGAATGCATGCCATTTCCTTGATTGGGTGTGTATTTGTTGATTGGTGACTAAGTGTGACTACCCCCTCAAGCGACGAATCGATGAGGGAATGACCGACATGAGAAAAGCGATGAGTCGCTTGACCCAAGATGACTTTTGTAAGGGTGCCTTCAGTTGTTTTCCGTTGAATGCTTATGCAGTTTCCCAACAATCGGACCTATTTTTGGTGGGTTTTAACCCTTTTTGTGACGCCTATTGGGGCTGAAATTGTCAAAAATCCATCCTCCCATGGAGCGGTCCAGCTATGGTAGCCTTCTTAGGGAGTAGGATATTGATAATTTGTGACCCCAACATCGGTTTTGTATGCCAAGAATTTCAGGCGCAAAGGCGCCTTTGTTCGGCAATTTTATTGTTATTTTTGGTGGGTTTTGACCCTTTTTGTGACGCCTTTTGGGGATGAAATTGTCAAAAATCCATCCTCCCATGGAGCGGTCCAGCTATGGTAGCCTTCTTAGGGAGTAGGATAGTGATAATTTGTGACCCCAACATCAGTTTTTTATGCCAAGAATCGCAGGCGCAAAGGTGCCTTTGTTCGACAATTTTATTATTTTTTTGGTGCATTTTGGATGCAGTTTTGGTTGTTTTTATTTTCTTGCTCTATAATCATCCCAGGGTGGGACGAATACCATTTTGTAATCATCCTAGGGTGGGACGAGCGCTAACTAGAGCGCTCATCCTAGGGTGGAACGATTACAGGCCTAAGAGCCTATATAAGGGCCAAAACTAGGTTTTGGGCTCATTTGCAATTGTTTTTTTGGCGATTTGGAGCTGTGAGGAGGAGTGCTAGTTTGCGAAGCGAAGCCTTCAAATTTTTATGGACACCATGAGTTCAAGGACCGGATCCTCGAGTGGCGGAGCCAAGGCGAGACCGATAGGTGCTCCTTCCTTCTTTTTTTGTTTGTTTTTATATGAATTTTTAAAACTCGCATTTTATCATTGTTTTTTGTCATATTAAGGTTAAAACCCTAAATGAATGTTGTGGTTTTATTTGTTTTTTTTTTCATCATAAGGTTAAAAAACCTAGTTTGAATTTTTTTGTTTTATTTTTTTTTGTTCATAATTAAGGTTAAAAACCCTAGTATGATTTTTTGTTTTATTTGTTTTTTTGTTCAATAAGGTTAAAAACCCTAGTATTATTTTTTGTTTTATTTTTTTTGTTTACACTAAGATTAAAAACCCTAGTATAGTTTTATTTTTTGTTTTTTTTTTTGTACACTAAGATTAAAAACCCTAGTATAATTTTTTTTTATTTGTTTTTTTGTTCATAAGGTTAACCTAGTTTAATTTTTGTTGTTTTATTTTTTTTGTTTAATGTTACCTAGTATAGTTTTATGTTTTTATTTTTATTTTTTGTTTAAATTAAGGTTGAAACCCTAATTTTTTGTTTTATTGTTTTTTTTTTTTGTGTACACTATTGTACATTTGTTTTGTTGTCATGTTTTAATGTTTTTGTGTTGTTTTTGTTTTTTAGGTTGTGAAGAGTCGGTACCATCAGCCGACGGTATTTTTTGATGCACGGGATGCACTGACTATGGCGGATTGGGAGTGGCTTGATGCCCTTGGGCTCAAGCAAGTGACGCGATTGGAGCCTGTGGTGGGGGATCGAGCATATCTGACTGCCCTGATCAATTTGTGGGATCCCCGCACCAACACCTTTCATCTCCCAACAGGGGAGATGACAGTGACTCTAGAGGACGTGTATCAGATTCTATGGATTTCGATAGACGGGCTACCCATTCGGATGACTCCTCATGATCAGCGGATGACGGTGCTGACACGGTGCTTTGGGCATGCGACGGAGATGGGGGTGGATGGGGCGATGGAGAGGGTAGAGGGGGACTACCTGATTGGCGAGGATTCTAGTGTGATGGTGGTTTGAGAAGGGCGTGTTGGGGGTGAGGCATGCGTTGCTTATGACCCTCATCTCCAACATGCTGCTTCTCGACTCCTCAGGTGTGAGGTTCCCTTGGAACCTGCTTGAGGTAGTGTTCAGACTTGTGGAGTGTTCGACGATAGCACCACTGATTATGAGGTGGGGTCAGACGCTACTGGCATAGTTATATGATGAGTTGTACGAGGTCCGCTATCGAAGGTGGAAGGGGATTGGGTGCAGCTACCTATTGTAGTGTTGGGGGTGGCAGCACATAGCTATGGAGCGGCCATAGGGGTTGCCTTGGACCACTCGAGGGAAGATGGTGGATAGGGAGATTGGGTATGCTACTCTATGGTGGAGGTCAGAGGAGCATGGGTAGAGTCGATGGTGGGTAGGTGTCGTAGGGCACTATACTGATGCCTTCTCTCATCTTGCTCCAGGGGAGGTGTTCTGGCGGCCATACCGGGATTGTCCAGCTTGGCCTGAGGCTGGGGAGTGGCTTCGATGGGTGCATAGGGGGAGGTGGTTGATCGGGCGACATGGGACCGAGTAGGAGTACTTCTCGTACGTTCGGGTGACTCGATAGTTTGGGGTGCACCAGGGATTTCCTGGTGAGCCCTTGATCTATCGACATCGAGGCGATGAGAGGACTCTAGCCTGGTCGATCATTGAGCCATTAGGTGAGGAGTCGGATGTAGTGATTGATGTCCCCAATGTGGACAATGTCGGGGTGACTGCAGAGTATGACCAGTGGTGGACGATGCTGCGATGGTGGGGTGAGGGGCCTCTAGGAGGTCCGGATGTAGCAGCAGCAGGCGGTGGGGTTACGGAGGCACCGAGGGAGGGTTGGGGGGCTCCGCTCGATGATGCAGATATGGTGGAGGTAGATGACTTCACTAGGGATGATTTAGGGGTTTCAGAGAGCGGATACATAGGACGTCCCAGAGTAGTGGGTGTCAGAGCAGCATGTCATCCCGGAGATGCCCATGCCTCAAGAAGTCCCAGGGGATATGGAGGCTAGGTATCATGCTGAGATAGCATGATTGGAGGACCTACTACGAAGATGGGATGAGGAGCACAATGTCGAGAGGGATCACCTACGGGCTCAGTTGGCACAATGGGATGAAGCATTGGCTACATACCATCGATGGGATGTGGAGTGGGGTCGATTTCGGGTGGAGTTGGAGGCCGAGATTATCCACCTTGATGGACAGTTACCTGAGCTCACTAGAGGTGGATCATCACATCGAACGAGAGATAGTGAGACTGAGCAGTCAGCATCCTCTCATCGTAGGTGGCTGGGTGAGGGTAGCGCTAGTGGGCATGATGCGAGGGCTAGCAGCAGCCGCCTGAGAGGTCCCATAGGACCCACACCACTAGGGGTAGTTCCAGTCGCACCGATCCTACGTGATCATGGTGGCCGACTCCCTAGGCTTGGGGTTTTTGAGTTTTTGATTTTTTTGTGAGGTCAGAGGACCGACTTATTGTAGCCTAAGGGCATTTTTGACTATATATATACATGACTTTCTTTTTGATTATACACTTGTCATGATTTATTGTTACTTTTATGCACATTTATTTACGTTGATGTATGCATATGTTATTATGAATGCGACTATTTCTAATTATATGATGTATGCATATGGAATGGATGAAATGATTTGTTGATAACTTGGCGGTGGCACCATAGACTGTACAGGATTTACTGGCTTTCTATACTATGTGATTGCTTTGTGGAATGACTTTGCATGTGTAATATTTTTTTTTGTATTTTTTGATGGTGATGTAAGAATGGAATGTACCACAGGTGTTCTAGAATGTAGTTAAGGTTTTTTGAGACTCAGATGTTTTAACTAACTAGCCAAGACTATACATTTATCTCACAAGACTTTTGAACAAGGTACGAATCAGACTTGAGTTTGACCAAGTTATTTCACATCCCTGTGTGTGCGATTGAATTTGTTTATGTGGTAGTTGTCAGGATACCGCCAGTGCCAGATAGGTTGTCAACCAAACCTGTACTGAGGATCACCTAATTAGCTCCACTAACTCCTTTGTTGTATTTAGTAAGATTAATCTACGGTGCAATCTAGGATACCATAAGCTAGCTCATCCACATGCAAACATTGATCTATACACAGTTTAATGCGACAGATATATCGTCATGCGGGAGGTTTACCGCCAGTGACCAGTAGGCTATCCACCAAACCGGTATTGAGGATCACCTCATGACCTTTCGAATGCTGAGAGTTCCAGGGATTCAAGTTCGACTCCCTTCTTTTCTTTACTTTTATTGGGATACTTGCTCTCGTATGTAGTGATAAAAATCACTATTTATTTTTATTTTTTTCTTTTGAGCAAGGGATTGGAATTTTGAGTGATGAGAATCACTATTTCTTGTGCTTTTTGATGTATGCACTGTGTGGGTTTTGATGTCAAACTTTGGAGTTTGTACTTTGACTTTTGCAATTTTTTTGATATTTGCAACTTTTTGAGAATTTGGGATTCTTGGGGAATTGGGTAGGGAAGATGCTTGTCCTTTTGCCAACTCTCAGCATTCTTGGGGTCATTCGCACAGGGGGATGAGCGAGATAACCTTTTCACTATATGGTATCCTAGATTGCTTTGTAGGTTTCATCTTTCGTTCACACAACTTGGGAATTTTTTATGTGTTTTAAGCTTGTGTTGGGATGTGATGTAACAAGGTGTGATCCAAGTAAAACTCTACCTTTGTAAAAATCTGTCTGACTTTGTACAATTTTTGGCTAGAAATCTAAAGACAATTGAATGACGAAAGCCCTAAATACATTAGAAGACAACTGATTATGATATGGTGAAAAATGTGGATGGCGTTTATTTTTGATGGACTATTTACAAAGTGGAAAAATGTGGAAAATGATGGAATTGCCGAGTAATTACAGTCTATGGTGCATTTGACATGTATGACCAACAAATATGCAATGTATGTATGCGATGCCTAATGCAACTTATTTTTTTGTGTTTTGATTTTTAAGAGTATGCATGGAAGTGAGATGCAATTTTTTTGTTATTTTTTGATTATTTTATTGTTTTTGAATTTTCGTTATGGTTGGTTTATCCCGAGGTTTTGAATCCTTGGATTTGACCAAAGGGATTATAGATACCTTTGGGGCATTTTGGGTGACCAAGCGATTGTGGGAACCCTTGGAGCTTTTGGTTTGACCAAAGGGTTTATAGATACCTTTGGGGCATTTTAGGGTGACCAAGCGATTAATCCTTGGAGCTTTTGGTTTGACCAAAGGGATTATGGGCACCTTTGGGGCATTTTTGGGTTGACCAAGCGATTGTGGAATCCTTGGAGCTTTTGTTTGACCAAAGGGATTATGCACCTTGGGCTTTTGGTTAATATGCTTTTTATCAATTGATTTTGTGACAATTGAATCCTTGAGCTTTGTTTGACCAAAGGATTATGCACCTTTGGGGCATTTTGGGTTGACCAATCGATTATGGGAATCCTTGGAGCTTTTGGTTTGACCAAAAAGGGATTATGGACGCACCTTTGGGGCATTTTGGGTTGACCAAGCGATTATGGGAATCCTTGGAGCTTTTGGTTTGACCAAAGGGATTATGGGCACCTTTGGGGCATTTTGGGTTGACCAAGCGATTGTGGGAATCCTTGGAGCTTTTTGGGGTGGGCCATGGCTCTTTTAAATGTGGAATGGCCTCAAATGACTGATGTTCAAGGGTTCTAGTTCCTTGATTCCTTCAAGAGAGGCGAGCCGGTATGTTCCAGGTCCTATTTTACTATCAATTACATAAGGACCTAACCAATTTGCCATGAACTTGTCCCTTAAATGGGGCGGCAAGTTAGAATTTTGTTGGTTCTCTTTTAAGACCAAGTCACCAACCTGAAAGTCCCTCAGGTGAACTTTCATGTTATATGCTTTCTTAAGTCGCTCTTGATAGATACGTAAATGCTCGAGAGCATTGATGCATCATTCATCAAGCAACGTAAGCTGGTCTAACCGGGCCTACCATGTAGTGTCATCATCGATGAACTCTTGCATTGATATGCGTAGGGAAGGTATTTCCAACTCGAGAGGCATGACTGCCTCGGAGCCATACACCAACAAAAATGGAGTTGCCCTAGTGGGCATCCGAATGCTAGTGCGATAAGCCCAAAGAGCAAGTGGTATTTGAATGTGCCAATCCTTATGACTATCTATGACCATATTTTTAAGGATGGCAACTAGCATTTTGTTTGACGCCTCTGCTTGCCCATTTGCCTACGGATAATAAGGTGTCGAAAAACTATGCTAAATTTTGTACTTTGTTGTCAAAGCATGCACATATTTGTTCTTAAATGATGTCCCATTATCCGAGATGATCTTGGATGGAATACCAAAATGACATATGATGTTATGTAAAATAAACTCCGCAATGCGGGGTCCAGTCATAGAGGTAAGCGGAATTGCTTCCACCCACTTGGTGAAGTACTCTGTGGCCATTATGATGAACGTGTGATGGCCTGACGATGTAGGGGAGATATTTTCAATTAGATCTAAGCCCCACTACAAAAATGGCCAAGCCGATTGGATCGACTGCAAGGCCTGAGAAGGTACGTGTGTCAAGTTAGCATGGTGTTGACACTTCATGCACTTCCTCACATACGCGCAACAATCTCGCTCTAAATATGGCCAATAATAGCCCATGCGAAGAATGCACTTTGCGATGGCCATACCACTAAAGTGGCCACCGCATGTACCATCATGCGCTTGGGTGATCACCCAAGTGGACTCCTATTAGTCCAAGCAACGGAGGAGGATCCCTTCATAGCTTCGACGGTACAAAATGTCTCCTAGCAAGACATGTTTTGCCGCTTTCTATTTGAATGATCTTTTTATGGCATGCGACAATCCAAGTGGGAGGCTACCTAACTTGAGATAGTCTCTTATGGGTGTGTACCAATCCTGCTGATCAGAAACCTTGATGGTATGAATGACCAATCCCTCTTGAAGTTCATCCCTAGCAAAAGTTGAGCGGGAAAGAACTTGTAAGAATAGCATTGTGTTGCTATTAAGAGGGGTTGGGGAGAACAAGGACCCCCAGTTGGCATGATTCAGATTATCATGGATTCGAGAGAACTTATCCTGAGATGGTTCAATCTGGATCAGGTGGATTCCTGGCGTTAGGTCAGAGCTTGCATGCTCCATCATGGATTGCGATAATGTTTTGACTTGAATGGTTGTCATCTCACCAGAAGGGTCTTGCGGGATTAGTGACCCCAAGGAGGCCATAGTGTCCGCAAAATGATTCGATGATCGAGGGAGTGCCTCGATGTCGTACCATTCAAGATTTGCCAAGAATTTATCCACAAGGGCTTTGTAGGCCTACAGAACTGGGCATTTGCATTGGAATACCCCTTTCACTTGGTTGAAAATTAACAATGAATCACCAAAGATATTCAAGCATTTGATGTTCATGGTGATGGTTGTCTGAAGACCTATGAGCAAGGCTTCATATTCGGCATTGTTATTGGTGCATGAGAAATCAAGTTTAAATGATAGAGGCATTGGAGCCCCTTGCGGTGTGAAGAATATGATTCCCATGCCACCCCCTTGCTCACATTTAGAACCATCAAAAAATAAGGTTATGTCGGCCTATGACTCAGGCTCATCAGAATCTGGCGATTCTGAGACATGGAAGACCCCATCATCGGGTAGCTCTACGGTCAGAGGCTGATCATCTTCGAGAGGAGCCTCTACTAGTTGATCGATGATGACTTGACCTTTGATGGACTTTTATCCAATGAATTCGATGTCAAACTCCATCAACAACATGATCCATTTCGTCATGCGACTACTATGATAAGTATGACTCATCATGTACCACAATGGATTCTCCTTAGACACAACATACATCGTATTGCTCAACATGTAATGGCATAGCTTTTTGGTGGCAAATACCACTGCTAAGCATAGCTTCTCGACGTATGCATAGTTAAGTTCATAACTGACCAAGGTGCGGCTAAGATAATAATTAGCCTATTCTTTATGTAGTTCATTTTTTTGGGCTAGCATGGCGCCCAGTGCCACCTCAGTAGTTGAGATGTATAAATAGAATGACACTCCTGGTCTAGGTGGTGCCAATACTAGCGGTGAAGCCAAGTATTGTTTAATGTCATCGAAGGTTGGTGGCACTCATCATCCCAATGAAATGCTACCCCTTTGTGCAATAATTTATTCATGGGTCGACACTTGTCAGATAGCTGCGCTATGAAGCGCTTGATCGACGTGACCTTACCCTGCAAGCTTCTGAGCTGCTTGATGGTGGTTGGGGGAAGCATTTCAAGGATTGCCTTGAATTTATTTGGATCTACCTCGATGCCTCATTTTGAGACTATGAAACCCAAGAGTTTTCTAGATGTGATGCCAAATACGCACTTCTTGGGGTTTAGCCTAACTTTGTGTTCGATGAGGCGATCAAGGATCTTGCGTAAGTCATCGAGATGATCTGGGCGCAAAAGAGATTTGGCCAACAAATCATCCATATAATCTTCCAAAGTTTTATGCATGTGATCATGGAAGATGTATGTCATAGCACGTTGGTAGGTGGCGCCAACATTTTTAAGGCCAAAGGGCATGACCTTATAACAAAATGTCCCCCAAGGCATTGTGAACGCCATTTTGAGTTGATCATCGAGATTGATACGAATCTGGTTGTATCCCGAGAAACCATCCATGAGGGAAAGCATTTCGTGGCCTATTGTAGCATCTACCAATGCGTCGATGCTAGGCAAGGGGAAATCATCCTTGGGACTCGCTTTGTTTAGATCTCAAAAATCGGTGCATATGCGAATCCTCCCATCAGGCTTCTTGATGGGTACCATGTTGGACAACCATGGTGGGTAATCCATGCAGATGACAAACTGTGCATCCAACAACTTTTGTAATTCATATTTGACCATTAAGGCCACTATTGGGTGCATCTTACATAGTTTTTGCTTGGTTGGCTTGACTGTCGGATCAAGCGTTAGATTATGCGTGACTAGCTATGGGTCTAGCCCCGACATGTCTTTGTAGGACCATGCAAAAACCTCCTTCTTCTCTTTGAGAAGGGCAATGTAATCGGCTTGCTCTTCGGGGGATAGACTTACCCCGACTTGATGATTTGTGGATTCATTGGATCAGAGCCGATGTCTACGTCAGTCGTCTCTTCGACTGACATGTGGGACCCATCCTCCAACTGGTGTGGAGTTGGGATCAGGTGGATATCATTTGCTGAATTTAGATCTACATTTGGAACATCGGGTTCCTCTTCAGCATGGAAGATATCCTGAGTTGGTCCTAGGGTGAAATGAAGCATCTCACCGCAAGGCCAGTACTCTGATGGGGATGGTGGTGAGTTAGCATGATCCAGTCTATGGCATCTAGGTTTAGATACAATGGTCATGCTGGATCGGTTGGATTGTGGATGGGGGCGGTTAAGTCAATGGAGATCATGTTGATGAAGTGAATTTGGTCTCCATTACCACGTGGGTGGTGACTCGGACATCCTTGGTGATCTTTGTGCTCCGGATCTGGCTCTATGGGTATTGGCACAAATGGATCGGCCCTATGTGTAGATAAAAGGATAGGGTCTACCCTTGGCACTGATGGCTCTATAGGGTCTCCAGGTGGAAGGTGCTCTCTGTATGCCTAAAGTGGTGGATGCAGCACTTGGTCCAACTATGCTTGGTTCAAATGCCACCTATGCCTTGGCCCCATGTTTAGCTATTCAAACATGTCATCAATGTCCATGGGGTATTGTTGCTATCGCATATGGTTGAGATATGCCATCTCAGTCTCATATTCATAATCGCTATCAGAGATCCATAGGCCTTCATTGGCTCCGACAACTATTTGTGGCATGTGAGGCTCATTCTACTCGAGCAAGTTAATTTGGTCCCATCGAGGTTGTTCCGCTCTCTACGGGAGGACCTGATTCTCTTGAGGTGGCAATTGCTCGATTGGAGCATTCAAGGGGAACATCGCCATGAAGTTCTCCTGATAGTCATCTATGGGCGTCACTTGCGAGTGATTGCTATCGGACTCGAAAGGGTCCCAAGGTGCTACCTCATACTCTGACTCATCTTTTGAAGATCCTTCTTGACCTTGTCTATATCCCTCTTGGAGGCAAGTTCTTGAACTTTCCCCTTTCTCGATCGAAGGGGAGGAGTTGTTGAGGCCCACAAGGTTGGTTGTTAGCAATGGGAGATAATCCCCCAATGTGTATGTTGTGTTAGGATTGGCATATGGATCTTGTGCCAACCCATCCTTGTTGCCTAGCCCTAGGCCTTGCATGTTCTCTACCAAGATGTCAAGGGGTAGAGGGTGGTTGAACCCTACTCCTGATTTGTCATATGGCATCTGATATCTTGGTTGACAAAGAATGTGCACTCCTTGTTCATATCTGCCCAACCCATATCCATGCCAATTACATTGGCCAAGGTATTTCAAAGTGAAGTCTGGGTTGGACAGATAGTTGACATTCTCAGCAAAGGGCTCTTCGTCCTCTTCCTCTTGCAGGTAAGGTTCAATGCCATTGTCGAGGCCCCCATATACAAAATTTGTCTGATTTGGTGGGTAGCCTAAAGGGACAATAGTGTCGATGGGGAGGCGAGGTCTCCCCATGTCCTGCATGGACTCAAGCGTGGGTGTTGCTACAATGTTCCGCACTAGATACTCCCCTAGGCCCGTATTGGCCATCTCAATGGTGATCATTGGTGGTTGAGGGGGAGGGAATGGGAGTTCTTCCTGGGTCCACTCCATGTTGGGTGAACCAGGCGTCTCGACTTCCATTCGGTTGGGCACCTCTTCGATAGAGATGGTTGAGACCAATGGTGGTATCTCTTCCAAGGGCTTCTTCCCATTGTCCTTCGGTGTGGCCACCGTAGGTGGTGTCATTGGTGAAGGACCAGACGATGAAGATGGGCCCGATTGGTGATTTGATGGACTTAACAGTGGGGATGTATGCGAAATCAGACCCTATTTGGATGGATTCAACTGAAAGTCCAAATGTGTCGATGGGAGGGTCGATTGTGGCATCAGTTGCATCGCATTGCAATACTTGAAGGGCTCTAAGTCTATGGGACTACATGCACTTGCCCTTCGTATGTGTACTTTAGGCATTGATGGGCTATCGAAGGGACACACTTCATGTCCCTGATCCAAGGCCGGCCCAACAAGATATTGTAGGCCATCTCACCTTCCAGGATGTGGCACAACGTAGGAATAGTCTTTTGTCCCACTTGGATGGGCAGGACAATTGTGCCAACCGTCGAGCATATCGCGTCATTGAATGCTCGAAGAGTATAGGTGGAGGCCACAATGTGAGATGCTGGCAACTTGAGGTGTTTCAATGCCGTTGTTGTGATTATATTGTTGGACGAGCCAGTGTCCACCAACACCCTCTTAAATGGAATCCCGTTGACCCACGCAATGACGTGCAGGGGTGGATCCGCCATATCACCAATCATCGATTTTAGTTCATCTTCTCTAAAGGTGATGACTGGTTCTGTACATCATTTTACATGTCCCACAAAGTTGTTGAAAGAGTTTGCTTCATGGGGCTGTAGCTCGATGGCTTTGAGTATCTCCATTAGAGCCTCCCGATGGGGCGGTGATTGTTGGATGAGCTCATAGATGGAGAGCCTAGCCGACGTGGTCCTTAAACTTTGGGTAAGTTTAGTCCGAATCATGGCCATTGGTCTAGGTAGAGGAGGTTGTGTAGGGTGTTGTTGAGGTTGTGACATTGATGGAACCTCTCCTGTAGCTGCAGGGGGGCAGCTGTGCTTGGGTACCTCTTGTTTCATGTCACTATGCTTATCATCCCTACATACCCCTGCATGGGGCAGTTTTGTGTCACCTCATTGACTTGTAGAGTCTTTGCCTATGCATCATGGGCAGGCAGGGGGTCTTTGAAGACCTCCATCTATTGGTTGCTTGGTGCTACGGGATTATCCACCGCTAGCATTTTGTTGTCTATTAGGTCTTGCACTAAGCTTTTGAACTTCCAACATGCGTAAAGGTCATGTCCTTTCTGTCGATGAAATCTACAATATAAGTCTTCCCTATAGCCCTTGGGTTTTGGCACGTTGGGGTCTACGGGTCGACTTTCGGTAGGTTTATCAAGTTTGCCATGGACAAGCGGTCAAACAAGGAGTCTTTAGACTCTGTGAAGGGTGTGAATTGTCGCCTAGGGTGACGCTGCTGATTTTGCTCTTGCCTATGATTTTCCTTCTCATAGCTATCAAGAGGAACTCCTGATAATTAGCCTTTGGGGGTTGTGTCATCTGTGTAGGCTTTGGTATGTTTATGGCAACTTGATTGACCATAGTGGGTTTCGGTTGCATGGACCCAATTTTGGCATTTTTGGGCCACTCTTTCTTGCATGGCTTGGCAATCTCGCCATCCTATATCTTGATCTCCTCAATTATTCTAGCTTGCACCAGGGCTTCCTCGAGAGTGGCATATTGTTGCAGCTACAATAGCATGGAGATCGACCTTAGGCAACTCTTTGAGAACATTTGGGTCAGGTCGGCCATGGGAGGGAGGTAAGGAAGCCTTGAAAGCAACGTCCTCCACCGATTTCCATAAGCCGCCATGGTCTCTTCCTCATACTACCTGAGGCTAGCTAGGTCACTTAATGATGCCTTCTTCTTGGTGTTGAAGGTGAAACGTTCGAGGAACGCGTCCACTAGCTGGTCTAGGTTGCTGATGCTATGCTTCGGCAACTGGGTAAACCAATCCGAGGTAGGGCCTACGAACGTGGTTATAAATGTTCTTAGAAGCAAAGCATCATTGTCCTGAATGCCAAAGCATTGACTCAAGAATCTTGTCATGTGCTCTTGGGCATCCTCATCCCCTCTAAAAATTGCCAATTGAGGCATTTTGAAGTGTTCAGGGTATGGGGGTGTCGACACTGAAGGATGCACAGGGTGACTACGGAGCTGGCATAAAGTGGGCTTTTGGGGCCCAGAAGTCTTGGTCTCCATAGACTCTAAGCGCTCTAGCAACGCTTTGTATGCATCGGAAGATTTGATCTCTTCCTCCTTGGTTTGTTCCCATTGTGAATTATGGGGAACTTGAGGCCTATGGAGGGGTAGCCGGATAGCGCCCCCCTGCCTTGGTAGGGCATTTCAGCCCGCTCTTCTTCTTGCTCGAATTCCTCATAGGCTTCTTGAGGAGTTCCTGGGCATGACCTATAAACATGGGTGGGTGCCCGAGGAGGGTGCCCATCATTGGCTCTAGGAGTGGTCTCCCGCTCAGGTCTAGGAGGTCTTGGAGGCAACGCTTGATAAGGTCATGGAGACCTGTCTCGTACCAAGGGGTTATGCCTCTCATAAAGCTCTATCTTATGTGTGCGAGGGGTTGGAATCCTCTCATGCACAGTGTTCTAGAGCAACTCATCCATCTGACGTTGAATGCGCTCTTTGCTAAGATGGTACAGGTGCTCTAACTATTGTTGATCTTGCTCAAGCTACATGATTTGCGCTTGGCGGGTGGTATGTTTGGCAAATGCCAAGTCGATTTGTTCCATCGTCTTAGGTCTAGGAGGCCTAGATGCCTCCCCTACATATCTACCTCGGTCGTAGTGATCCGAGATCTCTATAGGTCGCTTCCCTCTATCGAGGTTAGCAGCATTCACCCGAGGCTCTGGCCTTAGTAGGTGATCCTGATAAATAGTAGGTGCGGAGGTGCATTGCTCCCGTTGTGTATTGCTCTTGAGGAATATAGTGGTTTTCCTCATGCTCCCTTTCATATATGTGAAAGGGGCGGGCAGAGTTGGCTCACCCTGTCTGAAGAGCCTTGCGCTCTAGATTTGGCCTATTATTTCTAACAGTAATAAGGGGTAGAGGAGGGATGATATAATCATGTGGCCCCTCCTTATGGACCTTATGTTGTTCTAGCACTTCATCGTATGGTGGCCACTCATAATGAGTGTCTAAGGGGGCCTTCCTATGTATGTACTCCTCCTGAAAGGGTCTATGTTGAATGGGAGTGCCCCTCAAAGGGGTGCCTCTATAGTCCTATTCCGTCATGGTATGATGTGGACTATTTTGTGGGTCAGGCCACCAAGGTGGTATGACCAAGTCCTTGGGGCTATAACGGAGGTGACTTGTGCCTCCTTGTACACTTTTTCACTTCTGCCCGTGATTGGGCTTGGCTACGGGTGTACACCATGGTGGTGGTTCTCTAAAAGATATGTATGTTTTTATCTTCTTTTATGATTTTTTATGCTACACTAAACAAAAGGGGCCACACAATCAAAGAAGTGATTATCTCATTTATAGATTAAATGTGTGCCCTAAATCTGGTTTAGTGTGTTTTGATTTTTGTTTTGAAAGCCTTGTAAAGAAAATTTTGTTGTACATGCAATATGAGGGCTCTTATATCTCCCAAAATGGTCGCCCCTTCAATATACCACTGCCAGGCCATTATACCGAACCTCTCAATATACCCGCCCTTACGTGAGGGAAACTATTGGTACGCGAGAGCAGAACAGTACGTGGAACATAGGCGGTACGAAAGGGGAATCACTCTATTTTTGACACCTACCATAGAAGACTTATCCTCATGCATTAGGAATCACCCCAACTACACTTGGTCAGCTTTCATCAGGATTTACGTCTAGCAACAGTCACGATCGGGGTTATGTATGCAAAATTCAAGCCAAGGTGGTGATGAAATCCACCGTTGGTCTTGATCAAGTGTTGGGGTTTTACGACCAACTCCTTGATGTTTATATTATCACGTGGTGTGTGTGGTTCTTTTTACTTGCGCAAAGAAAGAAAACATGCAGTAAAATTTTCTATGCAAGCAAAGAAATAGAAAAATCATAGAAATAGAGACAAAAAATTACAGAGGATGTTCAGAAAACCTACCTCTTCTCTGCCCACACCAGATGCCCCTGAGTTTCTGCTCAGAAAATGCATAGAGAGCTAATCATCCTGGGGTGGGATGAATAGTAGATCTATATTCATCATAGGGTGGGATGAATGCCTATTCATCCTGGGTGACATGAATTCCAGTCTGTATTCGTCACAGGGTGGCACGAGCAACAGTCCAACGCTTGAAGGATTAACACTGCAAGCAAAAACACAAAATTTTGATCAAAAATTTGATCCCAAAATTAGGGGATAGAGTCCCACCATGATCGCCACTGAAAGCATGTCTACGGAAGCACAGGCGTACCGGGTGCGATGCAAACAAAAGCAGATGTAACGCTAAGTCCTACGAATGAACAAAGAACTAAAGTGCATGAAAAGGGAAACAAAGAATGAAATGAGATGTAAAGCAAAAGTAAAGTGCAGCCTCTTTTATTAATTTTTCTTGTGATCAGGTTACAATATGTCTCCCCCATTTTCAGGGGCTCGGAGCGTTAGATATAGTTTTGTTACACCAACGGATGGTACGCTTCCCTTCGGGATCTTTCGCATGCCCACATTTGAAATGGGTGGGCCAAACGTCATCACCGCTTGCATGAATGCATCTGTAGTTCCTTGCTGCCCCTCCGGTGTTGAGATCCTATGTTCAGAGAAACAACAAATGATTAATAGCACATGCGGATGGAGGGAAACATGCAATCCCCAAGGCCTCCGGTTAATGCATACATGAAATAATTAAAACAGTGATCAAAACATATCAGAATAAGATGAAACTTGAACAAAAGCATGTAAACATCATCATGAACACACTGCAAAAAGAACAGTCAAGAAATCTACTGTAGATTTCTAATCGCTCCGGGGTGGGACGATTAGGACTGTCATAAAATGTCCGAAAGTGACCTCCCAAATGTCCCATCCAGAGGCCTCCAAAACACCTACAAACTTGGGGTTAGGCAAAATGGGGCATTTTGAGATGACCCAGAAGGTCGGATTTTGCTGATTCTACCCCGATCACCCTGTATCCGAAGGCGCTCCCTGTATGTTAGTGAAAGCGTAAAACAATGAAAACATAGTCAAAACTAGTCAGAATGCATTGAAATTTGAATAGCAGCATATATGAATGACATAAAACAAGATGCAAAATAAATAGTGAAGAAATATACTATATATTTCTAATCACTCCGGGGTGGGGCGATTAGGACTGCAATAGTGCGGGGGCGCCGGGGCAGGACGCCCACCGTTTGGGGCTTGGTTTTGACACCAATCCACTTGGGATGGGTCCAAAACCTCCTAGGGGGTTGTGTCAGCAAATTGGGTGTGGGATTGTGGCCAATTGTTTAGGTTTTGGGTCCGGATTGCGCTCCTAATGTTCACCCGATAACCTCCCTTCCAAAAGAGAGATCAAGGATGTAGGAAGCACAATGAGGGTGAGGGTATAATTCGGCAGCACTCCATTGCTCCAAATGCTCCTGCTCTATCCTTTTTTTGGGGTGAGAAGACTCACCATTTTATAGACCTGAAGGTCTGCTTTGAATGTGCATGCAGGGGCGCCACTTGGCCATCATGCCTTGTCAGGGGAGAGAAGATTCCTCCCTGATTAAGGGCTCCATGACTACCTCTATGACTGCCTCTTTGAGCTTTGAAATGCTCACTCGCACTCCCATGCATTGAAGGTGGAGTTGAGTGGTGGATCTGGGCTGCCATTTGTCAAGGTTTGACTTTTTCCCGTCAAACCTGCTATTCGCCCCACCCTGGAGCGATTGCTGCTAATCATCCCGGGGTGGGGCGAATAGCATTCTAATCATCCCAGGGTGGAACGAGTAAGGAGCGAGGGTGCTTGAAAGGTGCCAAATTGACCTCTGACCTTCCAAAACTACTTTGGGAGTGGTTAGGACCACTTTTTAACCTCTGGGGGCTGCCCTAGGGGCTATGTATGCCAATTCGGTCAGTGCTTGTAGCCACATAATCAGATTGGTGTTGTTTTGGTGTCTACAATATGACATGGCCTACCACCTAATCATGAAGGGACTAAAGAAGAATGTGCCCACATTATAAAAGGAGTGTTGTAGCCTTATCAAGTCCAAAGACTTGTCAAATAGAGATTTATATTTAGGAAAACACAAATATATCATATAATTATATGGATTCTTTAGGATTCCAGATGAACTACCTGCATTCATTCCAAATTATCAAATACAATTTTTTTTTATGATATTAAATATCACTAAACAAACACCAAGCTTTGAAAATGATGAGAAATAAAATATTAATTTAATTAAATATTAAATAAATTAAAAGTTTAATTAATAATTAATATAACTTTATCAAGTGACATTTGCTCAACTGGTTATATTCCTCAAAATTTAAGGAGGAGACCAAGGTTCAAATCTTGTCAAGTGATACATGGATAATATCCAAGCTTTGTTGTAATACCACTATGTGGTGATGATGTAATACAGGTGGGACCCGTTTCAATCCCATATAACCAATTGAGTAAAATATAAATAATATAACTTTATAAAAAGGTATATTGTAAAAATGCACATCTATTCAAATTGTTCCTATTCATAGTAATATTTATATTGAAACATATTGAATAAAATCATTCAGTTTTGCATCAATAAATCATATATTTCTTGCTCATAAATTTCTTTGTATTAGTTGGTATCAAAACATGCCAATATGCCTATGGGTCAAGGCCATAACCTGCCTTAGCATTTTGTCTATTCAACATGGTCGACTATATTTTTGAATTATTTGAACTTTTTTGATACAATTTATTTTACAAGACAAGTCTTGTTTTGGTCTCCATTTGTCAAAACACACACCTTTAATGCATTCGCAATAGTTCAAAATTTATTTCAAAGTGCATATATTATTAAATTAATATATAATATTTTTGTATAATATTATTCAATTTTATTAAATTAAAAAAAGTGCACATGTTGTCTTGCGTTGACCTTGTCCTCCAATGCATACATTCCCATGCATTGTTCTATGTAGACCCCTACCCTACAACGTGTGTTGTGCACATTATAACATGTGCTTATGCCTTACAATACATTGTGCATGCATTACTATGCACTTATTATAGGGTGCACCTTGAAGCATACTGCATGCTCTGTGTGCATTAGGATGCATGCTTTGTAAGCATGTACTGCATAAAAGGGGGGAATCTCCCCTTCTCCCTAGTCCCACTTAAAAAATAAAATAAAATCCCCATTTCCAATTTAAAGAATAAATAAAATTAAGACTCATTTCTTTGATCAACCACTTATATCAAATATAGGTTATGATCACTCTATGCAAGCATGTTATTGATATCCAAAGTCGAAGAACATATTATTATATGTAATTCCTATCCATCTATAGTTACATATAGGCAAACCTGCTTCTATTTTTCCAAAAATTGAATCCATCGTTGTGAAGACTCTGGATTCTTGAGAAGGAAATACCATCAATACATTTTGGAGAATATTCTCTGGTGCGCCTTTGTGCACTCGTTGCCACATTGTAGGCCTCCCCTATGGTCATCTCCTCCTCATATTAAAACTCCTTTATTCCTCCTATTCTAAATGCATTAGGGTCCAATGTGCATATTGTTGGGAGGAATGATGAGAAATAAAATTCAAATTTAATTAAATATTAATTAAATTAAAATTTTAATTAATAACTAATTATTAATTAATAATTAATATAAATTTATAAAAATTATATTGTAAAAAGGCACATCTATTCAAATTGTGTATATTCATTGTAATATTTATATTGAAACATAATGAATAAAATTATTTGGCTTTGTATCAATAAATCATATCTTTCCAGCCCATAAAAGTCTCTGTATCAGAAAAGTTGGTGAACCTACTTCAGAATGTTGAGACCTCATATACAACAGATAAAAAATAACAATTACTTCTTATAAATATAAAAGAGAAGCAACCATTTAGAAGAGGCATAAAACCTCCACAACACTTCCAACAAAGAAACAACTCTCAAGGAAATTAAAACTAGAGAAATGATTCTCAGGAAAATATTTTTCCCACATAAAATAGTCACACAATGAAGGAATGTTGCATATTCCATTAAAAAATAGATATCCTTCATGAGAGATGAACCAACAAGATAAATCATCTTCAAATAAGTAAAATCAAATTTGGAGAAAAGCACATAAAAATAATATAGCCAAGGAAAATCAAGTTAAAGAAGAAGAATAAGAAGAATTGTTTGTTGCACAATCACATCTAAGTCAATCAGATCAAGTTTGGTATGACGTAAAAGCATCCAAACATATCACAATTTATAAAATTGGATTCATCCAAATCATCCAAGTCATACAGGAAATAATGCAACTAGGGACATCAAGAACCAAGTTACACAGAAAAGCAAAATAAAAATACAAACACCTAAGAGTGAAGATGTACATTTCAAATGTGATTCTTCACCATCCGTAGAAGAATTTGAATTAGAATTCAAAAAATAAAATAAGGAACCAATGTAATGGTTTTTAAAGCCTTATACTACCATAGAATATCATAGGTTATATCTCACATGACCCAATATAAAATAGCCACAATATATATATATATATAGATAATAATAAGAGTAGAATAATATGAGCAAATTAATATGTATATCAAGGCTTATAATAAATTAAATAACATTCAATAATATGTTGAAATATAAATGTAAATAGCCTGAATCATTCATGTACTATGCATGAAGAACAACTTACAATATTAATTGCTCAAAATGTATATAAGCTTTATTACTCCTCTACTTCTTACAATAAGATAATAATATTTTGATCTTTCTCCTCTATATCTATCATGGTGGAGTATTACCTCTAAAATATAGCCACAATAATGTGACTCTTTGGATACTTGCCTAATACTCTCTAAGTCTTATGACTCTTGGCTTATCTACTTGACACTTGCATACTTGATGAAAACTTGACTCTATAATACTTGCACACCTTTACATGACTCTTACACTTCTACAACTTGCACACCTAACCTAGGATACTTGTGCACATATTTACATTATATATTCTCATACACACAAGACACCTATGCATATTTACTCAACTCACAATTGCACACTAACTAACATGATACTTGTGTATTTCATACACATTCACACTTACATAAAGAGGGAAATATAAATCACACTCTAAACTATAGACTCACTCCTAATCTATTATTTACAAATGTACCATGAAGGTACCATAGGAGTATATTAAGCAGGTACCAAATAATGTAATATTCTCAAACACCCCCTTGTATTACATTATTTGGTATTGAAGACTTTAGTATTCAATCATAGTCATATTTGTCTTCAATCTCCAAATGATCTTGCATTGTTCACAATCTTCTGCTTCTCTTGAATATGCTTCATCTTTATAAACCTTGGATTCACCCAATGCTTGCGTTTGTAGGAAAACTTTTATATCATATCTTTCTAAATATTTAGGTAATTTATCATCATCTTCATATTAAGATAAACATGTAACAAATTATTGAGAAAAACTAATTGAACTAAAGCATATATTCTATTTTTTATTGACCTTGTAGCTTTTGTTATGTTTTCATTCTTGATAATGTACTTGCTATGTTTATTTACATATTTGAATTCAATTGATCTTCCATTTTCAACCAATTGATTAGTAAAATAAGATTGTTTGATAGTCCTATAATATAAGACATTCTCTAGTACAAAATGTGCAAAAGGCATAGTAGGTATTACTTTACCGATTCCATGAACTAGATATCTCTTATCATTTGCAATATTTAGAGAGAAATTATCCTTGACTTCTAAAGATTCAAACCAATGTAAGTTACCAGTCATATGATGACTAGCTCTTGAGTCTATATACCAAATTTTTATGTTTGAACCTTTTGATTAGACTCACATGAAGTGATCTTGCATCTTTGATAAGAATTTTGAAGAACACTTTTATGATGTTGCCCATTGAATTCAAAAAATTATTTTTGATATAGATTTTGTCTTTGAAAGTTTCCTTTTATAAAATATGGTTTTGTATTTTTATAATATTTCCTATGTTGAAAAGTTTCTCTTGACCATTTAACCATTTGAAATACCTTTAAGTTGAAATCCTTTGAAGTAGCAAACCTTATGACTCCCTAGTTTAGACAATAATAAGAAATTTGTAAATTTTTATTTTCTAACCTTTGATGTAGAAATCCTTTTAACTCCAAACTTCTTAAAAATTACAAAATTTAAAAAACTTATAATAAAATTTTCAATTTTTCTCAAAAACTTGAAGATACTCAAAATTAAAAAAATTCTATCAAAATAACTTTTAGAAAAAACTAAAGTAGAAATCCTTATTATTGCAAACTTTTCAAAAAACAAAAACTTTAAAAATAATTATTAGAACTCCTAAACTAATAATTTATCTAATTCCTCCTTATAACTCCTAATCTTTAAATTTATCAATTAATTTCACTAATTTCTCCTTATAACTCCTAATATTTAAATTTATCAATTAATTTCACTAATTTCTCCTTATAACTCATAATATTTAAATTTATCAATTAAATCTACTAACTCTTTTTACCTCCTTAGAACTCCTAATATGCATACCTTATATTTTTATTAACCGCTTCAAAAACTTTCCTTTAATGCACTCCTCCTTGACATTCGCTCTCTCAACTTTGCTTTGACCAAATTGGACACTACTTGGGGCGTATACTCAAATATACTTTGAAACCCTAATGATTATCTACACCAATTACCACCTAAAGATGCTTACTACCAATTGCATTGATTTCAACTGAATTCTAAGAGCTATTTCCACCAACCAGATACGTTACTTCATGCTACCTTTTGTTTCTTCAAACGTGTAGTTCAAGCATTACTCAAGAACTCCAGAGGCTAGCAAGACACATGAGAATACCCACAAGTGAGTGTTTTCTTCAACCACATTGTTCCACTAGGTCTCAGATGTTACTTAGATATTTTTACTTTTGCTTGACTCTTGAAATGCTTCTTCCTCAATTCTTTGAGTGCTACTTATAACTCCAAAAACACTGCTATCCTACTGAACTCTTTAGCTAATGTAAATTTCCTTGAGCACTCTAATTTTGCTTATCATAGCTCCATAGATCTTTACATTTTAAGCTCTATTATGTCTTCCTTGTTTCCTTATTTATCTAACTCATTGTAATGCTTCACTATATACCTTCAAACGTTGCTAGACTCTATTAAGCTTAAATTATATATGTTGCACTTTGATGTAGTTCTCCAATCTATTTCTAGATGTTTCTCATCTCTGTTAAGATTTGGTGTGCTATTAGACGTTACTCAAATTTGTTAAGATTGTTATATCACCTAAACTCTTTACTAGCTTGTTGTAGAACATTGATGCTTGTTGTAATACTTCACTAGATTGTTGTAAACATCCATTATTTATTGCAATACTTCACTAGCTTGTTGTAAACATCCATTGTTCGCTACAATACTTCACTAGCTTATTGTTCAACATGATCTCTTTAATATTTTATTGCTAATATTTGAATATTCTTTGCTACAAGTATACAATCCGAGTGAAGATAGAATATTGTTGGTGTTCAAATATCTTTAATATTTTATTGTTGGAGAAGTAAAGAGCATAAAGGAACACATAAGCAAGAAACAAGAAGAGAAATATCCCCCTTGACTATTTTTTCTTACTTTACTTTCTACAATATCAAACTTTTCTTATTTATGCTTACTTGCTCTTCTTGCCTTCCTGAGCCAAATCCTTATAAGATCTCCTTCGCTTTTGTTGTAATATCTTATTTCTTTATATTGACTTCTTTGGCCAATGTCAAGGTTTTTATAACCTGAATATTTTTTCTTCTTTCAATAATCTTCCAATATCAAGGTTTATATGACTTGAATCACTTTATCTTATCTTATAGCTTCCTTCTTATATCAAGGTTAATAAGACCTAAATCACTTCATCTTATCTTATAGATATCTTCTTATGTCAAGGTCAATAAGACCTGAATTACTTCTTATTTCAAGGTCAATAAGACCTGAATCACTTCTTATGTCAAGGTCAATAGACCTGAATATTCTTCCTTATGTCAAGATCAATAAGACTTGAATATCTTTCTTATGTCAATATTAGTAGATCTAAATCTCTTCTTCTTATCAAGGTCAATATCTATATGACCTAAAACTTCTTTCTCTATTTGTTGTTTTCTTCTATCTATCTTAGGAAGCTTTGAATACTTCTCAATCCATTTGTAACTTTTAATTCTTCTGTACTCTGCACGAAGTTGAAATTCTTCTTTATCTGTTGTAGGAAGCTTCTCACAATTCCGTTACTTAATCTCTACTACAAATATTTCTTCTAAAATATTTAAATATTCCAATATACTATCAAGGTGACTTTGAATTTCCCTAAGTCTTCAATATTCTTCTACAATTCTTCAAACTATAAATCTTCAATATCAAGGGTTGGTTATGTCCCTGAATGATCGACTATCTCAAAGTTAATCAACCTTGTTAAATGTGGACAATGTCAATTTATAATAGTGGCTAAAAATAAACTCTATCAATCTAGATAGAGTCTGATGGTAGCTCTAATACCACTGATGTCTTTTGAAGCCTTATACTACCACAAAGTATCATAGGTTATATCTCAAATAACCCAATATAAAATAGCCATAATATATTAAGATCAAGATACTAATAAGAGTAAAATAATATAAGCAAATTAATATGTATAACAAGGCTTATAATAAATAATATAAAATTCAATAATATGCTAAAATATGAATGTAAATAGCTTGAATCATTCATGTACTATGCATGAAAAACAACTTACAATATTAATTTCTCAAAATGTATACAAGCTTTATTACTCCTCTACTTCTTACAATCAGATAACAATCTTTTGATCTTTCTCCTCTATATCTAGATACTTGACTATTACTCTTCATATGCCAAGTCTCATGACTCTTGTCTTATCTACTTGTCACTTGCATACTTAATGAACAATTGAATCTATAATACTTACACACCTTTACATGACTCTTACACTTCTACAACTTGCACACCTAACCTAGGATACTTATGCACATCTTTACATTACATATGTGTTCTCATACATACAAGATACTTATGCACATTTACTCAAATCATACTTGCACACTAACTCACATGACACTTATGCATTTACTACACATTAGAACTTGACATGAAACTATTTTATTTCCTACACATTCACACTTACATAAAGATAAAAATATAAAGCATACTCTAAACTATAGACTCACTTCTAATCTATTATTTACAAATGTACCGTGAAGGTACCATGGGGGTACATTAAGCATGTACCAAATAATGTAATATACTCCAAAATAATATGTCAAGAATTTAAGATTCAACCATCAATAGCACACCAAAAAAATTATGAATAGATCACTTTCCACAAATGTCTTCTTTAGATGAACAATGTCAGGACAAAGAAGAAGTAAAAGGTGATTGGTTTCACTACATAAAGTGATGATTAAAATACATAATGGAGGCAAGTCAACATAGGTAATTGTTGGAAATATTAAGAATATTGAGTTGTCATTGATGTCAAAGGGTTGATGCCAAAGAGAGCATGGTATTCAAGGCAGAAATATTCTTCAAGAATGATGAGTTTACAAGGTTGGACAATGGAAAGCAAGGCAAACATGTTTAAGGATTATAATATTTAAATATTATATTTAAAATTTTATAAAGAGAGTTTATAAAGGTTCAAGAGGCTTGAGGACAAAGGTTAAAAAGAGAAGGTTCAAGGATTAAAGTTTAAATATTAAAACAAAAGGAAAGAGGTTTAAACTAGCAAAGGACAAGGCTTAAAGATAAATATTATAATATTTTTCAAATATTATAATATAAAGTGTTAAAAGGGACAAGGTGCCAAAATTATTAAGTACATAAAACAAAAGTTAAATGTCATATTAGCACCGACGTCATGAAGCAAGACAAAGGATAAAGCAAAGGATATAAATACATCAACAATTTTATTGCAAAGACTAATGTTGTGGTATATAGCATTTTTGATATCCCTTCGTGCTTGAATCGACGAATGAGAAAAGGGAACAAAGCGTAATTTGTGGCACCAACGAACGAAGTACAAGTATTTCATGTTGTGGATTGAGTTTTAGCTAGGAAGGCTAGCCTAGTTGGTCATTGAGCTAGTACTAGGGCGCTTGGGGTAGGAAGGTCATAGGTTCAAAATCGGGTAGCTCCTATTTTTGCTTGGTAAAGTTAAAAATATTTTGATTGGTCAAAGAAAGCTTCAAATATTTTGTACTGCACTAAGGTTACTACCCGCTAGGGTAGCCCAGCTGGTAACCAAGCCTTGGCTTGGGTGCTACGTGGGTAGAGGTCACGGTTTCAATTCTCCTACTCACGGGGTGTGTTGATTGAGGTATGAGCGCCAAAATTTTTATTTAAATTTTTGAAAGGATAAAGTTTGCTGCCCTTGTATTGATTAAAATGAGGATATAGTTTGTTTCCTTGTGTATATTAGAAATAAAGACAAATATTTTTGTGAAAAGGAGATAGATTTTTTGGCTAGTTATTGAATGAAAAGGGGGCAAATTTAAGTTTATATTTTATTTAATAAAAGGAGTTATAAGGTGTATAAGGGACTGGTTGAAAGTATATTTTTGTATGTAAAAATTAGAGACGAGGTGATTTTACTATTGCTTGAAAAGTATAACTCTTGCATGTTAGTAAAGGGGATATAAGGTGTATTGTGGATTATTTTGAAATTGTAATTGTTGCATTTTAAAAAGAAGACATAAGGTGTATTGTGTCTTATTGTTTAATTGTATTTTTGTATGATAAAGAAGAAAATTGTAATGGTTTAAAAGCTTTATCTTGTGAGTCCAAAAAGGAGTTGTAGAGCATTATTTTTCAGGCATTATTGTGCATATATTTTGAGAAGGATTTTTAATGTATGAAGAAGAGATTTGCTAACCAAATTTTCAAGTGGCAAAAGAAAGAGAATTATTTTTTAGACAGGTTTTTGATGGCACATCTTCATCAAGGCATTTTTTAGAGGTATGGTGATTTAATACCTTCTCAAGGTGGTTTTGTTTGAGGAAAATATTTTTAAGTCATAAGGTGGAGATATAAGGATTAATTTTATATGCATTGTTGGAAATATAAGAGCTAGGATTTGAGAACAAAGTTGTGCATTAGTTTTGAATGATATTTAGAATAAATTTGCAAGGGTTATAGAGCAGTTTTGTGAAGTAATTTCTGCATTGGTTTTGAGTGACATTGGAAATGAAAGTGCAAGAGTTATAGATCAATTTTGTAAAGCAAATTTATGCATTGGCTTTGATTGATTTTGGGAAGTGCATAAGAAGGTCAATTATCAAGTGCTATACTAGAAATATCTTTTGAAAGCAATAATAGTGGGACATGTGAAAGTGATAGACTTAATAAATGTGAAAGAACATATTGGGTAATTGTATTGCATATCATTCTCTATATGTTCATGAAGAAAAATAATTATGGGTAAAATATATCTGAATTACTTTAGTAAAAGAAAGCACTTTTGGGAAAGATATATGCAATGGTTTTTATACAAGATTTGGAAATAGATGAACATTGTTTGTATACAAAATATGAGCTGGATTGAGCAGGTTTTATGAGCGGGTTTGAGGTAAAGTTGAGCAGGTTTTATTGAGCATATTTGAGCTGTGATTGTGAGCAGATTTGAGCAAGCCTTTTGAGTAGGCTTGGAGCAAATTTGAGCAAGCCTTGTGAGTAGGCTTGGAGTAAATTTAAGCAAGTCTTGTGAGTACGCTTGGAGTAGATTTGATCAAGTCTTGTAAGCAGGCTTTGAGCAGGTTGAGCAAATTTTGGTGAGCAGATTTGAGCAAGCCTTGTATGTAGGCTTGAAGAAGAATTAAGTAGAGTTGAGAGCAAGTTTTGGAGTAGATTTGAGCAAGCCTTATATGTAGGCTTGAAGCATATTTGAGTAGTATTTTGAGTAGGTTTATGTGAGGATATTTGAGAAGAGTTGTGGATAGAGGTTCATGAACCAAAGTAAATGGAATTGGTGTCTCCTGTGGATAAAGGTCCACGAACTAGAGCAAAGGGGATTGGTGTCTCCTATGAATAGAGGTCCAAAAACTAGAGCAAAGAATATTGGTGTCCCTTGTGGAGTAGTGTCCACAAAACTTGAAGCAGATGGGATTGGTGTCTCCTATGGAGTGGTGTCCACAAAACTTGAAGTAGAGGGAATTGGTATCTCCGTGGAGTGGTGTCCACCAAACCTGAAGTAGAGAGGATTAGTGTCTCCTGTGGAGTGGTGTCCACAAACCCTGAAGCAAATGGATTGGTGTCTCCTATAGAGTGGTGTCCACAAAACCTGAAGCAGAGGGGATTGGTGTCTCCTATGGAGTGGTTTCCACAAAACCTGAAGCAGAGGGGATTGGTGTCTCCTATGGAGTGATGTCCATAAAACTTGAAGTAGAGGGGATTGGTGTCTCCTATGGAGTGGTATCCATGAACTTAAGAGAGGATTTGTGTCTCCTTTGGGTTGATACCCATAAAAATTATAATAGGGAATTGGTTCCCAAGAGATTTGTTGAGAAAATTTATACGAAATATTTTCTCTGTGGACATATCCCACATTGGGTGAACCACGTTAAATCTATATCTTATATGTGTGATAATATATGCATTGTTTCATTATTGCAATTGATGATATTAGATAATACTGCTTTGTAAAGAAAAGTAAAAAGTTTTATCTTATATTGTGCACCCACCCTTCTTAGTATAAACTTGTGTTCTTCAATTGGTATCAGAGAAGGTTCCTTCGTGAAAGTCTAATAGCTTGAAGGAATATATTAAAAGAACACACATGGCCACTGAAGTGATAGAAGATGCTCCTATGGTTGAAATCAATAAGAAAGAATTAGGAAAATAAGAGGAAGCCATAGATGATATGAAAAAAACTCATTGCTGCTCTTAGAGAATTGAAAAGGGTTAGAAAGAAGAATTTAGGATTGAAGGCTCAAGTTCAAGAGGATGAGGAAACAAAGACAAATCTTCTACAAGATCTCATAGACTTGAAAGTGAAGGTTGAAGAGACAAAAAGAATTGAAGAAGTTATGGTTGAGAAATTAAAGACAAAAGAATTAGAATGTGAGAAATTGGAACATAAAGTTGTCTCTATAAGAAAGAAAGTAGAAAATTCTAAGGATAAGCTGCAAAAAAATACAAGGTTAGAGAAACAGAAAGAGGAGTCAAGCTCAAAAGGAACAAAGACATAAAAAAGGGTTAGTAAAAAGGAACCCATGACCTATGTTGATGTATTGAAGGAGGAAGAAGATAGAGAATCATCATGGATAGAAGTGAAATACAGGAATAGAAATGAAATAACCATGCGACCATATCATTCAGGGAAATCAAACAGGTTTAAAAACTTCTTCGGTGATTATTGTTTTCATGTAATAAATATGGTCATAAAGTTGTACATTGCATGTTCTATGTGAAAAATAATGTTGGCATCATAAATAGAAATTACAATTCTTTTGCAAATCTCATGAATAACAATGTCATGTGTTACAAATGTAAATATTCTGGGCACAAATATAGATGGTGTAAAATTGTATTTCTTGAACTTCCTAAGAAAGAGGAAGGTCAAACAGTTCAGAAGGAGATGTCCTCAAAAGTTTGGAAAAGGAAGAAACAAGAAAAAGAAAAGTCCATGTTGGTACAAATAGCTCTTCATGTACAGAATGAAGGAAATCAATGGTACATTGATAGTGGTTATTCAAGCCATATGACAGGTGACAAAAGCAAATTTCTTTCTCTCATAAAAATAAATGGAGGAATAGTGAAATTTGACTAACAATTCTGCCAAAATTGTTGGAAAAGGGACCTTGAGTTTGGATAATGGAAAATCTAGAACATAAAATGTGTTATATGTTGAAGGATTGAAGCACAATATACTAAGCGTAAGTCAACTATGTGATCAAGGAAACATACTCACATTCACCCAAATGGATGTGAGATCAGGAAATCCAAGACAAGAAATCTTATTGCAGTCGCCAATAGAACTACAAACAATATCTACATGTTGAGTGAAATTAAAAGAGGAAAATACTTTTTATCATAAGAGGATGAGAGCTAGTAATGGCATAGAAGAATGGGTCACCTAAAATTTGACAACATAGTGAAAATAAGTAACAAACAAGTAGTCAAATATTTTTCCAAAATAGCAAAACCCCCAAGCATGATTTGTGCACAATGTCAGCATGGTAAGCAAATAAGATCAAATTTCAAATCAAAGAAGTTTTCTTCATCCAAACCATTGGAGCTAGTTCACACCGATCTATGTGGGCCTACAAGGACAAATATTTTATAGGGTGAGAGTTACTTCATGTTATTTATTGATGATTTCTCTAGAATGACTTGGGTAACATTCTTAAAAGAAAAATACGAAGCATTTGAAAAGTTCAAGGCATTTAAGGTACTAGTAGAAAATAAAAAAGATAAAAATATCAAGTGTCTAAGATCAGATAGAGGAGGAGAATTCACTTCAGGTGAATTTGTAGAATTTTATGAATAGCATGGAATCAAAAGATAATACTTAGCAGTAAGGACACAAAAAAATGGAGTAGTTGAAAGGAAAAACAAAACTATTTAGGGTATGGCTAGGGCTATGTTAAATGAGTCTAAGATTTTTGATGCATTTTGAAAAGAAGCAATTCATACAATTATTTACATTATCAATAGAGCTCAAATAAGAATAAATCACCATAAAACCCCATATGAGCTTTGGAAGGGGAGACCAGCTACTGTGAAGTACTTCAAAATTTTTAGAAGCAAATGCTACATTATTTGAGAAGAGAAAAATCTGGGCAAGTTTGATTCTAGGTGTGAAGAGGGTATTTTCCTTGGTTATTCCACTAAGAGCAAAGCCTATAGATGCTACAATAAAATATCACATAAAATTATGGAAAGTACAAATGTAAGGGTTGATGAAGAAATAGATCTAAGAGAATCAGCTCAAGAAATTGTGTATCAATAAGGAGAAAATTACAAATAAGAAGAAGGTGAAGAAATTGAAGAAGATGAGACACAAAGGGCACCACCAAAGACACCATCCAGGTATGTGCAAAATAATCATCCGAGAGAACAAATTATTGGAAATCCATATGAGAGACAAACAAGGAGAAAGATGATAGGAACAGGTGAACATGTAAATTTTTCCTTGCTATCCAAATTTGAGCCCAAGGATTTCAATGAAGCAAATGAAGACAAATACTAGATGAAAGAAATGGAAGAAGAGTTAGACCAAACATAAAAGAATGAAACTTTGAAACTTGTCCCACATCCAAAAGACAAGAATGTAATTGGCACCAAATGGGTCTATAGAAATAAGTTAAATGAAGATGGTCAGGTTATCAGAAATAAAGAAAGACTTATGTGAAAAGGCTACACACAAGTTGAGGGGATTGACTTTGAAGAAACATTTGCTCTCGTTGCATGTATTGAAGCCATAAGAATGTTTATGGATTTATCAAGCTTTAAAAACTTCAAGGTATATCAAATGGATGTAAAATCAGCTTTTCTCAATGGTTACTTAGAGGAAGAGGTCTACATAGAGCAACCAGATGGTTTCAGCCTAACAAATAAGTTGGACTATGTATGCAAATTAAAGAAATCTCTCTATGGACTAAAGCAAGCCCCTAGGGCTTGGTACTCAAGATTGGACAAGTATCTCCAAGAATAGGGTTTCAAAAAAGGTATAGCTGATAGCAATCTATACATCAAAAATGAAGGAAATGACTTATTGATTGTAGTGGTCTATGTGGATGATATCATTTTTGGAGGTAGTAATGATAATATGTATCAAAAATTTGCAAAGGGTATACAAAATGAATTTGAGATGCCAATGCTTGGTGAGTTGTCTTTCTTCCTTGGATTGCAGATTTCACAATCAGATAAAGGTATATTTCTCTCTCAGACCAAGTATGTGAAAGAAATGTTGAAAACGTTTAGGATGGAGGATTGCAATCCTGTAAGTACTCCCATGGTTACATGATTTAAATTAAGTAAATATGATGAGTCTCCTGAAGAAAATCAGATATTGTATAGATCCATGATTGGAAGTTTACTATATGTCACAACTACTAGACCATATATAATGCAGGCAATCGGATCGGTGGTAAGATTTCAAGTTGCACCAAAAGAAACACATGTACAAGAAGTAAAGAGAATATTTAAGTATTTGAAAGGAACTATGAGTTTTGGACTGTGGTACCCCAGATGCAATAATTTCACACTCATTGCATATACAGATGCGGATTGGGCACGCAATTTTGATGATATAAAAAACACAAGTGGAGGAGCATTCTTTCTTGGAGATTGTTTAGTCTCCTAGCTAAGCAAGAAATAAGCATCAGTATCTTTATCCACTATAGAGGTAGAGTATATTGCAGTAGATGCTTGTTGTACACAGATTTTATGGATGAAGTAGACTTTAAGTGATTTCAAAATAGAACATGATCATCCTATCTCCATATTGTGTGATAATACAAGTGCCATTAATATTTCAAAGAATCCAGTGATGCATTCAAGGACCAAGCACATCTCAATAAAATATCATTTTTTGAGAGAACAAGTGATTGATCAACAAGTCAAATTGGAATACATTGCTACAAAGGAATAGATTGCTGACATCTTTACCAAGCCACTTCCAAAGGAAGCATTTGAGTATCTCAAAGGAAATTTGGGAGTAGTCTTACTCCCATCCCATAATTAATCACCTCAAGGAAAGGAGGTGATGAGGGGGCTATGCTAAAGTGTCTTATTTTTAGCCCCAAGGAGCCCTTTGCCATTGATGTCAAAGGGGAGAAAATTCAGTAAGGGGAGCAACTTCTCAAGGGGAGCAGTTTGGGAATCCAGTTGCAGTAAAAGAAATTTTTTGTTAGGGTTACCATCAATGACAAAAGAGGAGATTGTTGGAAATATTAAGAATATTGAGTTGTCATTGATGTCAAAGGGTTGATTCCAAAGGGTTGATGCCAAAGAGAGCATGGTATTCAATGCAGAAATATTCTTCAAGAATGATGAGTTTACAAGGTTGGACAATGGAAAGCAAGGCAAACATGTTTAAGGATTATAATATTTAAATATTATAAAGAGAGTTTATAAAGGTTCAAGAGGCTTGAGGACAAAGGTTTAAAAGAGAAGGCTCAAGGATTAAAGTTTAAATATTAAAACAGATTGAGAGAGGTTTAAATTGCAAAGGAAAAGGCTTAAAGATAAATATTAAAATATTTTTCAAATATTATAATATAAAGTTTTAAAAGGGACAAGGCACCAAAATTATTAAATGCATAAAACTAAATTTAAATGTCATATTAGCATCGACGTCGTGAAGAAATGCAAAGGAAAAAGCAAAGGATATAAATACATCAACGATTTTATTGCAAAGACTAATTTTGTGGTATATAGCATTTTTGATATCCCTTCGTGCTTGAATCAACAAATGAGAAAAGGGAACAAAGCGATTTGTGACACCAACGAACGAAGGACACATATTTCATGTTGTGGATTGAGTTTCAGCTGGGAGGCTAGCCCAATTGGTCACTAAGCTAATGCTAGGGATCTTGGGGTAGGAAGGTCACAGGTTCGAAATTGGGTGACTCCTATTTTTGCTTAGCAGAGTTAAAAATATTTTTATTGGTCAGAGAAAGCACTTCAAATATTTTGTGCTACACTAAGGTTACTACCCGCTGGGGTAGCCCAGCTGGTAACCAAGACTTGGCTTGGGTACTGTGTGGGTAGAGGTCACGGTTTTGATTCTCCTACACTCGCGGGGTGTGTTGATTGAGGTATGAGTGCCAAAATTTTTATTTAAATTTTTGAAAGGATAAAGTGCACTGTCCTTGTATTGATTAAAATGAGAATA